>QEOT01002505.1:11258-73683 GCA_003123785.1 Pterocarya stenoptera | reverse complement strand
GCCCCCCCCCCCCGTATTTAAAAAAAAAAAAAAAAAAAAAACAAAACATGATCTGTAATTAAAAACAATATCAATAGTCAAAACGTCTCTCCTCAATTTTTGTTATAAATAAATTAAAAATCAAAATAATCTTTACAAAAGTCAACAAAAACTCTCACAAAGATTTCTTTCCATACATATTTCAACAAATCCCACCATTTTTTCGAACCACTAACTCAATCCATCTTTTAAATACTCATTTTTTAAGATTTTCTAAAAAATTATCAAAAAATCTTACATTCAAACATGAGTCGATCGTTGGCACCGGCGCCTGCCAATTTCGTATGACTATGGAAGTTGGAATTGCCATCTTTTCTAGACGGGTAATTATACAGCCATGAAAAGACTTTTATGGGCTACACATGAAATAATGAAACATGCAAAAAAAAAAGAGTATTGCTCCAGCCACAAAAAGATTACATAAAAGTAATCTTACAAATTGACGTGATTTTATGTAATCCGTTAGATATATTTTATAATAAAAATAACTTTATAATCTGATCACGAACCACATTATGTTATATTAGTTTATAGGATTACCTTTATATAATTCATTTATGACTATAACATTTTTCGAAAAGAGTACATTCGTTCACCACACTCATGTTCCCTTTGTGTTTATCAATATTTGCGTTTATAGACAGTCAATTCTAGGGCCGCAAATAGAAACGGCAGATGAATGACAGTGACAATGGTTGACATTTGTCATATATTGGGTAGGTTTTGAATGGCTAACTAGAGATCAGAACGATTAAAGAACCACCTCCTTTCATAATGAGTCGCTCTTATTATAAACTCATTCATATAGAATTCCACCTTGCCATGGGGCCAGTGCATTGAGAAGTACATGCTATATATAATTATAAATGATTAATACTACCTACAAGTCTCAAATAGACAATTTTTATAAATATATTTTATAAAAATATGAGTCATGTTGGAGTATAGCTTCACATATTGAGAATATGGAGTTAAAGTCAAAAGAAGAAAAAGTCAAATAAGAGAAGAAGACATAGTTTCGGTTATTTCTATTATTTCACTTATTAAGTAGATGCCTTAGTATTAATACAGTTGTACATTCACGTATTATTCAATTAATTCATTTCAGTCAATTACACAAGTTTCATTTCTCCTTCCCTTTTACCCAGTTCTTCACCAAGTTCTTGACATGGTATCAGATTGAGAATCAATCTTGTTTCAATGTTACATGTTTAAGGCAAAGTCTGAAGTCTCCTCTTTACTAAAAAATTTCTATAAAATGGTAGTAACACAATTCAATGTTTCTATCTAAACTATAGGGTCAGACAATGGAGCAGAATTCTTTCTCACCAAATTTTACAATGAAAATGGCATTTTGCATTAAAGAAGTTGTGTACTCCTCAACAAAATAGAGTTGTTAAAAGAAAACATCAACACTTATTAAATACAGCTAGAGCTTTAATGTTTCAAGCAAACATACCTCCAATTTTCTAGAGTGACTGTGTGTTAGCTGCAGCACACATCGTAAACCGAATTCCAACTCATTTTCTTAAAAATAAAACACCCTTTGAAATACTTTTTCATAAAACATCTAATCTTTCTCATCTAAAAATTTTTTGTTGTCTTTGCTTTGCATCTACACTTACAACTCACAGACAAAAATTTGATCTAAGAGCTACAAAATGTATATTATTAGGATTACCTTCTGATGTTAAAGGTGACAAATTGATGGACCTTAACATAAACAGAATATTCATCTCCAAAAATGTTGTATTCCATGAGACAATTTTTCCTTTTTAAATTCTCCCATCCAACTCTGAAATACATTCATTCTTATTTCCTCCTTCGGAATCTTACTATGATTCATCTTATATCAATTCTCCTACTATTTTTTATCAGAATTCATCATCTCTTTTGCCTAATTCATCTATTGAACCAGATTCATCTACTGAACCAACTTCATTTAATGACCAGTATCTTCCCCACACTGATCACAATTCTCATCAAACTGCTTCAAATATACAACACATCATAAATCCTCTAGAATTAAACAAACACCCATTTTTTTGCAAGATTATTATTATGGTAATGTTTCTTCATTTTCAAATGCAAACCATGCATCTACCTCTACTAGTGGCTCTTCTAATACAGGTAATCTTTATCCTATCTCTTCTTTCCTTTCTGCCAACAGATTATCAACATCACATAAAGCCTTTTCAGCCTCCATTTCAAATTCTCAAGAACCTAAAACCTACAAACAAGCTCATAAACTACCTGAATGGCAAGTTGCTATGAAAAATAAACTTGATGCTTTTAGAGTTAAATAAAACCTGGGAACTTGTTACTCTTCCTAAAAATAAACAGACCATAGGTTGCAAATGGGTATTTTGAATTAAATACAAGGCTAATGGAACTATAGAAAGGCACAAAGCCATATTGGTGGCCAAAGGTTATACTCAACAAGAACTCTTGGACTTTTTTAATACTTTTTCTCCAATAACTAAGATTACATCTATTCGATTGTTACTGGTTGCTACAATTAAAAACTAGCACATTCACCAACTAAATGTAAATAATACTTTTTTACATGGTGAATTGCATGAAGAGGTTTATATGGAATTGCCTCTTGGATTGGTTGCTAAAGAGGATAACAAAGTTTGTAGACTTCTCAAAAGTCTTTATGGTTTAAAGTAGACTTCTCGATAGTGGTTGGCTAAACTGTCTACTGCTCTTCTCAATTATGGTTTCACTCAATGCCATTTTGATTGCTCCTTGTTCATTAAGAAATCTGAAACTTCTTTCATAGCATTACTAGTCTATTTAGATCATGTTCTACTAGCTAGTGATAGTTTGTTGGAAATTCAGCTGCTCAAAACTTTTTTGCATGACAAGTTCACTATCAAAGACTTAGGGCAACTCAAATACTTCCTTGGTTTGGAAGTGGCAAGATCTAAAACTGGCATTTCTCTTTGCCAAAGGAAGTATGCCTTAGACATACTTCAAGATACTGGTATTACTGGTTCCAAGCCTACAGCCTTTCCAATGGAGTATAATCTTAAACTCACTGCAACTGACTTTAATCTTTATGAGGATCCATCAGATTATAGAAGACTTGTTGGAAGATTGTTATACTTAACAATAACAAGGCCTGACCTTGCTTATTTTCTTCAAGTTCTTAGTCAGTTTCTTGCCATACCTGATGTTAGTCACTATCAAGCAGCAGTTAAAGTCCTCAAATACTTGAAAGCTACACCAAGACAAGGCCTATTCTTTTCCTCCTCATCGGAATTGCAGCTAAAAGCCTTCTCAGATAGTGATTGGGCAGGATGTATTGACACTCGAAGCAGTGTTACAGGTTTTGAAACTTTTTTGGGCAATTCATTAATCTTATGGAAATCTAAAAAGCAAGCCACCATTAGTAGATCTTTTGCAGAAGCAGAATACAGAGCACTTGCAATAACTACCTGTGAAATTCAGTGGCTACTTTATGTTTTACAAGATCTAAACACCAATCATCATCAGCCAGCATTACTCTATACTGATAGTTTTGTGACATTATTGCCACCAATCTAATCCAACATGAGAGAACAAAGCATATACAAATAGATTGCCACTTTGTTAGAGAGAATTTGCAGCAAAACATTATTAAGCTTTTCTACATCCCTCAAGATTACAATTGGCAAACATATTCACAAAGCCTTTTGGCTCATTGATTTTTCAGCATATCATTCGCAAGATGAACGTTCTTAATATATATGTTCATCTTGAGGGGGGTGTTACAGTATAGCTTCATATATTGAGAATATGGAATTAAAGTCAAAAGAAGAAAAAGTCAAAGAAGAGATAGTTTCGGTAAATTACTATAAGAAATCAGGCATTTTCCAGCGATTTTTAGATCGTTGCAAAAACAATCGCTGCAAATAGGCCTTATTTGTGGCGATTTTCAATTCGCCGCTCAATTCCAATGTAATTCATAAGAAATTCCGAAGTGAATGCACTGTTTATTTATTGTGGCATTTTTTTACCTATTACAGCGACCTTTTCCTGTCGCAAAAAGATTTTGTTACTGTAGCGGTATTTTTCTTGTCAAAATTGAAAATCGCTACAAATATCCTTTTTTTACAGCGAAAATATTCGCCGTAAAATTTATATTCCATTGGCTAAGTTATGCAAGTCGTTTCCTGGCGAAATTTAATTGCCGCAAAAGAGAATTGGCAACCATTTTCGTAATCGCTGCAATGAGAGCATCATTTGCTGCAAAATTTCGTTTTGTTGCGTTGAGTTATTATCGCTGGGAAAAAATTGCCCAAATTTAATTCACCTGCCTTTTTCCATTCTTCATTTCCCTCTAGCCGCTTGCCCCTCACTCCCCAATCCGTCTTTGTCTCTCACAGTGCAGAAAAAACCCACAGGTATTTCTCTCAATCTCTCTCTCTCTCTCTCTCTTCACAGTAGTTCCTTTCTCTCCCTCCACTGCAGATTTCTTATGGGTTTGCTACTGTGCATTTGTGTTCTTTGTTGGAGTTTTGAATTGCCGATCGGTGGTAAGACCTTTCTCCTTCACTGCTTCTCACGAACACACCCACATTCACTTCAAGTTAATTTCTACTCCCATGAATTATCTATGAAATGAATTTTAACTGTGTAGTTCGTGGATTTTGGGGATTTTTTCTACGTTTTGTGCATTTCTTTTTTTGTTGCTTGTCGTGGGTATGGTCTCTTGGCTAGATCTTTTGTTGTTTTTTTTTTTGGGTTATAGTTTGTTTGCTTTTGGATCTGAGACCTCAGTCTCATGCTCTATTTTTTCTATTGGTTATAAGCTGTAGAAGAAAAAGTTAATCTTGGAGTGTCTATTTCTTGCCTCCTGTCGTGTGTTCTTGGGTTCTTCTAGATCAGTTCTGCCTGTCATTTGAGGTTGGCTGGATCTTCTCTCGATTTTTTTTTTTTTTTTTGCTTTTGTTGGTTAAATATTGTTTGGTTTTGGATCTGCAAGGAGATCCTCATGATGTGTTTTCAATCTTTATTGTGCAGTGTAGAAGAAAAAGTTCCTCACGGGGCCTCTGTTCCTTGCCTCTTGTCATGTATTCTTGGCTCCTTGTTGCAAGTTTTTGGTTGTGATCAGCCGTGGGTATGATATCTCGGCTTCATCTTGTCTTGTTTTTTTTTTTCATTTTGTTCGTTATATTTTGTTTATTTTGCATCTGAATCGTTAGTCTCATGTTTTGTTTTCTATATTGGTTGTGAGGTCTAGAAGAAAACATTCCTTTCAAGGTCTCTGTTCCTAGGCTCCCGTCGTGTATTCTTGGCTTCTTGTTTGCAAGTTTCTGGTTGTGATCTGCCATCAGTCTATCTCGAGTGTCTGTTTCATGGCTCCTTGCATTTGTGTTTGGGTATTCACGATCGTTTCTACTTGTCATCTGTTGTGGGTATAATCTCTAGGTTGGATCTTCTCTAGGTTGTTTGATTTGGTTTTGTTGGTTATTTTTTGTTTGGTTTTGGATCTAACAAGTCAATCATGTCATGGCTTGCTTTCTACATGGTTTCTTTTACTTGCTGGTTGATTCATTTTCTTGCTTATTATTCTCTTATACTAGTGGTGAGTAATGATTGGCACTTTATATTGTAACTAAAACGATGTCCACCAGTTTTCTTTCCTTTTTACTTATATCCATTGAGTACATTTTTTTGTCCAAATAAGCGTGTAGGGTTAGATGTTTGAGCTCCATGGTGGTTGGCAGGACTCAACTTGACCATTTAGAATGTGGAGTCATGCTTGCAGCTAGCAATATGCATCCATGCATTGTGAAATATTAATTTGCATTGCTTCCTGATCACCATCATGTGAACCTACATTGGTTAGGAATTTGAATATTGATATATACCAAGTGTTTTAAATTTGAGTGGACTCGAATGTGTTTAATTTCATTATTATAGCTATATATATACCTCAACATGCTTGGCTGGTTATATATATATATTTAACCAATATATAGCTCAGTAGCAGCTAGCCCTAGCAGATAGATAGCTTAGTGTCAACTTATATTTTTAGGATCTATAATTGTTTTGTGCTTCATATTAAAGTCATTGAATCTATATGCTAAACAAACTCCATCATTTTTATTTTCTATTGTCCATTTATTAATCTCTATTAATGTAAAATAGAGTCTGCTCAATCCTTAATTTTCGTCATTTTTTCAATTACTTTATCTTTTGAGAGTTTAACGGACAATGTGTTTTTGATGTTATAATTATTGGCTAAGTTTTTCCTTGGACAGACATGACATGGGAGAAAAGTTTATCCAAGTGGTCAAGCGAAAAACTTGGTAAAATATCTATTATCTTGCCCCATACAAAACGATTTATTTCCTTGGACAGACATGATATGCTTTTTCTAGACTATTTTAGTTTTAATTTGGGTCTGAATTCTGATGTTTCTAATACTATAATCTGAACATGTGAAAGAACCAAAAGTTGTTTTTTCCTAGGAACTTCATAATTTGTTTCAGTTTAGAATCAATGGGAAACAGATTATGTATTGAAGATATTGAATAGAGTTACATATAAAAAGAAGATATTACCTAGAATTACTATGCATTTTGATTTGGTGTTTACCCTTAGTATGTTTGTTGAGACTATTAGTTTATCAAATGTAGCACCCCGTTCCCGTAAAGTGGAGATGTTACTAACATTCATTACATAATGCCCGGTAAAGAGATTCATATCCTAAAATATCTCATTTATTGAAAAGTATCAACTATTAAAACTGAACTGAACATAACTGTTTTTGAAACATGAAACTGAAAACATAAAAGAAAAATGTGAACTAAGCTAATTCTTATGTAATTGACACTTATTCCTTTCTAAGTCTTTACACTAGATCTAATCCTGGCACTCTAGCTCTGCGTCCTCATGCTCATCATTTGTGATAGTTAAACATGGAAGAAAACAGAGAAACAAATAAACAAAAATGAGTTGAATACTCAGTAAATAGTACATCATACCATAAAATATAATTTAGCCTAGCATAGACTTAATTTCTGAAGACTCTTCATACATACATACATCATCATGGATTAATATAGCATAACTATTCATCATTAACATGAGTGGAAACATACATAATCATGGCAATATGTAATGTGAATGCATAATTATTTGTTTATCTTGTCTTAACATGAAATGAAACACGCTTGAGTCTGTGTTTCACTTAACTAAATAATATGAAGTGAAACATGCTTGGGTTCGTGTTTCACTTAACTAAATAACATGGAGTGAAACACGCTTGGGTCCGTGTTTCACTTAACTGAATAATATGGAGTGAAACACGCTTGGGTCCGTGTATAACTTAATTGAATAACATGGAGCGAAACATGCTTGGGTCCGTCTTTCACTTAACTGAATAACATGGAGTGAAACACGCTTGGGTTCGTGTTTCAGTAACTGAATAACATGGAGTGAAACACGTTTGGGTCCCTATTTCACTTAACTGAATAACTTGGAGTGAAACACGCTTGAGTCCGTGTTTTACTTAAGTGAATAACTTGGAGTGAAACATGCTTGGGTCTGTGTTTCACTTACCTTGAGGTTAACCATGCTTGAGTCCGTGGCACCGTCTTTAAAACTTCTTATTTTTCTTAATGCATGAGAATTCATTAGGCTTCATGAACTTTATTAACATGGCATATTCTTGTTCTTGACATAACATAACATGACATATTCTTGTACATGGCATAGCATAATATGACATTCTCTTATACATGGCATAATATAACATGATATAACATAACATGATCTGAACATTTTATGACATTCCATGGTATACATGATCTAAATACTACATGACATGGCATACATTATTTAAGTACTATATGAACATGACATATATAATCTAAGTATTACATGAACATGGCATACATAATCTGGTTATTCTATTACATGGCATACTAGACTAAAATTACTGCATGAACAACTCATGGCTTCCATATGATTTTAGTAACATTCATTCATTCAAGCATAATCTCATATTTCATCAAAGATTGTAAGAGGAAACCTAACCTTGACGTGGCGTAGGTAACATCATAAACACATCATATTTTCATACATAACAATAATATTCCCAGTACGCATGCATTTATATGATCATACTATTTACCTTTTAGTGTTGCTTCCACAAGTTCACGTCGTAGCTCGTGACCTATACAAGACACTAATCATCACTAACCTTTCTAGAAAGACGAGTCATAACATTCTAAATTCTTAAGATCATAAATAGAGATAATATTATTCAAAACTCATAATATATTCCTTGACTTCTATTAAAATATAACTTAATAATTTTATAAAGAATCCAGTTAAAAACCAATTGGAATATTAACTAAATAATAGGCTCAATAATATACTTTAAAATCCTTTAAATATCTTTTATAAAAATTGTGCTGTTGGGTTCATAAACTTTAGGCTAGCTTAAATTCCAGCCCACTTTAAATCAATAAAATAGTTTCTGTCAATTCAAAATTCACCCACTTAAATTATTATAGTTTCTGAAATAAGCCCAACAAGTTCATTTTAAAAACTAGGCCCAATCCCAACAGAAGGAAGCACTAGCCGAATGGGCTTAAGGCCCATGGCTCATTTTACTATTAAAAGTAGAATACATGTCTGAGAGAAGGGGGAAGGTGTCGTTCGATACTCACTGAGAGAGGGACAGATGCGATGGTGGATCTGGGTGTTCGAGGGTGGCCGGCGACGTAGTGGGGAGGTCTCTGTGGTGGTGCGACGCAAGAGAGAGTGAGTTTAGAGAGAAAACTATCAAACCGAAAAACACTAGGGAGAGACAATGCTAGTCGACGACAGTGGACTTACCGGAAGGGAGTGGGCTCGATGGAGTTGGGTTGGTCGACGATCTCTATGGCCGTCTGAAGGTTGTCCAACATTCTGTGATGTGGTTTATGGTGGCTGGGAAGGATGCAGGGGCTGTTTTATTCTCGGTGGGGAGGAAAGCAAAGATGTAGGGGACTTATCTGGGTCACGCACGCAGTGGAGGAAGAAAGGCTCACTGTCGGCGTCCTCAAGTAGTGGTTTCTGGTGAGGTAGGTGTCACAGTTGGTGGGTTTTCTCTGTTTGTCGAGGCTGCTATGGTTGCTATGTATAAGAAACTAAGGTTTCTTGAGTTTATTTCTGGAGGTCACAAGGTGGGTTTTATAGATGAGGGGTAGGGAGATATCGTAATTCGTGAGTGATCTGGAGGGAGGTTTGAATTCGATTAATCTTTAGAAAACTATTCCCACAAGGAAAGAATCACTGAGGGGATACACATACCGAGAGCATTTAAGAGTTTTGAAGGGTTTAAATAGAAAGTCAGTTTCTATTCAGGAAACCACCCAAACTGGGAGACCAAACAGAAAATAAAAGAGGCGTGTAGTTTGTAGTAGAGAAATCATATTCAAAATAAAACTCTAGTGGTTACTGTGAAAGTTGGGTCATACATAAAATATCAATAACCATATGATAATAATTCTATTAAAATTAACCATGTAAAATATGATAAATTTATAATAATAATAATGATAGAATATTTATAGTTGTATAAAAAAAATGCATAAAACTTATCTTAGGGTCGGGTTGTTACATCAAGTTTCTTAGTTTCTTAGTTTGTCAATTTGTTTTTTGCAGTTATGCCTTTGTGTATGTTGAAATAAAAAATGAAGGGGAAGGTGCCTTCAAGCCAGAAATATTTGGTGATATCATAATTTTAGAACGCAGAATTTCTGATTCTACCAGCTCCACTAATGTAAGTATTTTTCCTATTACGTGTACATACTTCAGTTCTTGAAGTTTTTTATTACATCTAAGTTATATGATAGCTGAACTGTTGGTTCAGTTTAGTTATATGATAATTGAAGACTAAGTTCAATTTAGTTTAAAACTCCATCATTTTCCCTCTTTTTGCTCACGTTTAGCACCTAAAAAGATAGCAGCAAACACACTTCCAAGTCCTGAAATTTTCTGCAACATCTTCCAACCTCATCTGTGCTCACAATTTTCCCCTAATACTTGTTTAGTTGGGTGTGTAACCAAGTGGAGGGAAGGTAGAAACATGCATAATTCGTGCAATCTACTGCTTGAAGAGGTGAGATGATTTTCTACCTTGTTTTGTTCCATGCTGTACAATTTAAGCAAAAAGTTTCTGCTATAGTTTTAACTATACTTCTTCCTCTATTTGAATAACTTTTCAATTATGTATAGGCATCCATTTTTATGTGTTAAACTAGTAGAAATCAATATGTATTTTTTTACCTTCTACTCAAGCTAATAACCAAGTAAACAACTAAGGATTTCATTAGAATTTTCTGGTTTATCAAGAACTATCTTTTGCTGTAATTGCTGTAATTTTCGAGTTTATATTCGTTGAATATCATGATGGTCAATCGCATGCTTGAATATGAGACCTAGATGGAGCTTATTGGTGAAACGATATTGGTTCATACAACCTCAAGTTGTTGGATGAATGTATTTATCGATGTTTTATATTTTCAAGGTTATGACATTTCTTTATGCAATAGACTTCTTTTCTAAATTGGGTACTTGATGTAAGCTATGCAGTTCAATAGATTCCTGTATGAACTCTTATTTCTGTTTTTGTAAACTTGTATCATTTTTAATGTATACCATGCTCTAATCTCTTGCAGACTACAATGCTACAAATTTGTTGAGATGAATATCATAGATTATAATCCTCGAGAAGGAAGAAACACGGCAGAGGTGAGTCATTCGATTCAACCCACATATTTAATTGTAACTCCTTGCCATGGCCCTTACTATTTACTCAATTGTCTACTAAACGAGTTTTTAATTGAGAAATGAGAATATTAATGAAGCACCTTCACTGAATAAGCATCTTTGGTTTATCTAGGAATAAGAACCTTCACTTGGTGTGATGATTGTGAGCACCCTTTCACTTTTATAGTTTTTAATTCTCCCTTTCACTCTTTCTTGTTTGGGTTTTTCTTTTTATAAAAATTTAGTAGTTTGCACATGTATTGAGTGGAGCTAGATAATATAGAAAAAGAAAAGGCCATAGATCAAATTTATAGGTAATGTGTATTATATTTTTTATTTATTATGTTTTGTGCATTTTTTTTTTAATTTTCTGAAACATCATTTCCGACGAGTTAACTTTTTAACTTAAAAGTTATTTTTTCCCATCGACTAAATATCGCCACAAATAAGCTTTTGCAGTGACAATTACTCGTTGGGAAAAATAACTACAACGATCATTGAAAATCGCTGGTAAAAATCGAGGCGTTTTCGGAGTTTTTTTTTAACTTTTTGCGACATTATTTATCGTCGCAAATGATTTTTCTCAACGATTTCTCCTTAAACGGGAAGTCCTTTTGTAGCAATTTTTGAATAATAGCGGCAGAAAAAATCACCGGAAAAAGTAACTTTTAGCGGCGATTTTTGGCTTTCATTGGGGTAGATCAGACGATAAAACCGACAAACATGCAGCGATTTATAAATCGCTTAGAAAAGTCAATGGCAGGGATTTATAGGACTTTTCCCAACAAAAATAATTGCTGGGAAAAGTCCTATCCCTTGTAGTGATTTCTGTTATTTCAGTTATTAAGTAGATGCCTGCCTTGTTTGTTTTCGTGACTAAAACCCAAAATTTTAAAAATTTTGAAAACCTCCCATCTCATTATTACAACTTTTTCAAATTTTCATACAAAATAAAATAAACAATTCAACTTTTTCAAATCCCAAAACAAATATAATATTAAAAAATATATTCTAACAATACTTTATTTAACTTTTTAACTATAACAATACTTTATTCAACTTTAGTATAAATACAGTTGTACATTCACGTATTATTCAATCAATTCATTTCAGTAAATTACACAATTTTCATTTCTCTCTTCTGTTTCATCTATCCTTCCCTTTACTGAGTTCTTCGTCAAGTTCTTGACAAGTCCCACTAAAAAATTAAAAAAAAAAAAAAAAATTATACTTTTTCGTAATGGAATCTACTTTTTTATAAAGAACCTACACGGACTTATTTATTAAAGCGTGTACAAATTATTTGTCAATGTAAATATATTAAGGTCCGAAGAAGTAGTTTCTTAAGATTATTAGGGTTTGAAATGTCTTCATCGATCACTCCCAACGATATTTAATATCTGGAGCCCCACATGAGAAGTTCTTAACAGATGATCATCCAAACAAGAAGTTGCATGCTTTCCACGCAGTTTTTTTTGACCATCCATGCCAGCTCCTTAGGACTGCGCGCATTCATCCTTTCGGATAAGTAACGTACGTACACTTTAATATATAGCCAATAATGGAGAAAGGAATTGAGGAATTTTTTAGCTTGAATTTGAAAAGATTCCTGATTATTTGTCAAATTAGTATTCGGTGCCATATTCTATTTCACAAGAAAATCATGAATACGACGGATCAATCAAGATATTTCAAGAGGTTTGACAAGTACTTAGCGAGGGAACTGCATCTTATATAATAGATAGTATAATAGGTTTTCATATTTGTCGTACGTGTGTTTAATTATAAAATTTTGGGGGAAAATAAGTGCATTTAATTGTATCCTTGAATTTTTAGAAATTTTGCACTTTATACCACAAGCTAAAAAATAAATAAATCTAGCATATTGCACGTTCCAATTATTAAATTCTACAACAAAAATTAGCTTTTGCGATCAATTTATTGCAATCAAAAAAATATTTACGACTAATTTTAGTTGTAAATAGTCTTTTGGTTGCAATAAATTGATCGTAAAAGTTCATTTTTACTGTATAATTAATTATAATTAATTAAAAATTGACAAACAATTCTCTCATTTTTATTCTGATTGATCGTTAAGATGGATGAAAACTATATGAAATTGGCTCGTCCAAACTCATGTTCTGTCTTAATGGAGGACATGCAATATTGCATCTTTTTAGTAATTTGAAATTAGTATAATTCGGCAATTTTAATAGTTTGAAGTTCAGTGTAAAATAAGAAAAATGATATTTGTAATCTTAGAATGTATAAGCCCCACACACTCTCTTTGAAAAAAGTGATTAACTCTAAGACCCACATAAAAAAATTATTTTTTAATTATGAAATCTATTTTTTTTTACAAAATGAGTACGTAAGACTTGCACGCTTTGAAACTATATCTATCATTACTCAATAATTGATCTATAAGTAAAAATAACATATAACTTTTAAATGATAATTTTTTGACACTAGTAGTTGTTGAAAGGAAGATGAATTGGATTTCTCACGAAAAAATTATGTGCACACTCTATGAATAGTACTTGATGCTCCTTATCATATATGTAATGGTAAAAGGACCAATTTTTATTTGCTTAGCTGTCAAAATCATGCATATCATACACCGGATTCACAACTAATATAGGCTGGCTAAAGCTGCTATCCTGATTTACTTGAGCGCTCGTTTGGATTTAGAGAGTGTTTCGTCTCATCTCATCTTATCATTACAATTTTTTTTAATTTTCATACAAAATATAATAAACAATTCAACTTTTTCAAATCCTAAAATAATAATAATATTAAAAAATAATATTCTAACAATATTGTATTCAACTTTCAACTCTTATTTAAAACCATCTCATCTCATCTCAATATCCAAACCAGCCCGTCAATTCCTTGAATCCATGAATGGGTATTGGTACGGTATTTCACCAAGCTTTGGTTTTTCAACATCGTCAATTCCAGCATTGCCAACCGTGTGGTGGAAATCAAAGGTCGTATTGTATGAATTATTGTCATACAAAAGTTGGGAAATTGGACTCAAGTATTCCATATCCAATAGATGACTAATGGAACAGATTCTTGGAAATTTTGATATATGTTGCTCACTTGCATCATTGCCAAATGTTACTAAATCATCCATTTGAGCAGGCAGGAAGTCATCCATTTGAGCAGGCTGGAAGTCTTCCACTTTCTGCTCCAAAAGATCTTTGGCCATATTCTTCTTCTTATAGATCCTACATAGGACCCAATCATCCAACTGAAATAAACAAAAACAAACCCAAACAAAGATCATATTAACAGAAGAACCTGACCAAATTCTTGAAAACTGAACATGCAAACAGCAGCGAGAGGCTTACTCTCATGGTTCCCTTATGCTGATTAGGTAGTTTACGAGGGTTATTTAACCGATATTCATGCATAATCCAATCAGTCTTCACACCCTTTGGGGGCCTGCCATTGTAAAACACAAGAGCTTTCTTCACCCCAACATAATCAGATCCACTATGGATAGCCTTATCCGTGCCTGTGGCTTTCCAGTACCCAGACACTGCTGCTCTATTCGGCCGCACCCCATTTGGGTATTTCCGATCACGCGGGCTAAAGAAGTACCACTCGTTTTCTCCAAACAATGCTTTCTCTGCATTGCACAATTTTTTAGTTACACATGTATGATCGATTTTAAGTCAATATCAGACAAACAGGTTGCAAGTTATCGCGACTTTTAATCAAACACTTACCGGGCAATTGCCATGGATCAAACTTGTAAATATCGACCTCAGGGATGATTGATACAGGGCATGGCCTTGACATTGCTTGATTACGAAGGTAATACACGATGAGTTCCTCGTCAGTTGGGTGGAACCTAAAACCGGGAGGAAGGTCAGAGCTGCTGGCTTTGCCCTCCATTAATCCACTTCTGCAAAAACAAGTTAATACGAGAAACAGTGAAAATTCCAAGGCTTCGAATGGTAATATTTATCCTTTTCTTGGCCTACAAATGGAAAGTAAGACAGGATTTTGAAAGAAACGCAGACTCGTTTGAAATGTTCATAGATAGATGGCTGCTCCTTTTTATTTGCGACGTGTTTTTGTCGTTATTGTGCCAGTCCGTGATTTTGATTGGTTGTTTCTTTGACCATCATTCCTCGTACAAAGATCATTAGTATACTCTCGCGAGTACACAATTTAGAGAAATCGACCTTGGTATTTTAGTGGATGGGACATGGGTGGCTCTACGGGCACCGCTAAACTTCCTCTGCTGTATTTTAGTTGTTTATTTATTTTTTATTATTTTATATGTATTTTTTAATATTTTTTAAAAGAAATAAAAAATTTAAAATATTATTAAAAAATATTTTCTTAATTATTAAGTAAAATAGAATTAAAAATAAAAAATAAAAAAATTATAACGGATGTTTCCAGCAGGAAGAGTAGCATTTTCTTTTAGTGGATTGGTAAGCTGCTGCGATTTTTAGTTATTATTATTTTAAAGACTTTTCAACGAATGTAAAACATAATAAATAATTTAGTCACAAAGTAATTACATAAAAATAAATTTATAAAGTAATGTTGTTTGATATGATATATCAGATTTTAAAATTATATTTATCATAAAATAGATTTAACAGATCACATAAAATTACGTCAATTTATTTTTAAAATTTATTTTTATATATTATACTCTTATTTCATTTTCATTAATTCTCATTCCATTGTAATGAGATGACCTTGTTTATTAACCTTTATAAAATAAAATAAAATCTCAAGGAATTGTAAAAGTGTTATATTTTATGATGAGATGAACGTAAAATAATGATAGATTTTATAGCATTGCTTTAAAATATCTGTATCTTGTGTGGCAGGACTATTTAGATGGAATTTATTCATAAGAATTTATCGTTTAGTTTCTTTTGTCATGTTTTGAGATCAAGAGTCTTCCTAGCCTCTCACAAAGTGGTATCTAAAAGGTGAAGGCATGTTCGATTCTCTATCCATTTGAATATATTTGTTCTAATCTAATAGAAAGTGACATGGTTATCTAATTACTTATACGCCAAGTCTCGTATAAAATACATCGCCCGTATGCTCGATCGTTGAAATATCATATGCAATCAACTAATTAAATTCATATGCCTTGTTTTTTGTTATATATAGACTCTAAACAGTAATTCATGATAGAATAAATTAAAATTCTAAAGCATATTTGAAAAGTATAAGATATAAAGTAGAACTATTCAATTAGTGGAGGTCTTCTATAGGGTTGATAGTATATGCTTTTAATAGGACGCACTCTATGTAGTTGTACATATTTGACATAATATTACGGTCAACTAGCTTATATTGGAAGGCAGTCGGTCGAGAGAAATATTAAAAAAATAACAAATAATAGACTTATAATTCTTTTATAATTTTATTTTAAATTAAGAATAATTATGTAAAATTGAAACTATTTTAATAAATTAGTATAATTATATTCTTTAATTGTAAAATGTGTTGTAAAATAAGTTTAAAAAAATCGTAGTTATGGCATTAACTAAAAAAGGCAAACGATATACACTATTACTATTAAAGTCGTATATATCTTAATAAATATATATATATATATATATACACTATTACAGTCGTGCAAAGGTATCAACCTCTTATCCTTCCGCTCGCCTTAAAATATGATAGAAAAACAATTCATTGGTTGAGAAGAGAGTAGACTACTTTCCATTACTCGAAGTAGATTCGGTGGTTTTTCCAACTATTCCTGGAACAGTAGAGTCTTGGGATTGGGCGCTTCTTGGACGAATCGGTCCGCAGTTGTCGGCATGAGGTCCCCTTAAGGAGATGACGCGTGTCCTTACAAAGTAGGCTAGGATAAGATTATGAGGGAGATGTGGGTCAAGGTTCTTTGCGGCTCTTATCTTACCATATAACAACAGTTCGAACAGATCGCGATATTTTTTATTTTGTCAAGATTTTAAGTTAAAAAGAAAATTATAATTTTAAGTTTTTTTACAATTATTTTATATTTTTAACAAAATTTCAGGGTAATTATATAAAATTTTAACATTTTAAAATCATATTTACTACGTGGCATGATTGTATGTATTATTTATTTATTGATTTTGTTTTCCTAACTGATATTCTGAAATTAAACAGTCAATTCAATCTAATCAGCCGTCTTTACATTAGTGTGCGTGCGGTGCAGTAGACTAGTTAGCTTTTGTCCTTTTCGATGAAGTTTGTTGTGCTGTCTGCTGATGGGCCTCGCTTTATTTTCATCTTTGAAAAAGAGTGAGAGGGAACAACCCAACCACGTGTTTGGATTTTGTTCAGTAAGCTTTTTATGGAGGAAAAAGCTATGCTTACCGTTGGCGCCGGCTCCCGCTCGTAATTTTTTTTTTTTACCTTGTGATTGAGTAAATAATTTTTAATAATATTAAATTTTTTTAAAAAAATATTAAAAAAATCATGTAAAAAAAAAAAAAAAATTTATAGAACATTACTTTGCATCATCCTACACACCACACACTAAACTATTTTTTATTTTTTTCAATATTTTTTTTATTTTAATCTTCTTGAAACATTTATATTTTTTTATTCATCATCCATATAATACACATTTAATAAGAGAAATAAAAAAAAAATTATGATGTGTGGTGTGTATGTTGATGTAAAGATTAATTCATATTTATATAATGTATTAACGGCAGCCTGTAGGCGTAGACCCACCCCTTTTATATAATCTAACAATACATAGGAGGATAATGTTAAATATAAAAAAAATTCTATTTATTATTTCTACACATCTTTTTTTTAATCTTACTAAATGTGTGGTATATGGATCATAAGTAGAGAAACTCAATATGCTTAAGAAAAATAAAATTAAAAAATAAAATTTTAAAAATTAAAAAAAAAGTTGTGTGTAGTGTGTGAAGATGATGAGTAGCAAAACTTTAAATATAATATAAGAGAATATAATTTTTGTCTTTTTTTTTGACAAAATGAGGTCATTATAAAAAAAAAAAAATACATGTAGAACAGGAATTTATCTGTTCTTTTTCAAAGAAAATATGCAGAAATTATGTATTCTATAACTACAAATATTATTTTTCATAAAAAAAAAAATATAAGTAAAGGGTAGGAGATCCAACAAATATTTCATAGATAATAATACACATACAATTATTTTACAACTATTTTACTACTCACTTCAAATCAATTAATGTATTAATTATCTCACTTAATTAAGAAATATTTTTAATTTTATATAATTACCCTTCATTTTAAATAGAATTAATAAAATAATTATATACTAATTGTAGATTCATCATTTTTCATGTTTAATTACAATTAACACAACATAAAATAGAAACAAAGTGCGGGCTTTGAACAATTGTTTGTTCTCTGCCCTTCCTATAAAGGAGGAATTGCACAAAGTTACAGCTTTTGGACAATATGCTAGTGAGACTTACTCATCGTTGGTATGGCTGCAATTCATTATTTTGAACGGACCCACTTTCTCTTCCTCGTCTACATTCTTTGATGTACAACTCTTATAAAGAAGGCCAAATAAGAAATCTAGATTCCACACGTAATGGGCCTTCACAAAACTCTACACTCTCTCAAAGGAGTTGTATATTCTCTTAAAGGGGGCTAAAATGTAGAAAACGATAAGCTTTTATGAGTGGTGTGAATATTCGACGACGACAATTTTGGATTTCTTATTTTTCTTGTTAGATATAAGAGTTTGCTAACTCCTTAATTAAAAAAAAGCAGTAATATAGAGATAAAAATAGACCGGTCATTATTAGGCCGACCCACAAATCTGCAATGGCGATTAGACCCAGTTTGATTTTACAGATTGTCTCAACTAATATTTTAAATTTTGTACCGCATTGGTCGGTATGGTTAAAATATTTCGTTTCTGTAATATAGCAGGTACAGAAAAGAGTATAATTTCGTACCGGTTAGAATTTCAGCCTGTATTGACTTATATTTCAGCTCATACCAGCCGATATTTTAGCATTTACTTTTTTCATCTTTTTTTTTTCCATTTCTTCAAACTACAAGTTCATTTTTTAATCCCCCAATTCAGACCACACTATTTATAATTTATATATATAATTTATTCGTATATAGACTATTCCGAAACAGTATTGGTATCGAAATATCTCGTTTCAATACCTCGACTGAAATTGTTACTGGTACGGTATTCAAAACATTGGTCTCAACTAATCTCATCTCAATATTCAAACACCATTCAAATACAAACACTTTTTAATTTCAAGTTTTCAACTTTTTTATTTAATTATTACTTAATCATTACAACTTTTTCAAACTTTCAAATAAAACACAAAAAATAATTCAACTTTTTCAAATTCTAAAATAAATATAATCTTAAAAAATAATATTTTTATTCAAACTTTTTTTTCTCTCTTTTCCTAAAATCTCATAAAACATTTTAACCCAAACCATTTCATTACTATTCATAAACTATCTAATTATTATTCATCGATTTCTCATTTCATCTTATTTGTATAATCAAAAGGGGCCTTAGACTTGACGTGGTCACTCTAGGAGCAAATATAGAAGATTGGTGGTAGAAAATCTTTTGGGTTGGCACGTAAGAGTACTAGCATTGGTGTAGGCAAGCACCACTTCAAATCCAGATTTCGCTAATAAGTCGATTAAATCTTCTACATTGGATTAGGCAAATGTATTTTTTTTTCTTGCATGCTACAATACATTATCTGCATGTTTGGGCCAATACTATTTGCTATCTATACATTATTTTATCACCTCTCTCTCTCTCTCTCTCTCTCTCTCTCTCTCTCTGTGGACAAAAGCCCCAACGACTCTCTCTCAATGGAACCCTATCGGCGTAGGCTTGATCTCGCGACGAAATTTGTAAGATTTCTTCATTATGGATTTCACGACAGACGGCTCTCCTCTTTGGATTTCTTCATTCTGTCTCTCTGGCTGAGTGAAGCTTTCCTATTTCTCACACCAAAAATTGAAACATCTAATCATTTCTAGGTTGTAGGTATTCATCAGTAACGCCATTGCACTTGCTTATGAGTCCTCCATCAGCGAATCTAGGGTAAATGAAACTCTCTCTCTCTCTCTCTCTCTCTCTCTCTCTCTCTTTGTTTTGCTATCATTTTTATTACTATGATTTGAGGTTGAAATTGATTTTTCCATAGTTTTGCTTAATCTAGGGTTGATTTTTAAGGCTTTGATTTACTATTTTTTTAAATCAATTATGCATTTGCTTTAACTTTGTTATAATTTTCTATAATTATAATTTGTTATGATTTCAGGGTTTGATTTTTCCATCATTTGCTATAACTTTGTGAGCTAATTGGTCCTATGTTATAATTGGCTTTTTTTACTTAGGTTGATGTTTAAGGGGGTGATTTTGTCCATTTTGTTGACCTTTTTCTTAACTTTTGCTCTCTTAGTTTTACCTATGTTTTGGTTGCTATTTTAATTTGTTGTTTTAAATTGGTGTTTCTCTTGGAGTTTGGTGTTTTTATTTGTCGACATTTGTTCTTTTTAATTGGTCCTCTGATTTTTACAAACATGTAGGAGCAAGAGGGTTATATTCTCTTGCTATTTTTAATTGGTGTTTTGTTTGCTGTTTGGCTTTCCTCTCTGATTTTAATTGGTGTTTTGCTTGGACTTTGTTGTTTTAATTGTTGCTTTGCTTGCTGTTTTGCTTGGTCCTCTAATTTTAATTGATGTTTTTCTTGGTGTTTTAATTGCTGCTTTAAACAAAAATCTGGGTTCCCTGGGTTTTTATTTTTATTTTTAATGGACCTGCTAATTTTCAGTGGCTGGTGGACTGGCTAGTGATCCCTTTTTTGACTTGCTGGTGGACAATTTTTTCGTGTTTATTAATTGCCGGTGGGCTCTTTTCTATTTGTTGTTTGAATTGCTTGTAGGTTCCTGATGGAGCTGCTGGGGTTTTTAATTTGTTGTTTGGAAGCTGTTTAGCTGTAATTTGCTGTTTGTTTTGCTAATCCTTTGTTATAATTTGCTACTTTAATTGGCAATGTGACTGTGAGTAATTTTCTGCTTTATCTTGATAATGAGACAGTATATATTTTTGAACTGTTTAGTAACATTTTGTCATTCAATATTTTGTTGAAGGATAACACTTTAATTGATGAGGATCACTTCTTCACTACACTGTTACAAAGTGGGGAGGGTGGTATTAACAACCCTCTTATGGTTAGTGCAAATGTTGATGTCCAAGCAACATAACCCTAACGGGAAACAAGGGCACCTATGAAAAAATCATAGCAGGGTGTGTTGTTCACAGTAGAGGAAGATACTTTTCTCGTTTCAGCTTGGCTTAACATTAGCATAAATTCCATATAAGGGACTGGCCAAACCTCCATGCAATACCTAACAATCCAAAACAGTCTGTACTCTCTTTGACCAATCGGTGGTCAAGCATTCGAAAATGTACCAATAAATTTGTGATTCCATAGCCCAAGTTGAAAGAATGTATCCAAGCAGTGCGATCGAGTTAGACAAGGTATAATGTTTTTTTCAATTATTATTGTTGCAATTATTAAGTCCTTGCAATGATAGAGCATACTGATTGTGGCTATTTTATAGATTAATAAGGAAAAATTTGTACCAAGAGACCCAAAAAACCAAATTCAATATGGAATATTGTTAGAATCTTTTGAGACACCAACTAAAATGGTAAGAGCACATGGAACTCATAAGAAGAAAAAATAATGTTACTTTCAGGTATTACTCCAAGCTTAATATGATTAGGGGAAGACATGAAAAATATTCTTGTGGATGGTGATTGTAACGGATTCCCCCCCCCCCTCCCAAGGCCTAGGAGGCCCAGCAGGCCCGACCTAGGACGAAAAGTCAGAAACCTGGCCCACTAGGAGAATCCCCTGTACGTGACCTGCAGGAGGAATGGTGTAACAGGGGATGAGACTCGTCCATCTGAGGTCCCTCGGATAGTGTCCAATCATCGAGTGCTAGCCCACAACACAGCATGCGCGATATACGGAGGACCATTGATCTACTGACAAAGAAAGGATGAGTGGACCAGGAGAAAAGCTGACCAAGAATATAAAGTTGGAGAACCACGCGACATTAATGGTTCCGCCACCTGGACAACACGCCATATTAATGAAACCGTCGCAGAGCCACGCCATATTTAAAGGTTCTGACAAAGTGAATAATATGGGAAACCTGGACTTCATGAAAGAAGGCGTGATATGATCTACTTTCAAACATGTAGTATAAATAGTTGATCCTAGGTACGAGAAAAACTCTTTGATCCCTAGACTTTCTTACTTATTTACTACACTCCAAGAACACTTACTGACTTTGGCAGCGGAGGCTCCTCGGCCCCTAGGCCTCTTTCTCAAAGCAGTATTACATTCTCCTTTCTGCATGGCTCGTTACAAAGACTTGAGTTGTTGGAGTCTGGTCCAAGAGTGTGTGAAACACGACGTTAATAGTGGCACCTTTTGTGGGATCATAATAGATCTTGCATGTCTTTCTCATGCATGTGACAACCCATTTCAAACAACTCAGGAGAAACGTGGGGGCTGCCATGGAAGCAACACTAAAAGTCATGGAGGAGTGAGTGACAAAACTGATTGGCGAGATGGAAATACTTCGCAAGGAGAATGCGGAACTAAAAAAACCCCAGTGTGACCAAGAGGGTGGGGAGGCCAGTGACACTGAGCAAATGGGGTCTCGAAATACGCAAGCGGGACAAAAGAAGGAAGAGGAGCAAAAACACATGTAGGACAAGTTTTGCAGCCTCAAATGAAAGTATGAGGAGATAGCGCGGAAAGTGGATACGTTGTCGACGGTAGACCAACTGCTCACAAGCACAGGTCTACCCTATACTGAAGAGATAATGACATTCCCTTTGCCATTAAAGTTCAGAACTCCCATTATGGAGACGTATGACGGGAGCAAGGAAACTCTCAAGCACCTGGAAACCTTCAGGGCATACATGACGCTGCATGGCTTCCCTGGGGGAATTGCTTGTAGGGCATTCCCGTTGACCCTGAAGGAGTCAGCACATGCATGGTTTGGGTCACTAACACCTAAATTAGTGGATAGCTTTGGTGAGCTAGCCAGACTGTTCCTAACCCAATTCATGTCTAGTCGGAGAGCTTGAAATCCTACCTGACTTGGTTCAATAATGAGTGCATGACTGTAAATGATCAAGATGAGAAGATCATCTTGGCGACATTCTTGGCAGGCATCTGACCGCGTTCTCAATTTATGGAAAAACTGGCCAGGTGGACTCCCGCGACGCTGAGGGAATTCATGGACTAGGCCAACAACTTCATTAATGAGGAAGACACTCTCCGAGCATTGATCGAGCTGCAAAGGAAGGAAATAGAGTGTGCAGAAAGAAAGGGGAAGGCTCCAGCTAGGGCCAGACCCCATGAGAAAGGGAAAAGGGACTCCTAGGAAAAGCGACGAAGGGACTCGGGCTACGATACGACCGGTCCTCATTCACCATTCAAGGGGAGGACGATCAAGGAGCAATTTGCCGATACTACACATACCATCGGTCCACCTCACACAACACCAAGGACTGTCACTCCTTGGGAGGAAGGAAGGAATATGTGGGGCATCACCTCGTCGGGACAAAAAGAACATGTCCGGCGGGCTGATACTATGAGGTGTACTCAGCTGAGTATCATCCCGCCAAGCAATGAAAGGGCCACAACACTGTAATCTCATTCACGGAAGCTGATGAAGAAATGTCTTGTACCCCCACGATGACGTCCTGGTGGTTACCATACTCATCGACAACGGGAGCTCAACGGACACACTATTCTAGGAAGCTTTCATTAAGATGGGTATCGAAACCTCCCAGCTGCTGTTTGCCCCCATGCCCTTAAAAGGCTTCTCTGGAGGCATCGTCCGGCCAGTGGGGACCATCATGATATCGGTCTTGGTAGGAACTAGTCCCTGTACTGCCCCTATTATGGCCGACTTCCTGGTGATAAAAACTCCATCGACATATAACGCCATCATAGGGAGGCCCACCCTCAACTGCTTAAGGGCCTTCACGTCGATTTACCACCTCAAAATGAAATTTCCAACTCCCCAAGGAGTGGAAGAAGTTCGGGGGAAGCAAGTGTCGGCAAGGGAGTGCTACATGCAGAAGCTGAAGCAGAAATATGAAAAGCCTACATCGGGCGATGCCATGTGGACAAAATAGGCCAGACACCACTAGATAAACAACAACAGGCTCCCATCTGCAATCCACCTTGCCTAGTTTCTAGGGGGGAGGGATGGTGCGAGGCTGTGGAGAAGAGGATAGATAACCACTTCCCAGAGCGAGAACCCAGGCCCTTTAAATTTTGTAATATCTCTGCACTAAACTCATTCCTTTTCACTTAATAAGACAACTTTTTAGGATAACACATAACATCTGCTTTATGCTCTCGCATTGCAAGTGTGGCACCAGGAAAACATAAAAATGCGGCTAATAAGACCCACGACGACAAGGTCATCAACAACTTACCTCCTCGTTGGGTACCACAGGTAAAGGTAAGCCTAAATGTTGCTTTATACCTACAGCGATGGAGAGCGGGTCAGCCAATGGTGGCCTGAAGATAAAACTTACCTTCCTTACTAACGTCAATAGGTGGGTGAAGGTTTAGTAACAAACTATCTGAAGGCTTACCTCCTCGTGGGACACTATAGGGAAAGGTTGGCTCAAGGGTGACATTATCCCTCCCATATAAGAGAGCGGGACTGGCCCACGACCCTCCCGAATACATTACCCCAACCTTCGTCGCAACGAAAAGTGGGATCAGCACCAGTCTGACCCAACACTTACATTTTTTGTGATATCAACGAATGAAAGCGGGTCCAGTAACAGACTGCCCAAAAACTTACCTCCCTGTGAAATACTATAGGGAAAGGTCGGCCCAAGGGTGGCCTTATCCCTCCCATAGTGGAGAACGGGACTAGTACACGACCCTCTTGAATAAATTAGCTCGACTCCTATCATGGCGAAGAGCGGTTGGCCAACTGCTGTCTGAATTTACGTCCTCGCCTAAGGAAAGGTAGGCCTTGAGGTTGCCTTGTCCTTCCACGATGGAGTGCGGGTTAGTCCTCAGCTACTCGACATCAGAAAAATTTACCTTCCTCATAAGTGTCAACAAGCGGGAGCGGATGCAGTAACAAATTGTCCAAAAAACTTACCTCCCTGCAGGATACTATAGGGAAAGGTCGGCCCAAGGGTGGCTTTACACCTCCCATGGAGGAGATTGGGTTGTGCCCTCATGGCGACCTGAAAACTTACCCCGACCTCCACTATGAATGAAGAGTGAGTCCAGCGTTAGCCTGACTCAAAGCGTTACCTTTCCCTGTGACATCAATGAGCGAGAGCATATTCAGTAACAGACTGCCTGAACAACCTACCTCCCTAAGGGGACCAAGAAGGAGAAGGCTAGCCTAAGGGCAACCTTGCCCCTCCCGTAGAAGAGAGCTGGCTCTTCCCATGTGGCGACTCGAAAAACTTACCCCAACTCCTATCACAGTGAAAGAGCAGACTACCTTAATGGCAGCCTGAAGAAGTTACCTCATTGGGGAACCAAAAAGGCGCAAGCTAACTTATGGTAGCCCGACCCCTCCCCAATGGAGTGCGGGTCTAAGTTTTACGACTACCTAAATAAAGAAAACTCTATAGGAAAGAAGCAAAGTGCCGCAAAAGGAGGCCGCACAAAGCGTCAGCAAGCAAGGAAAATACGGAGAAGGTAAGATCGAATACGCAACATTACTTTATTACTTATGCAGGATTAAAAAAAAAAGGTGGGCGGAAGCGGGAAGTGCAAGAAGAAATACAGTAAGGAAAACACAGAAACAATGCTGTAGGAAAATTTGGAAATAATACAAGGAAAATGCGGGAAGAACACAGTTGGATATACAAAATCATCATATTAGCTACGTAGCATTACAAAAGAGAAATTACATCATGGACTCGGACTATAAACGACAAATTACATCATGAAGTAGGAGTACAAAAGACAAATTACATCATGAAGTCGCCCTACAAGGAACAAGTTACAACATAAGGCTGCATACAGTTGCACGGGCTCCAAGGAGGAGAAGTGTTCTAGAGGAAATGTGCTCTCGAGCGCAAGGAAGCTAGATAGTAAACTGCGGCTGTCCGTGTTGTAAACAGCGACAAAGATAGTGCCAAGAATCAGAACATCCTAGAGCCAGTTTCAACACTGAGAACCGCTTACAAGACGAAGGATGGCCACCACGGCGACTAAGCCATTTACCACTACAACAAAAGCACTTCTCCATTATGAACAAGCAGGCAGCGAGTTCAGTCGCAGAGAAGCTTTTGAGGTAGAGCCTCGTAAGCAGAAGGACGAGAATGAGGAATGACAATAAGCAAAAGGGAATGAACAAGAACAGAGGATCCGGGACCCCAACAACAAAGGATGGGTGGCTTCACTCTCCGACACACTTACCACCACAATTAGTAGTGGCTTGAGCGCCACCAGAGGATTTGTCGCCCACTAGGATGTAAGGAACCCATCAGAACAATGGAAGATGGAAAAACAATACGAAAGAACTTTATAAGAAACGAAGGGCAAAAGTAAGTATGGTGGAAACTTTAAACTGGGGGAAAGGTCCAAGCCGGGGTGGGCAGTTGACCTACTCAAGCGTCATAACTCCATGAGTCGCTACCATATGTCACATACCCCTTCCCTAGAGAACTAAAATCCCTTGATTATCACAACCGCCAAAGAATGTATATGTTGATATAACGTGTGGAGTTAATGCCAGTAAAAGACAGAGTCATAATGAAGAAATAGAAGGGATGCCATTTAATGTGGAAACGCAATGGGCATTGTATCGCCACGTACATAAAATAAAAACCATCACCAGCACCAGACCAAACAAGTCAGGAAATTGGTAGGACGTGGGAAGAATTCTTCCCGAACTCATCCAGAAAGAATTAGCCGGATGACCATGCTACAAGGGATTTATTCTATCTATGGGCTACCCGGCTTCGGGGAGCCGAATAATCAACAAAGCCAGGATGTCCCAAAAGTCGACCAGACAACCCACGTTAGCTGTCGCAGTTAAACACTTTGGTTTGCTTCCTAAAAAACTTTTGTAAATTCTATTTCACTAATGCAATTTTTTTTTGTGACGAGAAAATCAACTAGTCTCAATCGGCAAAGTCAATTCCACTAAGTGGGAACTGCTTCAGCAACTCACCTCCCCGTGAGGTGAAAATGAAAGGTAGGCTTGGAAGGTTGCTAGATCCCACTCGCGGAGGAGTGCGGGTCGGGTCTTGGCTACTCAGGGAACAAAATCTTCATTAGCAAAATCTTCACCAATGAAGCAAAGGACACTAGTGGGGTTGGCTGGAAGAAATTCAAAGTTACAACCGAATATAGCCACCAGAATAACGACTACAACAACAGTCGCATTCCACAGAAGATAAACAGACCCAACGCGACTAGCTAAGCGGGGTAGGCAGGGGCTCTACGGACCCTTTTAACTCAATTCTCCAAGACGGCCACACAATAACAAAAAAAAAAAAAAAAAAAAATAAAGAGGATGGGAGGCAAAAGTAAAGGCACGACGAGCAAATATATGTGCATTAAATCAGTGTGTTTCTACGAATAAGTTGTTGAACAATAAAATGCAGATATGTGTTTTTTTTTTTTTTAAAAAGAAAAAAAAGAAAAGAGAAAGTACAATGAGAGGCATAAAATCTTTATGTTTTAGTACCAGGAACACCGATTTTGGCAGCAACAGAAGTGGGGTCACCCAACTCGACTGTTGTAGGAACAAGGTTGGCAGGATCCACTAACACAAGTAAATGTACAAAAGCGGTCGGCATCTCTTCCCTCCCCAGATCGCTGTTGGATTTAAAGGATGTCAAGTTGGTGGGGATATCACCAGGTGCAAGCCACTGAAGGTGCCTGGTGAAAGACCTTGAACGCAGCTCTAAACTTTAGAGAAGGAATGACTGCATCGACTTGCGGCCCTCATTGATCCCGTGTTCCCATGCCTAATCATGAAGCGTCGGGAACCACCTTAATTGCTTATGTAGGGAGAGGTTGCCATCCTGGAGATTTGTTTACAGATGCCCCAACCGGTCAATCTCTTCCCACAATTACCTCTTCTCCTCCTGCTCTTGGGAGAGGTCATCCTGGAGACTTTGATTGAGTAGCTCCAGTTGGGTATTCTCTTCTTCCTACTTCTGGTTGTGCTTCCGATGATGATGCTCCACCCTCTTCAATCTCTTGCACTCACCCAACAAGTCGAGCCTCGCCATTTCCAGTTTAAACTTCAGCTGTCCTTTCTCTTCCTGATCGCTGCGAGTGCGATCCAAGCTCTCCTGGGCGGCAGCCTCCTGATCATTCACAATAAACGCCGTAAGCTGAGAGGCGCCCTGACGAAGTAAAACCAAGACTGAGAAAAGGAAGGAGGTAGGAAGAGAAAAATAAAAGGCAAGAAAGGAACGATCAAACCTCGTAGAAGAAAGCCGATAGGCATTCGACATCCCGACCAATAGCCTCCTCCCAGCTCCCCTCCATGGCTTGCTGGGACAAAGAGGGAAAGGCCTTTGCAAGACTCGCGAATGCGGGAGGTTCCCCAGAAACCTCGGGAAGAGTGCGCGGTTCCTCACTCAAACGCCCTAGAAGGAGGCCAACTGTAGCATCCGAAGGAAAGTTGTCCGCTATTGGACATTCAGCTCGGGTGAGTGCTCCTCATGCGAACCCTCACCAGTTGCATCATTTACAGAATCACCACTCGCAAGAGGTTCAACCTGGACGAGCTGAGTGATGACGGGACCTCTTAAACCATCATCGGCCTAAACAAGAGAGTCTGCAACAGGATTCATTGTACTCTTAAAACTTCCACGTGCGGAGGAGATTGACCCCTGTACAATCTGCAGCCTCCTCACGGTTGTTGGAGGAAGCTCCTTCCCCCTCATGCGACGCCTCAAGAGAGTGACTACCAACGGCCGAACGAGACAAGGTAGGGGGAAAGATCTAAGAAGAAGAATGATGCACCTCACAAGGAGGGAACGACGCAAAAATACTTTTCAAGGAGGTCATCTCAGCCTTAGTCTTAGGCGCCTCCCCAATTGTCGTGGGAAGAGGCACCGCGGGAGAACCACCTGCTGGTTTGCCCATAACGACCAATGCAATGGCCGCCTTACTAGACGGACGGCTAGCTCCAAAGTAGTCATTTTGTGCATGAAGGGACCTGAACCCCAGGAAGATGTCTATCTTTAGCTTGAACACCCCCCCAGATGGGCCTTCTTCCCTTTATTCGAAGTAGGAAGGTCCGAGGGACACTTTTGGAGCATAACAACCTATGGCTGCATAACCATCGACTTATCACCAGAAGGAAGGTGTCCCAGAGGGGTAGAGAACTATCCAGACTCTCCTTAGAAAGAAGGACCTCAGAACGAACACCGTCAGGATGTTTCTCCACCCATTAATAAGGAGTGGCTATCGGATGCACGACCCAATCCTTAGGAACCATTCTCCAATCTGTCTATATAGGAAACTCTTGGCAGCTCATTTGGCCCACAGGAAACTCCCAACCACTGCCAGAAACAAAGAAGAACTTGGAGGACCAGTCTTTTATCTTGTGGTACTGCTACTTAGATAACCAGGGCATGGGATGCCTTGAAATTGCATACATTCCCTTTTAGGCACATCACTCTGTGGGCAAGAAGAAACTCGCGACTAGTAAGGTCTGTGTCTTCCTGGTAGGATTCCAACAAAGCTCGCCGCCAAATAATGCTGTAGCAGATCAATAATCGCCAGGCTTTCGGGTGGAATTGAGAAGGGACAAAATCAAGCCTGTCCAAAAGGTTGCGGATAGGGCTAGGAAATGATAATCTCAAGCCACATGAGAACATAGAAGGATATAGGACTACCTTATTAGAGAGACCCTCTGCTTCAAGGATGCCTTCATCAGGGCCAGGAACTTTAAACACAATGGATTCTGGCACTCGATAGGTGAAAGCTAAAGAAGCCAATGTGGACTTATCAGTAGACGAACGCCATCCACTGCCCAAAAACACTGGCCCAACATCAGTAGAAAATCTCGATTGAATCGATTTTTCGAAAGTCATCACTGCCAGAGCATGAAATAACAAAGGAGACTGGTTGAATATAAGAAAAATTGAAAGGACAGGAAATGGCATGACAATCGAAAGTAATAGAAGCAAGCCAGGGCCACTCTCATGTTTTATAAAAGGAGGTGACAATTAGACTCTCATAAGTCGTCACAACCAGAGTACCCGTAGTCTCGGTTCCGGGATATGCGATTCACAAAGCGACAACAACACGAAAAGCCATCTGATACCCCTTCATTAATGATTTTGAAAAGATGTGATGAAAAGATGAGCCTATCATGGACGTCAGGGGTAACCAACCCACAGAAGTTTCCCGGACGACAGGAAACCTAAATAGAGTAGCCAACCTTGGGAAGAAGGCAGTATTAAATCATGATAAAACTCTTACTGCACTCTTCCGGTGAGAATTAACGGGGTAACTGTAAGGGAATTTCCCCCCTTCCCAAGGCCTAGGAGGCCAAGGACGAAACGTCACAAACCTGGCCAACTAGGAGAATCCCATGTATGTGACCTGTAGGAGGAATGGTGCAACAGGAGATGAGACTCGTCAATTTGAGATCTCTCGGATAATGTCCAATCATCGAGTGCCTACCCACATAACAGACGTGATATACGGAGGACCATTGATCTACTACAAGGAAAGCATAAGCAGACCAGAAGAAAAGCAGACCAAAAAGAGAAAGTTGGAGACCATGCCACATTAATGACTCTGCCACCTAGACGACACGCCACATTAATGATGTTGTCGCAGAGTCACGCCACATTTAAATGTTCTGACAAAGTGAACAGTACGGAAAACCCAAACTTTAGAAAGAATGCATGATCTACTTTCAAACCTGTAGTATAAATAGCTGATCCTAGGTACGAGGAAAGCTTTCTGATCCCTAAACTTTCTTACTTATTTACTACACTCCAAGAACACTTACTGACTTTGGAATCAGAGGCTCCCTGGCCCCTAGGCTGCCTTCTTAAAGTTGCATTACATTCTCCACTCTGTAGGGCTCGTTGCGAAAACCTGAGTTGTTAGAATCTGGCCCAATGGAGTGTGAAACACGACGTTAATAGTGAGAGACCTCCAGGAAGGAAGGCTGCAAAAGGAAAGAGAAACAAGGAAAATGTTAGGAATCACAGTGTAATAAGTTTAATGAGGCCTTAAGGCACATGAGTGATGATAAGAAGACTTGTACGATGAAAAGAAGAAAAGCAATAATTAAGGCTGACAATGGTAGATCTGAGTTAATACTTTTTAGGAAGAGAAAACTTGATATAGAAATTAAGGCTGACAAGGATGATCTGGCTTAATAGTTCTTAAGAAGAGGAAAATTGATATGGAAATTATGAAATTGGATATTGATTCCATGAATTCTATGCAGCAAGAATATTTCCATAATTTTCAAATGGAAATCATTGAGGAGCAAAGGAATAAGATCATATCTTGTACATAGCTTTATGTTGGGTTTTCATTTGTTTTGATTGGTAGTGGATTTGTTGTTAAGTTGTTGGTGGGTGATTTTGTAATAGTTTTTTACTGTGTGGTGACATATTTTTTGACTTACTTGTGGGTTAGGTATGTTTTTTTTAATGTATTGGACTTCCTGATTTTTTATTGTACTAAACTTGTTGGAATTGTTGTGGAGTTGCTGGTGGAATTTGTGGTTGTTGGTTGGTTGCTGTTTGGAAGCTGGTTGCTAGTCGATGATGGAGTTACTGGTTTCATGATAATGGATTTTGTAACGGATTTTGATACATGGAATTTGTATTGTATATATATTCATTTAATGGAATGACATTGATTTTGAGACAGCTTTCTAATGTTTAATTTTAAGTTGATGAAATTGGTGCTGGCAGCATATAAACTTTCTCTATATACATGTATTTTGAACTTTCTCTACATTGTATAAATGTAGTTGATGTTCAATTTTAAGACAGCACATGTTATCATTATGTTTTGGGTTTCTTCATGTAGATGTTGTTATAGATCTTATGTAGTGGTTTTTAATTATAAAATATATAAAAAATTAATTTTAGGAAAAAATTAATAATAATAATAAATAATATTTTATTATTATTTTGACTAAAAGATGGATAATACAATGTGCCTAAATGGCAAATGCAAGACGTAAAACATGTGATTTTTCCTTTGGCTAAAACATTGTCAATACTTATAGCAAATCGAACTTCGGTTATAGGAGGCACGTGGGCCCACAAGCCATTTTGGGTGGGGATGTGTGCCATATGCACCAATTTTTTCATTATTTTCCCATTGAGTAATGTCAAATAAAGTCGTAAAGTGCGCAAGTGCTGCGCAATTATTTTAAAAAGAGAATAACTTCCCACAGGCTTCACCGTTCTCCCCTAAAAAACAACATCCAATGGGAATGTGATATGATTGAGCTGCATTATTGCATATTTTATATATTTAAAATCAATATATTTTAATTGTTTTATTATTTTATCATTGATTTTAGATGAAAAAATAGTTAAAAGGTATAAATTCAAGTTGTGATTTAAATTGATTATGGAAAAAATTGAGGGTGAGGGTGGCCAATGGCCGACTTGTGGGCTGTGAGGGCAAGTCTACAATAGTGAGAATTAAAATGCCAGGAAAAACTTTCACTACAAATTCATATGTGCTAGTATTGGTGAGATGTGACATGGTGTTGGGGGTGCAGTGGCTAAGGGAGTTGGGACCTATATTGTGGAATTTTAAAGAATTAACTATGCAATTTCAGCTTAAAGGCCAAACTGTTTGTCTACAATTTCATCGAGGAGGGGAACCTTAATAAACACCACAAGCTAGAAAGGAAGGGAGTGTTGTTCCACTTGGTGGGAGCTTGTGAGAAGGAGTCTAGTGGCAGTGACCATATTCCTGAAGTTGTCCAGCAACTACCGGAGCAGTATAAAGAAGTCTTTAGTGAGCCTAAAGGACTACCCCCTACTCGAGAACAAGATCATGCAATTGCCCTCTTCCCAAACACCAAACCCGTGTTAGTAAGACCATACTGATACCCATATTTTCAAAAAGATAAAATTGAAAAGATTGTTAAAGAATTACTGAATTCTGGGGTGGTAAGACCTAGGACTAGCCCATACTCATCTCCTGTGCTACTTGTGAGGAAGGCGGATGGAACGTGGATGATGTGTGTGGATTATCGAAGCCTTGAACAGTGTAACAATGAAGGATAAGTTCCCTATTCCAGTAGTGGAGGAGTTGTTGGATGAACTTAGTGGGTCTTAAGTTTTTTTCTAAGTTTGACCTATGCTCGGGTTACCACCAAATAACGATGAAGGCAGAGGATGTTCATAAGATTGTCTTTAGGACACATGAGGGACACTACGAGTTCCTTGTGATGCCTTTTGGATTGACTAACGCACTTTCTATTTTTCAGATCTTGATGAATGAAATCTTTAAGCCCTATTTGAGAAAATTTCTGCTTGTGTTCTTTGATGATATTTTGGTATACAACAGTTCATTGCAAGAGCATATAAAGCACTTAAGGGTGACTCTAAAGATCTTGAAAAGACATAGTTTATTGGCAAAAATGTCTAAGTGCAAGTTTGCCACCTTGGAGGTAGCTTACTTGGGGCATGTTATCTCGGTTGAAGGGGTTAAAGCAGACCCAGATAAGCTCAAGGCAGTGGAGGATTGGCCTTTCCCTACCTCACTCAAGTCTCTAAAGGGGTTCCTTGGCCTTACGAGGTACTATAGGAGGTTCATTAAAGGCTATGGTAACCTTGCAGCTCCCTTAACTCAGCTGTTGAAAAAAGATCAATTTATTTGGAGTGAGGAGGCAAGATAAGCATTTCAAGAATTGAAGAGGACAGTGACACAACCCTCAGTACTTATTCTCCCAGATTTTTCACTTCCTTTNAAAAAAAAAAGAGAAGAAATACCAATAGCCTTTTATAGCAAGGCTTTAAAAGGAAAGGCGTTGGCCCTATCAACCTATGAAAATGAGCTATATGCTCTAGTTATGGCTGTGCAAAAGTGGAGGCCTTACCTACTGAGACAACCATTTGTGCCGATGACAGATCACTAAAGCCTCAAGTACTTGTTAAAGCAAAAGGTAGGCACACCCATGCAACAAAAATGGGTCTTGAAGTTAATGGGTTATGACCTTTTGGTGGAGTATAAGAAGGGTAAAGACAATGATGTGGCTGATGCATTGTCCAGGAAGGTTGAAGTAAAATAGGGTAGGGAAGAAGTTACTTTTGCTGCCATTTCTCTGCCAACCTTGGATTGGTTAGAGGAAATCAAACATGGGTATGGTGAGGATCCTAAGGTGCAGGAATTATTGTTGAAGGATCAAAAGGGTGAGTTACCATCTGTGTATGCGGTGAGGAATGGGCTGTTATTTTACAAGAACAGGTTGGTCATTAGGGAATACAAGGAATTTAGGCAAAGCTTGCTGCTCCTATTGCATGCTAGCCCTATGGGAGGTCATTCAGGATATGACAAAACACTGCACGGTTAGGAGAGACTTCCATTGGCAGGGGATGAAATCAGATGTGAAAAACCTTATCAGATGCTGTGACATTTGCCAAAGTGTCAAGGTTGACCAATCTAAACCTAGTGGGTTGCTACAGCCTATGCCCATCCCTTCCCAACCTTGGTCACATATCACTATGGATTTTATTGATGGGCTACCTTTGTCACAAGGTCAGAATTGTTTATGGGTGGCGGTGGACAGATTCACTAAATATGCCTATTTTACCCCTCTGGCTCACCCCTTTTCTGTAAAAATAGTGGCCACTTTGTTTACACAACATCCTAAAGCTACATGGCATGCCCCAATCTATTGTTTATGATAGAGACAATACATTCACTAGGTTGTTTTGGCAAGAATTGTTTTAAGTTACAGGGTGTGGAATTAGCTTTTAGTACAACCTATCACCCTCAAACAGATGGGCAATCAGAAGTAGTGAATAAAATCCTAGAAACTATCTAAGGTGTTTTCCTGGGGATCGACCAAGGGAGTAGACACATTGGGTGCCTCTAGCAGAATTTTGGTACAACGCCAATTAACATGCATCAACTCGGGTTACCCCTTTTGAGACTCTATACAGCTACCCTCCTCCTAGGCTAATGAACTATATGCCACGGTTAGCCAAAACAAAGACTGTGGAGGCCAATTTAAAATCGAGGGAACACATGCTACAACTGCTGAAACACAATTTACACAAGGCCCAAGAACACATGAAAAAATGTGAGGATTTAAAGAGAAAACAACAGATCTTTCAAGCGGGAGAATGAATATACCTCAGGTTGCAGCTATACAGGCAAACTTTAGTTGCTCATCGTTGCAGCCTTAAGCTGTTGCCGCGTTTCTACGGGCCGTTCCAGATCATCCACAGTGTGGGGGAGGTTGCCTACAAGCTACAGTTACCCCCAAACTCTTCCATACACCTTATCTTCCATGTGCCAGTTGAAGAAAAAGCTAGGACAACAGGTTGTGGCTGTCCCGACACTTCCACCGCTGGATCTGGGAGGAATCATTGGGCCGGAGCCTGAGAAGGTACTAGACCGAAGGGTGCAAAAAGTTAAAAACCTTCCTCAAGTCGAGATCTTGATTAAGTGGCACAACATCAGTGAAGATGATGCTACGTGGGAAGTATAAACAGAGATAAAACAAGCCTACCCTCACCTTGTGGGCAAGGTGATCTAAAGGGGAGGGTTATGTCACACAGCGTGAAGAGGAAAGGTAAAGTGAAGAATCGGGAAGAAGTGTGAAGGAAAAGCTAAAGGTGTTCGTGGGCTGTGGGCCATAAAGAAATAAGAAGACCTTTTATGAAGCGATCGGGCTGTGTAAGTGTAATTAGTTGAGTAGTTTAAATGGGCATGTGAGCCCAGTGGGTTGTAGCGTGGCCTTTGAGCCCAGTCAAAATAGTGTCTTTCATTTTAGCTAAGTAACATTCATTAATTTGATAATAGTTTCCTTTCTATTATGAAGGTAGTGCTATATGTTGTAATTCCCCCATACGAGTTGGTTATAAAAAATGCTATGAAGATTCTTTTTGTTTCTCTCTAATTCTTTCTCCCTCTGTCAATTCATCTTTTGGAGGAGCCTACCCTCGAAGGCCAGGCATTCTTATTTCCTGCATTCTATCCCTTAATTCCCAAAAACATAAAAAAATTGTTACACAATCTCTTATCATAAAACTGAAAGAAACAAATTCTCAATTAATAACTTTTTTATTTTTTCTTAAGTGAATAGAATTGAAGTTTTTTAACTTAAGTAGCAAGAAATTAGAAAGATTGCAATATAAACTTAGTTCTTTAGGAGTTCAATATCATTCAATTGTACTTTCTTATGTTATAGAAATGATTCCTAAGGTTCCATTTTGTAGACATAGAAGATAATGAATATGAAAAGAGAAAAATTCTAAACAAAAGTTGTCTAATTTTCTACACCGCACATCGGTCGAGTTTTTCCACTTCACAATTCGTCTTCACTCTCTCTACTCGGCTTCGAGGCTTTATCAACGAAATAACCTTGTTCATTCCCCTCAAGCGAATACTAATATAAATCTCGTCTCATTCAAACTCTTACCACCTTTGTACTTGTCTCCCTTAACTATCTTATCAAATCCTTAAGTCTCGTTTAGAGAGTAAGTTGAGATGAGATGAGATGAGATGCGTTGAGAAGATTTGTAAATAGTAGTGATATTGTTGAATTGAGATGAGATGAGATAGTTTTTGAAAATTTTGTGTGTTTGGATTTGGAAGTGAGTTTAGATGGTTCTAACATTTTAGAAATTTGATAGATGTGGGTTTTACCAATCATTGCATAGTATTTGTAATGATTTTGTTTTATTTATAAATAAAGTAATAGTAATTAATAAATTACCTACCAAAAATTTCATTTTTACAATATATTTTGTAACAATATTATAAGATGACAATATTTTTATAAATTTAAATTATTTTTAAGAAATATCTTATAAAAATATTTTTTAATTTAAAATTTAATTAATTAAAGTATTATAAAAAATATTGTGAGGAACACAAGGATGTTGTGAGGTTTGGGAACGAGGTGGAGTGAGGGGAAGGTGCTGGAAAGAAAAACTGAAAAAGTCAAAGACGATGAGATGGTTTTCTACCATGCTTGAAAAAGCTGACCCTGTTTTCTCCAAGTTTCTGACAAAGTATAAATGCATTGACAGTACTTTGGTGAAACACAATTTAAAATCATCTCAATAATCTACAAATGACCATTTGGATACAAAAGCAATTGCCCGTATGATATATATGTCCTTATAAAAGCAACTGGATACAAAAGCAACCGGGCCTTAACCAATTCCAAAACTCCTACACTCTCTCTTCTCATCTCTCTCTATATATATGTATGTCCTTCGCCTCCTCTGCAACATTGATTGAGAAATTTGAAAATTTGGTTCAAAAGAAAAATGCAGGCTAGTTCAATATTACCCTTACCACCCAGTCCTAGCTTCAAACTTTATCCACCTCCAAGCGGATTTGCATAAGTCGTCACCAAAGTTACCTAAAATTTTGCGGCAAGATGAAGTTTGACACTTTTGATATAGAGTTTGACAAGAGTTGGTTTCTTCAGTGTATGGCTAACTAACCCTAAAGTGCTGGATTCACTTCGTTTGACAACACTCCTAGCCCCAAAAAGGTACCAGAAATTTTGTCAATATCTCTTGTCGAGAGTTGAACGTTTATTTTCAAAACAAACCCATCTACAGAAGGCCAATCTATAAGGTGTAAGGGGTGAAATGGTCGACGAGGCAATTAAGATGTTGCACAAGATTGTAAAAGATACGGACCAAAAATAAAAATAAGAACAAAATTTAAATTTTTATGGGTCAGGTTCGAAGAGAAGTGAGAGGGTGTATATGATTGTGGAGCGATCTTCGCAGATAGTTCAGGCATTAAATGGAGTCAACCATTGACGTGCTGGCAACTATCCATACGATGTATGATGTAAGGCTTCCCTGTACTGTAACTCTACGAAAGGGTGATACATGAATTAATGATATACTTTGATGAATTTAAGAGTTCTAAGAATTGAGATAAGAATGAGCTAAAATTCTAAGAGGTGAAATCTAAATAGTCATCTACTAAGTTCATGTATGCATTTACAACACAATTAGAGTTATTATATTTTCAAGTTGGTGTGTAGAGCACATCAACCATATTAGGCCTACAAATCGATCCGCCCAAGACATATTCGGGATCGACCCATCAACCAGCCAGGACAAAAATGACCCGATCCGCAACATTCGGGTCAGTCAAAACTGGGCTTTTTTTTAATAATCGAAAGTCTTTAAGTAAAACTCTTGTGAATAGTAAAACAAAACTTGTAAAGGCATAAATTGTAAGAGAGTCTTTGACAAAGTAGGGTGTTTGGCATATTTGACCTTTAATATGGTATTTGGTCACTTCTATACCTAATGTCTCTGTATATTGAAAGTGCATATCAAATAAATTTTGATGACCTGAACTTCAAGCTTGCTACCATTTTAGAAATTTTAAGAAAATTCTACATATACAACCCCACTTGGTCTAGAAAGATCTTAAGAGGAATGACAAAATACAAGGCCAAAAACAACCACATTAAATAGCTTGGCCACAACTACACCAAAATAATAATAATAATAATAATAATAATAATCAATCACTACTGCAAATTAACTCATTTCTCATCAAAATCTCATAACCCCAAAAACCTCATTAAAATTGCCATCCATTCTTAGGCGCAAGACCCACTTGGGTCAGTCCTCTATTGTGTTCCTCTTTTCATAAATTAAGAGCGTAATGAATTTATAAGTAATCTTTCAAAGAGAGATGACTATGTGAACCTAACTAAGTGGAGCGAGACTTTTACAATAGCAGAACCTTACGTACTAAAAACTGAGATTACAATATAAAAAGAAACCAGAGAAAAAAAATTAAAGAGATTTGTTGAAGTTACTTCTACTGCAGAAAGATAATGGCCTTGCAACAAAAGGAAACTTATCTCAGTAAAGAAATGAAACTTCGATGTTGAGTCTTCGAACTAGAACACAAACCCCAGCGCTAAGTGAAGAAAGTATCCCAGAAAAAAAATCAAGAGGGAGGTTAGTATAGGTGAGAAAAAGGAAGGCAATCTTGGAAGGGCAGTCGAGGAGAGAGAGAGAGAGGAATGAAGCTTCTTGAGTGAGGGTGTTAGGGTTTGCTATCTTTGGAGAAAGAATGGAGGCTTCTTACAGCACTCTCAATGGCTTACGTAAAATACAATTTTTTTTTTAATAATATAAAGAAAATTGATCAAAAGTAACTTTTAATAGATTTTATATTCTCTCCTTTATTTTACATTTTACAATAGTAATCCTCTACATTTATAGAATATTATTCATCCTTTAAAATATTTTTAAATATTATTTTTTCATCATGATAATTGTTTGATGTTATGAGATTTATTTAAAATGAATAAAATAATATTAAAGAAAGAATATTTAAATGATATAGAGAAAAAATAGATAAGCTAATGGATGACATATTGTAAAAGTTAATATGTAAAATAAAAAAAATAAATTTTGATGATATATTTTAAAAGATAGGATAAAGAATCTATTGGGAGTGCTCTTAAGGACAGGCTACGTTTTCGCCCGATAAATGTCTGGTTGGGTAATTGTCCAACCCGCAGTTAAGTTCAACCTAACTTTATTCGGGTGGACGGATAAGATCTTACAGAAGGATCAGGTTATGGGCTTTATTTGCACAGGCCTAATCCATATAATTTAAATCGTAAGAGTTGGACGTAAAATTTAAATTTTAAAATTTATATTTAAAATCAAATTATGCCAAAAGTCAATATTTTATTAGGTCTGAAAATAAAATTTTTCTTATCCATTTAAGGGGTAATTTATATACAACTCAAGGGATGGATCGTGTATTCATTACTTAAGATGTGCTCGTCAATTTGGGCTGGACCATGTTTCAAACAAAGTCATATTCGAAGCAAAACTTGACGCTGGTTGAGAGCCCAACCAGTCAGGGTCAAGCCCGCGAAACCTGAGTGATATTACGCAAACGAGCATTATAGGATTAGGGGTTTCTCGTCTCTGGGTCTTTCGGAGTCATCGCTCTATGTGTTAGGGTTTTCGACTGCGCGAGTGCACAAAAGTTTCTCAATCGCTCGTAAGTCCTTCCATCCCCGTCTCTCTCTCTCTCTCTCTCTCTCCCTCTCTCTCTCTCTGTGGGTACGATTTCCTCCAATTTGTCCCCCAAATTTTGGAATGTCAACGAAAAAAGTAAAAATTCCACATAAAAAACCTTCTCCACTGCTTCAATTTTGTTTCTTTGAGGTTAAGATAATTAAGAATATCTGATATTCTCTTATCTAATATCGTTTCGGTGATATGTTTTATGTGCAGATTAATTTATTTGTAATATACATATCGCTGTATGTGAAAGAACATGTATTCCTCTAGAGGTAGCAATGCGTACGGGCAGCAATCGTACGCCGGGCAATCCACATACGGCGCAAATGTAAGTTTTTTTAATTTATTAATCTGAATAAAGATATAAACTTTGACTCTGGATTGGGTTTAGACTGCGAAGAATGCGTAGTCTCTCATTTTATTATATGCACGGTGTTTTACTCTACCGGTGCCAGTGTGTACTCCTAAAAAAGAATGCATCTTTACTTGTTGGAATTAATATAAACCTAAATAAGGGCATATATTGCACCTCGTTCGAGAAACCATGAGGATGTTCTTTTACCGTCCTTAAGACACATGCTATATCGATTCTTTTTTGTCTATAACTCAAGGAGTTGTCAGGTCATGTGTGCATCACATGCCTTGTTCGTGTTGAGTGTGGGCTTGAGGCTTCTTGATATATTGGGGTTCTCATCTGTCCTTATTCATTTTATTTGGTAGCTGGGAGCTGCTTATTCTGCCAGTTCTGTTGGAAACCCTGATGGGGCATCGCAACAGTCATTGGCTTCTCGGCATTCATCAATGTTAGCTGGTTCTCAGGAAACTGATGTTGGCGGGTACAGAGCTCATCCTCCAGCTGCAACTCACTATGGGGGGCAGTATAGCTCTGTGTATGGGGCGGCTGCTTTAAGTAGTGCTCAGCAGGTCAGTGGATTACAATTTTCAAATTTATTTCGTTGTCTTGTTATTTATGAACTATCTTATCCCTGCTCAACCAAACCTCATCCTGACCATTTTTCTTGCAGTTGCACTGTGTAAATCTAATAATTCTTCTTTCAAGGGGTGTGCAATATGTGTTATATTACCTGTCTCATAACTTTCATAGCCAATTTAATGATGGTCAGATTAACATTCAATGTGATAAAGATGCTAATGTCTTGCGACCTTGATACCCCATATAGTTCTTATTTACTATTTATTTATTTATTTTTATAAGTAATCGATAATATTTACTATTTATCTTAGGATCCGGTATTACATTAATAGGGACCTGTTTACAGATTGGATTTATTTCCTGTCAAGTATGCTCCCAAGCCACAGACTATATACATGGTAGTACTCTTGGAAAGTTTCGTTGCTTGTACCCAACCTCAAGTGTTGATTGCATGTGTTGTTTCAACTTAGCCATATTTGTTTGTGGCTGTTCCCTCATCCAATTCTTGGCCTTTATTAGCTGTTAAGTTTGAGTGAATCAGCTGTGCCATATAAATATAAGCAGATCTTTTCTCTGTATAGGTTCCTGCAACGAATGTGAAAGGTGCTGGGCCATCCATTTTGGAAGGTCGTGGGAGCTATTCTTCTGTTAGACCAGATTCACCAAAATTTGCATCGAGTGACTATGTCACATCCTCAGGCCATGGATATAGTCACAAAGGTGATCAATTTTATGCAGAGAAGGTTCCTGATTATGCTGGAATAGATAGACGGCAATATGGTGATCGACAAAGTACTTATCTAGGGAGGGACTTGCAAAGTGAACCAACTGGACGATATGCTGATTCTCTTGGTCTTAGTCATCAAAATCAGGTATGGCTGTTTCATTATTTCTTGACAAGTTTGTTATGGTCTATTAATAAAATATACTTTGTTGTTGAAATTGCTTGTATTTGTTTTTTGTATTGATGATAATATTTGTCTTTTTTGCTAATAAAAATTAATATTGGTCTTATTATCTAATTTTCCAGAATGATATGTATGATCGCATTGATCAGGCATTGCTTCGACAAGAACAATTGTTAAAAGCTCAATCGCTGCAATCTGCTTCTTTGGATGGGACTGCAAGGTACTTTAGCTTTTCATCGATAGATAGTGACTGTATGATGTTTTAAAATGAACCTTCATTTTCTCATAGCAACTATAATTACTTATGGACCATATGCTTGTCTATATAACTAAGGGCAAAGGTCATCTTTGACTTAGTTTAATGAAGTAGTTTTCCTCTCAATGGTGTCGTCTATGCATACTTATGTTGGATGGTAATATATTCCTTACAACTCTAAGTAGCCCAACATTTCTGGCAGACAAGCAGATTATCTTGCAGCAAGGGGTACCACTAGTCGTCATCCCACCCAAGACCTTCTTTCTTATGGAGGAAGAATGGATGCTGATCCTCGCAGTTTATCAATGCTTAGTGCTTCTTCATATAGTGGACAACAAGCTCCATCGATATTGGGAGCAGCTCCGCGTAGAAATATGGATGATCTCATGTATACACAAAGTTCTTCAAATCCTGGTTATGGAGTGAGCCTACCTCCTGGTAGGGACTATGCCACCGGAAAGGGGCTTCATGGCACATCTCTCGAATTGGATTATCCAAGTAGCACGTTGTCACGTGGTGGTCCTACAAGGATTGACGATCACAAGGATGATAGGGCTGGTTATCTTCGGGAGTTTGAGCTAAGGGAGGAGGAGCGGCGTAGGGAACATTTGCGTGAGAGAGAGAGGGACAGAGAAAGGGAGAAGGAACGGGAACGAGAACGAGAACGGGAAAGAGACCGTGAAAGGCGTATCTTGGAACGACGGGAGAAGGAGAGAGATCGAGAGCGCAAGCGTGGACTAGAAACCAAGCGTAATCGAACTCCAACAAGAGTATCTAGGGACCGGCGTGGTTCCTCTTTGGCGAAGGAGGGGAAATCGTTGCGACGGGATTCTCCACATCGTGATGCTTTGCATAGGTTGATCTTGATGTTTTATTTGCGTCCTCTAGTTCTGAATGTATAGCTGCTTGTCCATCTTGCAGCCCTTTTAACTAACTTGGTGTTCTCTTATGCTGAAGGCATCATTCACCTGTTAAAGAAAAAAGGAGAGAATATGTCTGCAAGGTAAAGAAACCAATAAAGAGAAAGAAATTGAATGATATTCAGAATATTTCTCAAGGATCTACTGTTTTTCCTGTGGGGATGTGGAGTTGAGGGCTTCATAGGATTCAATTTTTGCTTATTGCTATAGCTGTTAGTTGGGGCTTTATCTTTGCGAATTGATCTCTCATCTTTTGATCTGGGTTGAAGCTTATACTCCCTAGGGTTATTCTGTCTTGATCCTTCCTCCCGTATGCCGTCAATTTGGGGCCCTCTTCTTTCTTCAATATTCCCCCCCTGTTGGTATTTTGGCACTAACTGGGAATATCTATGCCTGAGATTTCTTGTTTGCTCTATTTCATCAATTTCCATAGCTACTCCTCATTCTTACAATACGTCTCCCTTCTCATTATTTCGCGCTCTGTTTGGTACATCAGATTGGTTTCATATGTCCTCTTTATGGAGAAACAGTTGCTGACCTTTAGCTTCTCTAGGATTCATGGCCTTGACCTTGTTTTGGATCTAGTAGGTTTATGAATAGGATTTATATTGATCTTAGTTGTTCGTGTATTTTTATCGATCACTGTTGCAAGTAAGTTCACAGATCTTCTTCAGAGAAGTGAATGAACTTTAGAGTCATGAGATAATTTTATGAAAATTTTGGACTGTGTATTTGTTATTTGCTGCTTTGTTAGTCTGCACTCTGAAATGTGCATGGATTTTATTCCCTTTAGTAATCAATGATGCATACTTGCAGGTTTACTCTTCCAGTTTGGTAGATGTGGAGAGGGATTATTTGTCGATAGATAAAAGATATCCTAGACTCTTTGTGTCCCCAGAATTTTCCAAGGTGTGTCTCCGTTATTTATTTTCAAGGAGATATCTTACTTAGTTGAATATCTGGCTTAATGTGGCATTTTAATTGTTTAGGCTGTTGTGAACTGGCCAAAGGAGAATCTTAAACTTCCAATCCATTCACCTGTCAGGTGCCAGTCTTTGATTCTGTTGCTTCAGCGGTTTTCAAAGTTTTACTTATGCTATGATATGCATTCATGCCATTAACCTTTTGTGGCAAATGACAATTTTGTAGCTTTTAACAGTTTTAGTGAAATTACCTATAAAAAAATAGTTTTAGTGAACCAATCTATGATACGTTCTTAGAGCTTGGTTCAGTTGCTGGAAAAAAAAGAAGATAAAAAAGATGAAATCAAATCTCAGAACTAACCTGTACTTGAACTAGTCTTGTGATTTCCGACATCCTCTGTTTTTCTATTTTTACTACTCAAAATTAAAAGGATGGTCATTATTTTACTCATTTATTTAAAGAAGGGAGGTATTAGTAGAAGTAATCGTTTAATAACTTGTTGAGTGGAGCAGTTTTGAGCATGATTTTGTTGAAGAAGAGAGGCTAACCGAGCTGAAAGGTTCGTCTGCTGAGCTTTTGGCTGAAGAAACCACAAAATCTGGAAATACGGTGTGGAATGCAAAGGTAATTCATTTTTATTTAAAATAATTAAGTTATATAAGCAGCGTAGTGATGGGACATATACAAGAGCAGCACTAGGCTTGATTGGCTGGGGAAGACTTGAGCAATTATATTACATATTGTATGAGCAAGTTTTAAGTCCACGAATAATCGTACCTTTTGTTTATCACTCTTAGGGATGAAGTCTTTACTATCTGGAGATTGAAAACTGTTTAAATAATAAGATACCTTATCTTAGTGATTGCTGCTTTATGATAAAAAGTTAAAGCATGGTTTGCTACAGAGTAAATTGATCTGTAGGATAGGATCATGCTGACGTTTCTTAGTCAGGCTGTCATGGGCTCTATTGCAGAGAGTTTCCATGAATAAAATGGATGCTTTCCCAGCTATTAAATGGAAGATTCGCAAAAAGGATTTTACCTATGAATTGTTTTGGTCTAAGTAACATGTACATGTCACATAACAACAGAAAATCTTTTTTGACCACCGGGTATGGATTTTTTGGTTTGTTTGAGCACTTGTTTGGATGAAATTCTCTTATAAACAAATGCTTGGATGAAATTATATGGTGGAACTCACAGGAAAAATGGAGTATGTTGACATGGTGCACGTGTTAGGTTTTTCATGTTCAAACCACACATGTAGGAGATATCATAGGAAGAGGGATCTTAGGGATGAGGCTATGAGGGTACCCTTGTCATAGGACAAGTTGCTGGGGTTTGGAACAACCATGGAATCTTTGTGAGAGAGATGCTGGTTCTTTGAAGTTCAATTTGTATTTTTCTTTTTTTTGGTCCTTTTTCCTCTATAGATCAAATAGGACTGTGTCTTGTGTATGTAGGTATATACTATCAATTGTACTCACTGGATTAACTGGTAAAAACAACCTTCCCTCAATGCAGGGTATCTCAAAACCTAGTACCCTTGTAATATAGGAGAGGCTACCTTATATTTATGTGTAACCATAAAAAAAGCCATTCTAAATTTTGACCAAGCAGTCTCCTTTAAAGGGACAAGAAATCCAATTAAGCTATGCACATGTATAAATCCTTGTAAAAATTAATATATAACTACTTAGAAAAAATGAAACATCAACTTACCCCATTGTACTATGTTCTAACTTAAGCTGTGCATTGCATACTAGTTGCCAGTCTGCGGAGGATAATATTACCGCTTTGATCTGTTTGGACTTCTAGGTGTTCCGCAGATAATACTATTTTTTTTTTTTGATAAGTAATCAAGAAGTTTTATTCATAATAATAGCAAAGCCCAAGTACACAGGAAGTATACATGAGAAATACCTATCTATAATGTACAATTGAAAGAAGAAAGTCATGGACATTAAGTCCAGTACAGACGATAGCCTCCACCCAAGAAAACAATGTTTTACAGAAAAAAACTTTCAGCTCCTCCATTGTTCTCTCTTGGCAATAATACTATTGTTTTGATCTGTTTGGACTTCTAGGTGTTTTGTTGCAATTGATATATCGAAGGATGGAGTGCCAGCTCTCTTTACATGTTGCAGAGTTTTTCAGTTGATTTGTTTTACCATGATGGAACCATTATTAATGTGTTAATATATTAGATATTTATTTCACTCCTAGGCGTTTCTTTTGTATATGACCTGTGTACTTGGGCTTTTGCCTATTCTTATGATCAATAACATTTTATTTACCGATAAAAAAAAAAATTTCCAAGCTTGCGGGATAGTGAATTTTATCAAGTTTGTTGTGCTTGAGTAAGGTTTCTTTGTCTCCTTGGTTCAGATGATTTTGATGAGTGGACTTAGCAAGAATGCCATGGAGGAGCTGTCATCTGAAAAAATTTATGATAATCGCATACCCCATATTTGCAATATCATTAGGTTTGCTGTGCTTAGAAAGGACAAGTCTTTGATGGCAATTGGTGGTCCATGGAATTCTGTTGATGGTGGCGATCCATCCGTTGACGACACCTCATTAGTTCGAACAGCCCTTAGGTTTGTATTCTCTGTTAGTTTTTGGCATCAGGATATCAATAATTACTTTATTTTTACTTAACGTAATTGTTTTTGTTATGCAGACATGCAAAAAATATTACTCCACTTGATTTGCAGAACTGCTGCCATTGGAATCGTTTTCTTGAGGTAGGATTTACTTTTATGATTGTTACATTTAAAGGACCTCTTCAGTTACATTCAAGTTTTTTGATAATGGTGATCCTAGTCCTTGTGGCTTTTATAGCGAATTTATCATGCCTTTTGGGTTGTTTATGGATGACATTGAATGAGACTTCTGCTTTTTATATGGGCCATTTTCCTTTTTGAAATATTAGGCTTGTGAATCAGGAGATGGTTTGGTTGTGATTTAAGCTGCCATGTTATGTTTCAACAGCATGAAGCCTATCTTTAACTGTGATGTGCCAAAAACTGTATTTTCATTTCAAACATGATCGTTTGAATAAATATTATTACCCTATACCTCTGTTTTGGCTGTGTTATTAGGACCATAAATATTAGTGATTTAATTTAACCTTTTATATAGCCCCTTTGAGGCTTCTTGGTTTCATTAAATAGGTCAGTGTAATCTTTTTAATCGTTGGAAGCTAACTTCTTCGCAGGTATTTTATTTTGTTTTCTTTTGTTTAGTTGCATCTCACTCATTATATACCCTATATACAAACACATAATTGTTTCCATGATTGGGGCATATAAATTATTGGCTCAGTCCATGCACAGCGATTTATTAAATGTGAGTAATATCATCCAATTTAACATCCTCATCCTAATATTAGCTGTTATGAGTCATTGGTTGGAAGTGTGTTCAAGAATATAGTTGTAGTTTGAGGGGGTTTTTGTGTTATTTACCCAGGAAAGATTAGCAACAAAAGAAGAGATCTAAATTTGTCCCATTTAATTTCTATCTATATAAATTTTTTATAGCGGAGAACAGTTATGATATATCTATCATAAATATGAGTAACACTATCCTTTTGCCATCTAATTTAACTCTCCAATTCGACCCAGTGTCAACTCATAACAAAAACTTGATTTACAGGTGAGTTGTCATGAATCAAAGTTTGGATGTGCATTTGAGAATTGACATGGTAGTTTGAGGTTGATTTTTGCAATTTACTGGTCTTTTTGTTATAGTGAATATGAGATGGATGGAAATAAATTCTGTTCTTGGATTCTTGATTTCCTGGGTTGTACTGGGATATTTTCTGTCTTTAATTGCTTGCACATGCTTCTTGGATTGGGATCTAGTTTTCAATTCTTCTTGGCACATGCAGATACACTATGACAGAGTCGGAAGTGATGGACTGTTTAGCCATAAGGAGGTGACTGTATTGTTTGTTCCAGATTTGTCCGAATGTCTCCCCTCATTGGAAGCATGGAAAGACCAATGGTTTGCCCACAAAAAGGCTGTTGCTGAGAGAGAGTGGCAACTTACATTGAAAAAAGAGGTCTGTAGTTATATTATTTGGAACTGTGGTTCTGTCAGTTTTTTTATTTTTTTGATAAGTAAAAATTTATTAATGCCAATAGGCGTAGCCAAGTACACTGGATGTAACAAGAGAAAACACCTAGTTGGGGGGCCAAAAAAAAAAAAAAAAAAAAGGATAAACCCATCTAGGAAAATGAACCTAACAAAGCCCTATGGTTTTGTCAGTTTTGCTAATGCCAGTGTTTTTCAATATATATACACATATTTTGATAGTTTTTTTTTTTTTTCATTAAATGTATAGTTCATATTCAAGCAGAAACAATAACTCAATACGTGCTTGCAGAAAGCATTGTTATTCAGTGCTTTGAGTATGATGCTTGATATTTTTCAATTCTAGAAAACGTTTTTTTAATAAAAAACCATTTTCAACTTTCAAGTCAGTAGCTCTACCTGGATGTGCAGCAATCAAACTTGAAGAACTTGATGTGGCATGCATGGTATGACATTATTGCAAAAGTGGTTTTGTTGAAATATGTCTGGACTTAACATTATTGAACTGACCTCATCCACGGGTTGCCTTTTATTCATCCTTCTTATGGAGCATTGGTGTTCAAGTTTTGGCAACCATGTGTTGTCTTGGAAATTTATGCGCATTTACTTATTTTGTACTCCAACCCTCTACCATGGGAAATCTTTGAATTTGTTGACTTCCTCACTAACATAATGGTATGTTGTTTCAGAGGTCTAGAGAGAAGAAAGATGGGATCAAAGGTAACTTATAGCTGTTATGCATGGTTCTCTCTCTCTCTCTCTCTCTCTCTCTCATGTCATCATGATCATTTTTTTCTTTATGGTCTTAATTTAGATAAGGAAAAGGATTCCACAAAAGATCTCAAAAAGGATTCTGCAAATCTGAAGATGTCTACATCCTCTGGACAATCAGAAGATGTTAACAAAAAGGATAAAGATGTCAACGATCTGAAGATGTCTACATCCTCTGGACAATCAGAAGATATTAACAAAAAGGATAAAGATGTCAACGATGTGAAAGGGATCACAGTTGAAGAAAAGGTTGTTGGAAATGACAAAAGACTTGAGAAAAAAGGTGGGACTGAAACAGGTAAGGAAAACATGACAGTGGAGAAGAAGGAACAAGGAGAATCTGTTAGTGCTCAGACAAGTGGCGTTGTGAAGCCTGCAAAGAAGAAGATTATAAAGAAGATTGTCAAACAGAAGGTTGTTGATAAGACAGCTCATGATAGTGCCAGCAAACAAAATGACAGCCCGGATGAGAAGAATAATGGAGATAAGAATGCCAACTCAGAGATTCCTAATCTACCGGATGAATCTTCAGGTGCTCCTGTTGGGGTTAAAACATTTGTTAGAAAAAAGGTGATAAGAAAGGTTCCAGTAGTAAAAACTGCTCGGAATGAAGATATTGAAGACAAACCAAAGGATAATTCAGATCCATGCACTGCTGTGGTTGTGCAACGTACTGCTGTAAAAACAACTGTGAAGAAAAAAGTAATTAAGAGGGTGGCTAAAAGAAAGGTTGAAGGTTTGGAATCGGGTGACAGGATTGCTGACACTAAGAAAGATGTGGACAGAGATGAGATTAAGGTAGTTGGGGCAATTGATGAAACAGAAAATATGGTGGGGCAAGCGGCAGATGCAGACAATCAAGTCAGTGAGATCAAAAGGTCAGAAAAGAAAATGGTTCCCAGGACCAATACTAAAACTCTTATCACAAAGATTCAAGATGATACTGTTGATCCAAGCAAAACAGAAATAAAGACTGACAAGGATGATAAGGATGAAAAAAGAATGGGTGAGAAAAGTGGCCAGGGGATCAATGTGGAGATTGAGGTTGACAAGCTGAAAATTTCACTGAAGGACGACCATAGTAGCAAGGGTGGAAAATCAAAAGATGGGGAGAAATCCAAAGATGAGAGAGAAAAAAAAGACAACGATGGAAAAGATGAGTCTAGAAGCAAATCAAAAAAAGAATTGAACGAAAAGAGGAAGCCTGAAGAACCTCCTCGACACCCTGGATTGATATTACAGACAAAATGTAGCAAGGATTCAAAAGTAGGTTGATGATAGCATATACTGTATTCTGTAAATGAATTTTCATTCTAATTTTTCACCTTATCTAATATATATTTTATGTACCCTGTGCCTGATTATGGATCTTCTGTTACAGCTTCGTTCAGTGTCACTTTCTCTGGATTCAGTCTTGGATTATACTGACAAGGACATTGACGGATCATCATTTGAGGTTTGTCTGGTGTTTGGTTCTTTTGATGTGGCTCCTTAGATCAAGATTATAGCTTGTTGCTCCCTCCTTACTGTATTTTTTCTTTCTTGCAGTTGTCATTATTTGCTGAATCGTTCTATGAAATGCTTCAGTATAAGATGGGTTGTCGTCTTTTAACATTTCTCCAGGTTGGTTTAGACAATCAACATGTACTTGATTCCTTTACTGAGACATCTTCATTTACTTGCATTTTCTATTTGTACAGAAACTACGCATAAGATTTGTGGCAAAAAGAAATCAACGTAAGAGGCAGCGGGATGAAGCCCATGAGAAGGATAGGGACAAAAAATCACCAGCAAAGCGACCGAGGACTAATGAGCTCCATGTGAAAGACAGTACTGAAATAGATGGTGTAGCTCATCCAGATGCTAATAAAACCAAGGCTGAGGAGGATAAATCTGTTGATCATGTTGATGAGTTGAAAATGGAAGATGAAACAGATGGTGATGAAGATCCAGAGGAAGATCCTGAAGAATATGAAGAAATGGAGGAGTCAAGTATGCAACACGAGTCATCTTATGTGAATAATGAAGAAGAGGGGAAGACCGATCTGAGTGCTGAGCCTGAAAAGGTGTCTGGAATGGAAACTGACAAAGCAGAGAATACTCTTAAGGAGAAACCGAAAGATGCAGGGACAAAGCCCAAGACTGGTGAGGAAATGCGTAAAAGGAAAGATGGAAAGGCAGAAACTGGGGAGAGAGAGACTTCTTCTGTGAAGGAGGAGGTTGCTGTTGACAAAGAACTATTGCAGGTCTTTTCGGGAACCTTTTGCTTGCTTAATTATTTTTCTGAAATTATTTAGCATGTTGGTTAGATTCTCTCATAATCATTTTATTAATGTTATTTCTCAAATCTGAAACAGGCTTTTAGGTTTTTTGACCGGAATCGAGTTGGCTACATTAGGGTAATTTTTTTTATTCATTTCTTTTAACAGCATATCATGATCTCTGTATGATTAGGAGATTCTGTTGTGTTCAGGTTGAAGATATGAGGTTGATCATCCACAACTTGGGGAAGTTCCTCTCGCACAGGGATGTCAAGGTCAGAATGTGCAATGCAATTAATGTTTCATTGGCACATTTCTGCTTTGTACTCTATTCTTTTTGAGCGTGCCCTGTCCGTTTCTTTTGTTCTTTGCTCAATGTTTTTATGTATCTAATGTCTAATTTTCTCCCGCATCAGGAACTTGTGCAAAGTGCATTGCTAGAGAGCAACACTGGTAGGGATGACCGCATCCTCTACAATAAGCTGGTGCGAATGTTCGACACTTGAGATTGGAAAGGTCTTTTGATTTTCTTCATTCTTCAAATCGAACTTGCCTTATTATTGCTCTTGAAAAATGAATACTTTTCTAGCCTACCGGGCTTCTGGTTTCTACAATTGGGTTCTCGTTTTGTTTCTAATTTCTGCCAAAGCTATTCAAGTAAACGCATTGTTTTGTACTGCTTTTCGATAAAAATGAGGAAGATGACCGATTTGCAAGTTTTGGAATGGTGTAGCAAATATGTAAGGCAGCACTGTTACCAGTCTTGCTCGCTGCCGGCACATTAATCTACCTCTATGCTTACCTTGCATTAGCTTTCAAGTGCAATGCAATTGTGGGTGCTTATTTAACTTACAATTATTTCTGATCTCCCAACCGTTGTCTTTTTATTCAACCATCGGCATCAAACTGGCCCATATTTGTCTCCCCATGTTCCTAACAATGAGAGCGGGGTCTGTTCTCGTCTGTTTGAGCAAGATTTCGGGTTACTAGAACAAGTTTTGTTATTTATCATCTCCACACATCTTAATTTTTTTTTTTTTTAAAGTTTTAATTTTAATTTAATTTTATTTTATTTTATTCTTCTTAAACTTATTGAATTTTTTTACTTTTCATTTATATATCACACATTTCGTAAGAGAAAAAAAAAATAAAAAAGTGTAGTGTGTGGGGATGCTGAATAGAATTTTTCTACTAGAACTCAAAACATCCAAGTATCATGGATTAATTTTGGTCGACTACGGGTGAAAAAATCATATCTTGGTATAATATTAAAAAATACTTATATATATATAAAAAAAAAAAAATCATATCTAGGCAGAGGATTTTATGGGTTTTTTTTCTTTGATTGGCACGATGGTTTTCTTGCAAACTAGAGAGTAGCGATTCATGTAAAGTTTGAGGATTCTTAAGGAACTTTACTTGGAAACATAAATATGCCAAGTGATCATTGGTCGAGGACTCGAGACCAAATAAAAACAGAAAAAAAAAGAAATACAATTTGAAGTGTTTTCTGACTAAAGCAACTAAATGGTAATAGTTGACAGAAAAGAAAAACAAAAGAACCTTCTTTTAGTTAATAACATTAAAAAAGATGAGAAAAATGCTAATGAAAGCCAAGCTCGAGTAGAGCCCTTAATGCTTGTTTCTTAACTGCCTTTCCGTATACTCCTCTTCCCAACTTCAAACCCCTCTCCATGTACGCCGACCCATTAGTTTTCTTCGATGCTTCAACCAGCACCTTCACTAACCTCTCATCACTTCCTACTACTTCCAGGACACTATCCACCACCGCATCCATGGTCGGAATCCGCCTTCCCCACCGCTTCATGGACTTTTCCGAACCATAGGTTTCAGAATATGCAGACCAGAAGGATGCCCTCAAGTAGCCCTTCCCCACCCCCCTCACCACCCATCTCCTCATACCTTCCTCTAACCTGTAGACTGCACCACCCACATCCATCCCTCTTTCAAGACCCATCTCAATCTCTCTTATCTCTTGTTTTCCCCACATTTCCTCCTCAAACTTGCACCGCTTGCAATTGCACTGAAAACCCCATGTCTTTGACATTTCCTTGCGCTTGCCCAATGGCGAAAGTGCATCATAATACCCAAACGTAAACTCTTCACCTGCCTTCACATCTCTTGAAGCATGAACCATCACATAATCCCCCACATGCAAACGCCTTGCATTAGGATTACATGAATGGTTAATGAATGAAGCCAGTACCCATAGTCCAACACCATAATAATCACCATTCTTCCCCAAAACTCTGGCTGAAACCGCATCTTCTACCAGAGAATTCACGTCCAAGATGTTTAAAATCCTACCCATATCAAGCTTCTCATTAGTATGACTACTCTCCTCCGCCTCTGGTCTAAAGAGACTTATATCCGGAACCTGTAGCCCGTCCTCATCTTCGCTGATCGACAATGTACTAACCAAATTATGGGTTCTAGGACACTTCGTGATGGAGCCGGTAACTCTATCAATAAAATTCTTCCACATGACCAACTGGGCATTCTCGCCCGAATCTTCACTAGGCAAAATACCCCTCTCCGTGGCAATTGCTTTGGTGACCAACACCAAAGTCCCGGCATCGACGTTCTTTGTTGCAAATATTCCTCGCCCACTAATAGCAGATCTCCTTATCTGCGCCGGACCAATGTACTCAGCGAGTTCCGGAGACTTTCCTCGGTACCCATTGACAACCCAATCCGATAGATCAAAAGCTCCAGTCCTAGAGAGAAACTCGAGCCTTTTGCACTTCTCCAAATACCCATAAAGGCTTTCAGCGTTTCCACTTGCGTAAGGATCGAGCAGAGCAGTCTTGAAGCAGTCCAAAGCCATTGAATACCTATTCAGATTTAGCAGAATCTTACCTTTGCAGAGCAGGGTCTTGAAATGCGCACTCCCAATTTCTAGTGCTTGATCACAATCTTTCAAAGCTTCGGCAAATTCTCGCAGCCTGGACCGCGCTTCGGCTCGGTTGGAGAGGGCTAAGCAGAGGGATTTGTGGAGCTTGGGTAAGTTATCTGGGTCTGGGTGCTGTCGGGTCANAAAAAAAAAATAAAAAAGTGTAGTGTGTGGGGATGGTGAATAGAATTTTTCTACTAGAACTCAAAACATCCAAGGATCATGGATTAATTTTGGTCGACTACGGGTGAAAAAATCATATCTTGGTATAATATTAAAAAATACTTATATATAAAAAGAAAAAAAAAATCATATCTAGGCAGAGGATTTTATGGGTTTTTTTTCTTTGATTGGCACGATGGTTTTCTTGCAAACTAGAGAGTAGCGATTCATGTAAAGTTTGAGGATTCTTAAGGAACTTTACTTGGAAACATAAATATGCCAAGTGATCATTGGTCGAGGACTCGAGACCAAATAAAAACAGAAAAAAAAAGAAATACAATTTGAAGTGTTTTCTGACTAAAGCAACTAAATGGTAATAGTTGACAGAAAAGAAAAACAAAAGAACCTTCTTTTAGTTAATAACATTAAAAAAGATGAGAAAAATGCTAATGAAAGCCAAGCTCGAGTAGAGCCCTTAATGCTTGTTTCTTAACTGCCTTTCCGTATACTCCTCTTCCCAACTTCAAACCCCTCTCCATGTACGCCGACCCATTAGTTTTCTTCGATGCTTCAACCAGCACCTTCACTAACCTCTCATCACTTCCTACTACTTCCAGGACACTATCCACCACCGCATCCATGGTCGGAATCCGCCTTCCCCACCGCTTCATGGACTTTTCCGAACCATAGGTTTCAGAATATGCAGACCAGAAGGATGCCCTCAAGTAGCCCTTCCCCACCCCCCTCACCACCCATCTCCTCATACCTTCCTCTAACCTGTAGACTGCACCACCCACATCCATCCCTCTTTCAAGACCCATCTCAATCTCTCTTATCTCTTGTTTTCCCCACATTTCCTCCTCAAACTTGCACCGCTTGCAATTGCACTGAAAACCCCATGTCTTTGACATTTCCTTGCGCTTGCCCAATGGCGAAAGTGCATCATAATACCCAAACGTAAACTCTTCACCTGCCTTCACATCTCTTGAAGCATGAACCATCACATAATCCCCCACATGCAAACGCCTTGCATTAGGATTACATGAATGGTTAATGAATGAAGCCAGTACCCATAGTCCAACACCATAATAATCACTATTCTTCCCCAAAACTCTGGCTGAAACCGCATCTTCTACCAGAGAATTCACGTCCAAGATGTTTAAAATCCTACCCATATCAAGCTTCTCATTAGTATGACTACTCTCCTCCGCCTCTGGTCTAAAGAGACTTATATCCGGAACCTGTAGCCCGTCCTCATCTTCGCTGATCGACAATGTACTAACCAAATTATGGGTTCTAGGACACTTCGTGATGGAGCCGGTAACTCTATCAATAAAATTCTTCCACATGACCAACTGGGCATTCTCGCCCGAATCTTCACTAGGCAAAATACCCCTCTCCGTGGCAATTGCTTTGGTGACCAACACCAAAGTCCCGGCATCGACATTCTTTGTTGCAAATATTCCTCGCCCACTAATAGCAGATCTCCTTATCTGCGCCGGACCAATGTACTCAGCGAGTTCCGGAGACTTTCCTTGGTACCCATTGACAACCCAATCCGATAGATCAAAAGCTCCAGTCCTAGAGAGAAACTCGAGCCTTTTGCACTTCTCCAAATACCCATTAAGGCTTTCAGCGTTTCCACTTGCGTAAGGATCGAGCAGAGCAGTCTTGAAGCAGTCCAAAGCCATTGAATACCTATTCAGATTTAGCAGAATCTTACCTTTGCAGAGCAGGGTCTTGAAATGCGCACTCCCAATTTCTAGTGCTTGATCACAATCTTTCAAAGCTTCGGCAAATTCTCGCAGCCTGGACCGCGCTTCGGCTCGGTTGGAGAGGGCTAAGCAGAGGGATTTGTGGAGCTTGGGTAGGTTATCTGGGTCTGGGTGCTGTCGGGTCATTGAGATTTGGTCTTGGCAGAGATTGATGAACTGAGAATAGGCAAGTACGGCCTCTTTCCATTCTTCTCTGAGGAGTAGCTCCGTTGCTTTGGATCTGAGATGTTGCATTAGCTCTTCGGCCATTTCAGGTTGTTGCTGTTCTTCTCCTACCATTTTGACACTAGCGTCTAGAGGCAAACTGGCCCTGCTCTCCCTTTTTGAACGGTGAAGTTTATCGGCGGATTTTGAATACGAGGGGAATCAGGAATGTAACGGTCACATTCCTTTATTTCTATATATTCTCTTCTATTTCACCTTTGGCTTCGCATTTTGTTTTGTAACGCCAACGGCTATGTCGGGATCCATTTATATTAAATTATTATCGTTATCATTTACAGTTGCGATTAATATAAGGGAATGCTTAAGACTAATTAGAGGTTCTTCACTTTTCCATAAGAGAAATGCTAGTATATTGTCAGTTTGTTCTCTCATTTTGACCTCTTATGTATTTAACTTTTTTTATTTAATGATTAAGAAAATGACTTTTAACATATTAGTATATATATATATTTTATTTCTTAAAATATTTAAATATGTTAAAATATATAAAAAGAAAAAGAAAGAAAAAATAAAAAGATAAATTTGTACTAGGCGGCATGCCCAGCGGTCATTGCTGACAGCAGCCTACCACTAATCTTTCCATTAACATGTATTTCCGAGTCATTTTTTCGCTCAGTCCATAGAAGAAAAAAAATATTTGCAAATCCTTTTACCAATACACTTGACAATTATCACGCTACCGATGTGAACTTTCCACATCAACTATCATTTCGTGTTTTGACTTCTTTTAAAATAGCAACAAATCCCGAAAGTGTTTTTATACTGACTTACATGTATATCTACTTTTCATATCACCCACAAGGCTACAAATTACAATTGAGTCAACATGATGTGGACTCTAGTCTCCTACTTTTACATGTTCCAATCATACAAGGTTGTGCTGGAAAAGGAAATAAAACATAGAATTATAAGGTTAATAAAACTCATAAGTTGCCTTTTGCTTCAGAAATTATTAGAATCACCTGCAGAGTCAGCGTGGATGACACCTTCAACATTGCTGACATGACAAGATTTGATTCACAAAAAAGTGTGCAAGAAGACGAACTGCTCTTAGAAGCCATGTAAAAAAGGACTATGAAAGGAACAGGGCTAGGGGACATCTTAAACGTCACTATCACTATACAAGCGTGGGTGCGGCACTCATAATGTATCGACAAATATCATAATAAGATTAACATTATTAATGTCTCACAGGAACATGTCATGAATAGAACTCATTATGATCTTTAACTTCCTGCACTCACAGAACTCCATTTCCATGAGCATATGCATACACCAGAATACTCCATTTCCATTTTGACCACGCGGAGTTGTAGGTGATTTTCTTTAAGAATAACCCAAAAATGGCTCTCCAGAACTAGAAGTCAATTGGAAAGCCATTCCTGAAAGACACTCAACCTTGAATCACCACACGGGATGATGCTCAGGGAGAGTTCCAACCGAACTTGGGATAATTGCGACACTCATCCCACAATGATTGCCAACGTCATGAGTCTCTGTTCAGCCTGACTACAACTCATCTGACATTGAAGCAATGCTTCCTGATACATTATCAGAATGAGGAAAAAAATTTCTGAGCATCAATTCACTGAGGAGAATATAACAATTATAAGGTTTTGAAATATTGAAATATCATTCTCTGACCTGTCCACTTTTTCCAGTTTCCAGTTCATTTGAGAAAAAGAGAATAATGTGTAACAACTCTCAAAGATATTAAAAACAGACATTAATTGTATTCTTTCATTGAAATCTGAAAGAAATCTCACCAATCCCATGTGCTTAATGTTTCAGTGGAGAACGTATTGCCACTCAGTCAATTCATTGTTTCTTCAGAACATACATTCCATCTCTAAGTTCCAACTTCTCTTCAGAAACTAGACCAGATAAGAAGCTCTGAAGCTGTTGTAATGTTTTATCATATGGGGGATCAGCTACACAAAACATCTGCAGCAATGCGTTAAAATAATAATAATAATAATTTTTTTTTTTTATCAATCATGTTATTAGTACCTAAATCAAAATGGGACAAGTAAAATTACCTTGAGAGTATTATGAATGCGATCTAGTCCCATGCTTCCAAAATTAGTGAGCATCCCCATGATAAATTTCTGGAACCAAAAGCCAATCAGAGTTATAAATGGAACAAGATGACACATGATAAATTTCATTTAGGAGCATTAATTCATTACACATTCAGTTTGATTCTAATACCTCTTACTTGACTAGGGCTTGCCAATACTGACATAGTTATTAACATTTGTCCCTCAAACATTCACATTTTTAGTGCTTTCTTTCCCCTTATTGGGAAAGCTAGTTCAAGGACTACCATTAAACAAAGTTATGGTCATGAACAGCTATGAATGTGTCAGCAAAATCTGGAAGCTTATAATAGGTTGTAGGATAGCTATTGGCTGAGTGAAGTGGTCCTCTCACTTATTTTTTTTTCCTTATGGGATTAATATTTATGCTTGATCTTATGAGCTAGAGTAGCTTTTAATTAGTCTTTAGCCCAAGATGAAATGCTAGACCCAATTCACAATACACAAGAATAAACGTCCTTGAAAGCAAGTTCTAGAGTCCCAATAGTTTGGAATTTACATAAGATACCTGACAGACAATGGACCAGTTCTAAATAACCCATCAATCCATTAATGAGTATTTTGAAGTACAAAAAAGCTTCAGTTCGCATCACATACCTCATACACAGTCATTTCCTTGCGTATTTGATCCTCAGCAGAGGCCACAGATCTCCCTCCCTCCTCATCACCTACTAGAAGCTCCTCACAACTCCCACTATCTCCACCATTCTTACTAGTTTCAACCATCCCTTCCATCAGGGTAAATACATGGTCACTAGACTCTGCCCCAAGTGATTCTGCAAGGATTCCCTGATCACAAGAAGGGAGGTAAATACAATTAGTTTTCCTCTTGGCTCCAGCTCTTGAAGACCTTCATATGTTAAAACCTCAATTACTAAAACTCTAACTGATCGAATAGTTTTAGCGAGTGATTGGAAATAAAAGACAATGTAGCCTTCACAATAATTTGACAAACCATACAATTCAAATTCACCACAAAGCCAATTAAAATAAGATTGGTGCCATTGCTAGTATAGCATGGAAAATTATAAGCCAAGGAAGGAAAATTTCCCAACAGTAAATATGGCAGTGTTCGGCACCCATATTCAGTGTCCAACACTAATTGATTGTTCAACAAAACAAATCGCTGAAATTGGTCATGTTTGTTCAGCACTGATCCAGGAGTTTCCATTTTAAATTTATCATGTATCAAACAATAAATGCTAATAAATAAAAATTATCAGATACCTTGTTTATCCAAAAATTTATCCTTCGATTGAGTACATCTACAGATATCCCAATAGCAGCTGCTAGATTTTGAGAGGTCCAACTGAAAGTGGGAAATATAAATGTGGTTGCAATACAGATGAATGACATATAACGCATTCAGATAATTCCCATGGCTACCTTGTTTGCTCTTGAAATTGCATAATAATCGCTGCATGTATAGGAGCCACAGTGAACTGCACTGCCCTATCTTCGAATTGCAACTCCAGCTGCACATCCACAATAAAAATATGTAAATACTATTTGAGTGTTTAAGTAGAAGAAAAGGAAATCTGGACCAGTTTTGCTTGTTTAAGCACTGGAGGAAAGCAGATAAGTTAAAAGACACATACATAGACATCAAAATATAGCATTAAGTTGCATTTATGTTTTTAAGTGCCTAACCTTGACAGTCCCCAGATTTTTCTTCCAAAGAAGCTTACGAGGGGTTTTGATTTCATTAAACCTCTTTGCATAATCAGAGAACAGCTTGTCAACAGACTCGGGGACATTAAGGGTCTCATCCTGAAATTTGTCTTCAATGTTAACAGAGAAACAAGATTTCTTACTAGAAAACAATCAAATTGTTAAACAAAAGAAATTTGATCAAAGTATATATGTTGATAACAGGGGCCATAGATATAAGGTATGTATCACATGGTGCTTTCCTTTCACTTCTCTCACCAGAAAGGAGTAAACACGTACATCATGTAGACAGTAGAAAGAATACGAGTGATTGCAGAGATGTAAAATCTCCTCTCATCTTGAGAAAGCTTGCCAAGGAATATTTTTTTACAAGTAACAAAAATTCATAATAAACCAAAGGTGAGTATCCAAGTACACAAGAAATATACAAGAGAACAAACTATACAAAGGAAAAGAGAAAAAACCACCAAACTAAGCACTAAACCCACCTATTGGCATATCACCACGTAAGCTACCATACATTTTCCAACGATCACAATTCAAATGGCTGATATTACTATAGCAATGCTTTCTAATACCTGGATTGGGGGCCAGAAATTTGAGGATATGATTGTAGCATCAAGAAGATCCATGGACACTGCATTATCCCCCAGCTCAGCCCCTAAGAATACATTCACCCAAGGTAACTTCAAAAATTTTCAATGCATGAGTAAATAGATGTAAAATGCTAGGATGCCTTTTGGCAAATAATACCCAAGTAGCCCCAAATATATATATATTTTTAATGATGGGAGAACCCACCCACAGCAGAGCCCTTAGGACTCACCCATGGAACCTAAACGCCCGGCGAGACTAGCCTAACAATCCACTACCATGGCCTCCCACTTAAAAAAACAAACTATGATAATGCGGTGCACACCAAGTTTGATTGGGACTCACCCATTTTATACAAAGTTGGGGCATTTAGCAACAACTTTTGAGACTATTGAATAGAAAGAAAAAAAAAAAAAAATCCATTTTCATAGTTTGTAAATTTCTTTAAATGATTTGGATAGAGAAAATATCTTGGAATGTTAATAAAACTTGGTGCAGTGTCTCCCTATCATAGTTGTTCCCATTTTTTAATCCAAAAGCTACCTGTCTGAGATGGCTGAGTAATGGTTGCTTTTATATTTGTGTTTGTCCTCTTTGAATCTATCAGGTCATTGAGCATTATTTCACATTTCTGCATGCTGCTCTCTCCAAAATGAATCTACAAGGTGACAGCCCAAAAACAATTATGGAGAGAAATTTTATCCAACACAAAAAGAAAGAAAGAACAGATATCAACTTCAATCAGGGAACTAGTGGAACAGAACCCAAGCTTCAATAAATAAACCACCTGCCTTGAGGAGTTCTAAAGTACGTATCTCTGAGTCAATGTCATAATCAGATTTGTTGAGAAGTTTTTCTGCCAGCATAACACGATATTCATTGACTAATTGGTCCTTTGAACCAATTATGCCAACAATCATCCCAAGTATGTCAACCTTCCTCCGGTTCCTACTACCTTTCAACGGGTCAGCTTCTACAGGATCAGGCTCCCAGCTGAAAGAGCAGAACTCATGGGGACATATATCAGCCGATTAACAAGGCGAGCTGAAGGTTACAACTAAAATAAATATCATCCACAGCCATGAGCACATAAACATACCGTGCAGCATCAATCCATGCTTGCTTGTCATCTGTGATAAAATCATCATCAACACCGCTATTCTCTTGACTTTCTTCATCTCTATTTAATTCTTCAAGAAGGCTATCCCCAGTGTTTCCAGATACATTTGGATTTCCACCACTCCCATCAGTAAGCATTGTCACAATACATTTTATGGTATCTTTCCTTCCCCTTAAATAATCTCTTATAGGTTCACCAACTGCTTCAAGAAAAACACCTGCTGGGTCTATTGTCCGTAATGCTTTAATGGATGAAACATATTGATGCAATATATCATTGGTTGAGGCACCAGCAGTTAGCAAGCGATATCTTAGTGCTGAGATAAATGATTCAACAAGCTTAGAATGTTGTCCAGTATATTCAAGACATTGTTTTAAATCTTCAATAGCGGGAGAGCTGAAAATTTATCACAAAACATTTATTAGTTTGTGATACCAAAATCATTAGTTTCAATTCCATGACAGACAAAATATTTGCGGTAAAGCAATTGCAATTTCTGGAAAAAAATGATAATGCAATTTAAAGGAGCACAGGGAGTGAACTTTTGAATCCCAGACTGCCACAGCAACCCTTTAGATGGGCCATATTGGGATTCTGGTTTTTTCTTTCTGAAAAAAAGATTGTATATTTCATTAGTTTTCATTGGAAATGAATGCCATTTCCAGTTGCCTCTCCTTTTTTCCGCTGCA
>QEOT01002505.1:0-11190 GCA_003123785.1 Pterocarya stenoptera | reverse complement strand
GGGGGGGGGGGGGGGGGGGGGGGGGGGGGGCTTCATATCCATGAACTTCGGCACCTAAGTTCAACTCTAGAGACTTCAAACAATAGGAGAGATATAGAAAAAAGAAAAGGTGCTTCAGCCAATGAGAAAAGTATAACGTGTTGTGTAATTGATGAGGCCCTAATCAATTGTAATGTAATCTTCTGTTAGCATAGCATAGATCTTCCAATTTCTTTTTTTCTCAAACACTGTAAGTTTCCTAACAAACATTATGGTATCAGATTACAACACTTGTTTTTCTAAGATTGCATGTCTCAGTATCTGTTACTTAACAACATGTTTAATTAATTTAAATTTTAAATAGCTAATATATATCTCCTACACAAATACAAAGCTACATATGCCAATGGATATGTTCTTTTTTTATCTGTAAACAAATTTTTATCGATCAAAAGAGTAGGCAAGAACCCCAGTATACTGGACATATACAAGAGCAACGCCTAAGCGTGCTAGTTTAGTGGTACAAGGCATTCGTGGATGGTCATGCCATGAAAATAAATTACAATTGACCAATGGAGTAAAGTATTGGATAGAATTGAACCTGCTATATGAAATCATTTTGACACATTTGATTCAAAGATAAATTGGCAATTATTAAGAAACTCTATCACATAAACAATGAGTCACATAGTAAAGTATCCCCCTTCAGTAATTTAAAAGAAACTTTATCACATCAGCATGCGTCACAAATATCCCCCCTTTACCAGTCCAACAATTTTACAACAAAGATTTTAAGTTGGAAAACAGCATTAAGACAGCCACAGTTAGAATCTTTCTGGCACTTAAGTGATTATATCAAACACCCACACATTTCATTATCCGTTTGATTGAGAGATAGCACAACACCAAATATGCTGCAGTTCTCAATAGCTTCCATACAAACCTCAATTCTCTTTTCCATTTTAAGATATGAGTTTAGAGCAACTACTCACCCACTAAAACTATCAGACTCACCTCTACGATAGGAACAAAGTAAAGGACCAGATCAAGAATATACAATGAATTACCTGTCAGGATAATCCACAATTATCTCAAAAAGTTTGGCTATTCTTAAATCTTGCAATGTCTCATAAGCAAAATATTCAAGCCGCAACTGCCATCTAACAAGTCCTTCAGAAGGAGTATCAATTCCAGGATAGCAAGATGAAGGACGTGAAGCCAAAGGTGATTTTAGGCCAGATGAAGGACTTTCATAACTAACAGAATCACCAAGATAAGCAAGAAGTGCACGCAAGAACTGGAGAGGCACAGCCTGGGTGATATGCCTCCGAGTAAAAGGAGTCATTTATTAGTAGCATAATAATATAGACCTAAGCAGAATAAGTGCAAAACATGGCACGAAAAACCATATCCAAGTTAACAAGCAGAAAAGAAAAACCATATTAAGTTATAACAGTTTGTTCATAGCATTGATTCTGTGCAGAAATAAATTTTGGGTAATTACAGCAATTCCTCTGGTCTAATTAAACAGCAGCAAATGCAAAGAGAAAGCAGATTTTAAATCAGATATAACTCTATATGTGATTTAAAATTATTTCTTCAATACTATGTTTCTTTGGACAGCCATGATAGATTTTATGATTTTCTTCCATCTTTTTCTATTTCCAGCTAGGTGTTTCTTTTGTATACATCGTGTACTTGGGCTATTCCTTCTGAGTTCTAAGTGTTTCTTTTGTGGATAATGCTAGGTTGCACACCAAATGTGCACACTAGTGCAAATGGTTTTTTCTTTTTCTTTGAAGTATTTTTTAAACATCCTTAACCGTTAAGAAAAAAAAAAAAAAAATTCACTAATAGTTACTTTCTTAACCATTAAGAAAAAATTAAAATATATGAGTAGGCACATTTGAGAGTCATGCTAGCACTTTCCTTCTTTTGTATGCATCTTGTATACTTGGGCTATTCCTTCTGAGTTCTTTGATAATTTCCCAATAACATGTCAAAACAAAAAGAAATATATATCTCAGATTTTAGTGAACCATGTACTCCTCTTACAATGCCCTCAGATGGTTAGGAGAAGTGAATTCAAAATTTGAAAAAAAAAAGTGATTTCAAATTGGAAAAAAGAAAAGAAAAGATAGGTTCAAATTCATATGCAATATAGGGTGTCAATATCAGTTATGGAAAGTTCCATCCATTTTATGATAACCTAAAAAGGACAGCATTTCATCTATCGTAGGAAGAATGCAGCAATACGATTCTGCACACATACTTGTGATAGCCAAATAGGTAATTTAAATCAAAGACTGGAATATAAATATACGCCAAACAACATGCTATGCTCAGCTGATACCACTATATGACCTTAGAGAATTGGTCAAAGACCTTCTCAATAATAGACAAGAAAACAGCCACCATATGGAATGCACCTGTAAAGCTAAAGCCATAACTAAAAAAAACCAGACTTATTAAAGCCAATGTACTATGCAAATAAAAACATCTTGGATAGATAAAATATTGACAAATTAAGACACCAGGGTATACAAATAATTGTTGGAAGAAAGATAGAAAGAGAGAAGGTTACACAAACAAGAAAATAACCTGTATCCACCCTTTAATGGACTCCAAGACCGAACTTCTGTAATCATCGCCAGCTAGATTATGTACCTTAGCCTGCCATGCACACAGGATATTTAGATAAGACCCAAAGATAAAATTGCATATACAGAAAATAAAAGGTGTGGTTCTTGCATATAATAGATATTGGAAAACAGTCTGTCCAACAAGATATTGGAAAAGAAAAGGAACAAACAATCAACATGGAGGTGAAGAGAAATGAGCTGGGCCACCTATGGCAGAAATGGAGCACGTGCTCACCTTTAGAAGTAGAAAGATAGCAGAAGCATAGGCATCCTCAGTCATAGATGTAAATCCAAGACTTCTAAGATCACGAACAACCTTCCCAATGTTCTTCACCAATTTGTTGTTCTCTGAGAACCTGACTTGGTGACAGCTTTCATCAATCTCCATCCTACCAGTCCGGTAGGATATTTTGCTTTTTTCATCTAAGTCCATGTCATCTTTTTCTTGAGATTCATTTTCATCATCAATTTCTCCTGCCATGATTGTACTTAACTCCTCCAGCCTTCCCTTAAAATAGCAGTGGAGTATCTCTAAGAACATTCAAGAGTTCAAAAAATGGAAGTTACTATTGGAGCATTGGTAGACAAAAAGAAAGGGATAATAACTGCAGCTACGCATGGAGTGGTCAAACTGCCACACAACACAAAGCTTTTAGGAAAGACAGCAGAGATAATTAGATAATCAATTAAATCAAATACAGTGAATTTTTTTTTTTTAACTCCTACATCACAACTGCTCTGCAGGTTTTCATGTGGCCCATTCGGAATGGTGGAGATCTGAGAGGTGGCGGATATATAAACTATAAACCTAAAAGAACAATCCATAGCATGCTGAATCGAGAGAAGGCAGACTACCCAATCTGTATGTGGCTTCTTGTTGAGTTCAGCTATGTGGCGCCCCCGACCCCCATATACAGAAACTCGGGAATCGAGACACCTGGATGCTGACAACATAGTTACGCATCCCAACGATAAGTGCCAAGTGTGTGTACAACAAACAAAGCAACGGATAATTTAAATAACTCGACTAGGTACCAGAATTGTTTAATACAAATTCACTTAAACCAAAGCATTTTAAAAAGCAATACAGTTATCCCATAAAAACATAATAATACCAAATACATAATTCAAAACAGGAAACAACTCCCAAACAAGAGCTAGTGATCCCAAATCACTCTTTCGGCAGAGCCAAATCCTCAGGCTCAACATCAGCATCTGCATCAAAATCTGCGATACCATAAAACGGTACCGTAGGCTAAGGAATATTACATGAGATGTGAATCTTAGGAAGTAACAATCCAAACCCATTAGATAAAATATATATTGATGTAACTAACAATTATGCATGTATATGATGAAATATGCATGAGACCTAAAAATATCATTTTTCCCGAAAATGATTATTTTTCACTACACGTCAAAATCTCATTTTGGCCCAAAACATTCCATTAAAACATTTCTCACAATTTTTTCCGAAAATGGCCCAAAAATAAGTAATCCACCATTTTTCAAGAAAATGGTCCACATAAAATCCTTTTTATCAAAGCCCGCAATTTTCCCAAAAAATGGCCCAAATATCCAATTTAATCGTATGCACCATGATCTCCCTTAGGGACCATCCGCACATCCTAACTTCCTTCGTCACACCACGAGTAACGACCGTGCGAGTGACTTCATAACAAGCAATGCCCAGCGCGTTCGTGGCCAAGCATCCTATAACTCCTGCCAGCAAGAGGGGCCACGAAGTCGGCACGAGAGCGTTACCATCCCGTCCGATCCTGTTGTCGCCCAGCGACAACCCAAGGGACGTCACTCAATATATTCAGCTCCTGAGTGACCAGAGGAGGTCCATCGAAATAATACCCCATTTTGGCTTTGGGTCATAATACACATGCACCCAAAAACCATTTCTCACATGAAAACCCAGTTTCTAATTAAACACGTGAACATGCATGCAATTATGTGAAAACTCAGTTTTCATTTACAAACATGAACATGCGTGCAATTATGCAATGATAAATGACACGACACAAATGTTCACAGCCAACAAATGCCAGCATAATCCAATCACATAAACAACTCCATCCTCCAATCCAATCGACCCCCTTCCTCCTCGGACTCAGTCCGGCACAACCAACAAATTCACAATAAATACAAGTTAGAGCAAAAATATAATTAAATCTCAAAATTTCTTTGGAAATATACTTACAGCGCTATAATATAATTTTCGGAGAATTAAGGAGGTGCTAGAAGTGGCAGCACAACAACGTTATAGTGCTAAATGTACAAGGGCCGTAGGTCTCAAAAACCCAACTTTTGAACGGGGACAAAAGAATATTTGGGATTGCTAGGGAAGGGCTTAGGGGTGTTGGTGAAACTACTGGTGATGGTGGTTGGCAGTGGGTGGTGGTGTGGGCGGTGGTCGAAAGCCAAAAAGCACAAATCGAAAAAATGCAATGGATGGGCTTCACCGGTGGCGGATCGGAGCTGGGGAAGAGTGGTTTGGGTAGCTGGAGGGCCGATGGTGGTGTGGTGAAGAGATGGTGGCCAATGGTGACAGGACAGCGGCACTAGAGCGAAAATGCCGTGCGGCTTCCAGTCGTGTGTGGGGCTAACAGTAGCATGGAGTGGGCTGAAAATGGGTGGGGGTGTTTGCCGGCCGGAGAGGAAGAAGATGGGAGGGGAGGTGTGGCTCATGCCGACATGCGGTGGCGCACAAGAGGCTGACGAAAAAACTGACGGGAGAGAGGGGAGGGTGGCTAGCGCGGGAGGAAGGAAAGAAGAGGAAAAAGAAAAGAGAAGAAGGAAAAGAAAAAAGAGGGAAAAAGAAAAAGTGAGGGAAAAAAATGAGGTCCAATCCTCATAATTTAGGTCACAAAATTGATCCAACGAAAAAGAATTTCAAATCAGTAAGTTGAATAAAATAAGAAAAAGAATTTCAAAACAGTAAGTTGAATAAAATAATTTAAACGTAGTGACTAGCTAAAATAAATAATAATAAAAATCCAACAACACAATAATTTTGAAGCCAACAAACAAACTAATTTAAATTAAAGAGCAATTTAAATGCAAAACAATAATTAATATTAAGAAAGCATATCAAAATAAATTTCACAACTTAAAAATCATAAAAATAAACCAACGAGAAATCCGATAAATTTTAAACAAGAGAATCAATATTTACATTAATTAAAATACTCATTCAATTAAAATATACTAAAATACGAGGTATCACACTTTGCTAATGTATCTCCATAAAATGTCGGTGCCATTCTGATTTTTCCACAGAAACAAAAAGGAGGAAAATTACAAGAACTAAACGTTGCAATCTGGTAGGATTCATCTCCTAAATAGCTCCAATCATATAGCTCACAGGTACACAATGTGTTGGAAAGAAAAAAATACGGGGGGTGGGAGCTAGGTTTGGGGGAAGCTCCAGAATATAACAAAATAATGAAGATTTGATGTTATCAATCATCCTATCAACTTCTATTCTTCTATAACAAGCAATCACATGAAATGTCTTCATTTATACGGTTACTGACGTACCAAGATCAATGCAATACCCAAAACTACCAGATAGGACCCCCAATATTTTATTTAATACATCAAGAGGGAATTTATAGCATCCATTACCCAAAATCTCAATCTTTATCATTAGGTGGAGGAGCTAATAACCAAAACAGGCTTAGATGAAGACTGCTTATAATCAACAAAAAATCATCGAGATCCCATGTTTAGCCAACACAAATTCAGCAAATGCTCAACGATCGAGGACGTTAATAATTGTTCACAGCAATTAATCAATATGTTTAATAAATTATGTACCATTAAAATGCCGAGGAATGCTAGCCATAAGCACCGAAGACACAAGTAATTGATATGTAGAGAAGAGATGATCTCTCTCCGAATTGGAAGGGTGCCTTCCCTCTGATATCTGATCGTTGTAGGACTGCAAAGCGTGAACCAGCATCAGCAAGCACTTCTCCTGGTATTGCTTTTCCAAAGATATCTCTTCCAGAGCTATGCACAATACTTGCTGGACTTCACCCTCGCATATCTGCGTTTAAAGATTGTGCGAAATAAGAACTTCTTCCGATGCAATTACGTCGCGCTTATCTTGAACTCCAATTCATGAAATAACTAATCAATAAATAAAAAAGCTTGAGAGGTAGAAGCTTAGTTTATATACGGGGGGTTTATTTTTTGACAGAATAGCAACATTGCTATAAGCATCAAAATGCCGCCAAAACTTGGATGCTCCATTCTTCTCGAAAGTTTCCTGCACGATTGTTAGGATACATAGAGAGTCATCCCAGAATCGAAGTAATTCAATTTACACAAGGGAAGTCCAAACGGTGCTCCAAATTGAGAAAGTAGAGAAATGATATACCTCAAGTGCCCGAAGAAAGTGGTCTCGGACCAGAGAGTGAAGGCCATGCTTACAGAGGCTGTGGACGTGAGCGACGAAGTCAGGTCCCACGGAGAGGTCTCCGGCGCCGTTGAGAAGGGCTTCGGTGGTGGCACAGAAGCCGCTATAGCTCTCAACGATCTCTTGGATCGAATCGTCTCTGAGAGTGTCCAGAATCCCTAGATTACAGACTACGGACGTGGGTTCCTTCTCCGTCGCTGCCATCGCTGTCTCTGCTAGAGAGAGTGAGAGTGCTGAGTGAGTGAGCGAGTGGGAGAAACCAGAGATCTTTATCGGTGGTTTTTGGGTTTACCGCCAGTCTTCGAGATTGAAACTAGAAGGGAAATAGTGTGAAGGACGGCGCGTGTCTATTTCAACAAGAGATTTTTTTTTTTTTTTTCAAACAGAAACAAGAGAAACTTTAACAGAGTGAAAGCTTGTGTCTATTTCTCCTAGGCGCGTGTAAAAGACGCCAGACTCCAAAACGACAATGAAGTAAATGTCGTTTTTCTTCCAAAAACAGTGGATAGTCGATAGCCTCGGTGCACTGCATCTCTTTTGTGTACATCTGCGGGGCGGGGGAACGATGAAAGCGAGCCAGGGACAGGAACATGAGCCGGCCCTCATCAAGATCTTGCTGACTTCACTCTCGGCCATGGTGGCCGAGACCACTACCTTCCCTATAGATCTGACTAAGACCAAGCTTCAGCTCCACGGCGAGTCGCTCTCCTCCTCGACTCGCCCAACCAACGCGTTCCGGGTCGCCTCGGAGATTGTCCGCGAGCAAGGTCCTCTTGGGCTCTACAAGGGCCTCTCCCCGGCTATTCTCAGGCACCTCTTCTACACGCCCATCCGGATCGTAGGCTACGAGCACTTCAGGAATGTCGTCAGTGCTGATGCTGGATCACTTTCTCTATCCGCAAAGGCTCTCGTCGGCGGCATCTCCGGCGTCATGGCTCAGGTAAGAGGCCCTCTTAGTTTTGATTGACAGATTTCATTCGAATTTGTGAGGCATTGTTGTTCTTCTTTAAAATAATTTTTTCGTGTGTAGAATTAATGGGTAATTGGGAAGTGCAACCAATTGATTTATGATACGCACCTAATTCCATCACAAAAATAAAAATTGTAAAGGAAGTCGCCCACTACTTTAGAAACGAAGAAAGAAGTAGGTTTTGTCATCATTAAAATTGCCCATGAAAAATTACTCAAAACCAAAGAGTTCGAAAGCTGCGAGTGCGAGTGGGTAGTGGTTTCTAGAAAGTATGCATGAAGATGCCCTCTGAAGGTGCGAAGAGAGCTGTCCAAATGACTGAAGAAGTGACAAGAATCTGTTTCTTATTAGAAATATTTCATGAAATTTTGGTTTACTTCGAGGGAAATCAGAAAACTCAGGTTAACATTAACCCGTCCAGGAAATCAAATATCCCGAATTCGATTTGTTCACAAAAATTTTATTAGGATTTACCTGGTACCCGGTATTGGTGCGAGGGGTCATCCATGCAGGTTTACTCCCGAGGGGTGGGTTTGAAGGCCCTTGCCTTTGTGAGCTTTCACGTCATCCAAAATAAAATAAAACAACACTCTGAGGTTCATATAATTAGCCCAACAAGTTTCAAATGCATGTCAAGTGGGATCCAGGCCTACTGGATTCTCCCTTTCTTTTGACAATTTATCCTCTTTTCAACATTTTTATTAACAAATTAATGTCATGGTCGAGGTAAGTTGACTAATAATAACTCCTAGAAGCAGATGATTTCTACGCACTTAATACAGTTAACCCATTGCTAATCCACACAATAATTGTTGAAAAACAACATAAATCGACAACTTGCTACTAATAAATATGTGACTTTAAGTGCATGTACCATGATTATTGACCATTACCTGTGGTTGTATACAATTGATGATATGAACCCGTGGGAATGAAGTGTCCATCAATTGACCTTGTTGGTTGTTATGTTTCTCTGTAAGTTGCATGGTGGTCTTTGTGGTGCTTCAACTAAATATTACATCTTACAAGAAATTAAAAAACAAAAAAGAAAATCTGGCATCATTTGAGTATAGTTGATATATATGGGGTTCATTTTTTTTTAGGATGAGAAGGTATTACTCAGCATTCCTTTTGAGGTTGAAAGGAAAAGCTGATTCCCTTCATTGGTTCCAAGGAGGATGTCAATCGACTAAAAAGTTAGCCTGATTATTTTTAGTTGGACAACACTATAGACAAAGGAATCCCACAAAGGAATTCCACACACTGATGCTAGTGTGTCACATCTCCCCCCTATTTCTTTTTCTCTTTCTTTCTCCCCCTCCCCCGTGCCCGCCACCCTTGCTTTCTACCTGTGCCCTCTTTCCGTGCTGGCCATGGTGGTTGGGACCACCTCAGGGTGGATAGAAGAAGCCAGTGGTCCAAGTGGCACCGCCGGCTTGGAGCTCACGGCAGCTCGCCTTGCACGTTTTGCACATTGTGTGCGTGGTTGACAGCTGCGTGGCCGCCGCTAGGTGGCCAGGGTGGTTAGGATCTAAGCCGACAGCTTGTGTGGTTGACGGTCGCCGTCCTTTGGCCGTTTGTGGTTGTTAGGAACCAGCCCGGGAGAGAGAAAGAGAGAGGGAAAGGGGGAGGAGGGGAGAGGCTCGGGGAGAGGGGGAGAAAGAGAGAGAAAAAAAGGGAGACGTGGCACACTAGCAGTGTGCCACATCAGTGTGTGGGACCCTTGTGGGTCTCTAGCACCCCTCTTTTTAGTTATATATTAAAAAAAAGTTAGCCTGATTAAGTGGGAGCAAGCTCGGCCATCTGTTTTTTTCCCTCTTTATAGGATATAAAACTTCTTTGACCCTCCAATAAATGTATTTCTGTTAAAAACTGGCTCAGAATTTTTAAAAAAAAAATTATTGTTGTCCTCATTATTGAGGCAACTTGAATTAACGTCGACTAGAAGGTTTTAGGCTTCTTTAATTGTTTAAAGAAGTACATTCATTTAGCCTCATTTGGTTACACAAATGAGATGAGAAAGTTAAATAAAATATTATTAGAATATAATTGTTTAATATTATTTTTGTTTTGAAATTTGAAAAAGTTGAATTGTTTATTATATTTTATGTGAAAATTTGAAAAATTTGTAATGATTATATGAGATAAAATATGAGTCTCATCTCATCTCTCAAACCAAACAAGGCCTGGAAAAGTCGTAAGAGTCCATTGCAGCTTTATTCTAATTCCTGTGTTGATGAACGTATATGTCTAGTTACATGATTGTGCTAGTTGGCAAATGGTAGTATCCTAGCAACGGATCTTAGCTCATGTAACACCCCATTTCTCAATAAAGTCATTTTCATAAATCTCAGGGATTGGAGTGCTACTACTAACCTTGAATTCAAAATTTTCTTCGTAACAAAGTGCCAAGTAAAAAGATTCTTTATAATAAATAAATTCGTCCAAAATGCTGAAATTATAAAGGAGACTATGCGGGATTTTAAACTTTTCAAACTTTGTATTGTAAAAATCATAATTGAAAATTTGTGTATATGATCTAAGCCTCTATCATGTCTCCTCGAGCCAAGTCTTGTCCGTCCTGCAGCTCCATATTCATAAAGATGCTCACCTCGGGTGATTTAAAAAATAAAACAAAACTAAAATGAGTTGAAAAGTCAATAAGAAACCCATCATAACGTAAACATAATAAATGTAAGGTTTTTCATAAAATTTTTCATGATTGAGAAAATTAAAACCATGACTTATCATACGTATATGACATGCATGACTTGTCGTGATATATCGGAATTATCTGATTGATCTGGCTAGCCAACACACTTAATATTGTGTGCAACATTATGCACTAGTCCCACATCTTGTGGCCACAAGGGGAATTACTGATCCGATAGGAATATACTGTGGTGGACCACGCTTGAGTTTGTGCCTTGCACATCCACTCTGGTTGCATTGGTACCATGCATCTAAAGGACCTATAGTTGATATCTATATTTCCTAAAAACCTAAAATTCTCGTTTAATTCTAAAAGTATCTTCACTCCCCAAATAGTTGATATCTAAGTAATTTCTTCAAATAGTCATGTGAATAAACCCTAACAATATTTCCATTTCTAAACGTATATTTTCAGCCTAAGGTCAACACTAATTGTATAGGAGTATTTTTTTTTT
>QEOT01002501.1:340001-377882 GCA_003123785.1 Pterocarya stenoptera | reverse complement strand
ATATAAGGATTTTCAATGTGAGTACTTCTTTGAGGATTGAAGGTATTGATCTAATATGTGTATTTTCTGAGGATTGAAGATGTCGATCTAGTTCGGAACATGATTGTTATTAGTTTGAGGTTTTAAGTGGCAAGTTTTAGGATTGATCCATATCAAATTTAAGGATAATAGATGGTGGGGATCTAGGAAAAAGATTCTTGTTATTTTTCGAGGATATAGGTCCAGATGATGGAAATGATAATGATGAACCACTTGCACATTTGGAAGATTTTTGGTTTCGGCTAAGAGTGCATGAGATCAATGCATAGTAGTGGTGAGTGTGTATGGATTTCGGAAAATGCATGTCGTAATCACATTTTGTTGGAAGAAGTGGCTTTGGTAGGTGTTAAAGAGGAGATGGCATGACAGTATTAGGTTCAGGAGACCTTGGCTTTAAGTCTTTGAGGAGTTGATTGAAAGGTACAATCGAAGCAGGTTAATCAATGGAATGATGGTTGGCAATAATTGTGGTGATTAACTTCAGGACTTAATTGTGACTTGAGGTCACATAGGAATTTAAAATTTTCGAGATTATACTTTCCTCTGGAAATGAAGCGTCAAGTTGGGTGAGTTAAGGACATTGTTATTTAACTTGAAGAGAAATTGATGGGTTGCCATGTATGGTGTATCATAAAATCTTGTAAGTTGAAGCTCAGGGATCAACGGTGGATAGCATACTCAAGTATGAGAGTTAATAAAGCGTAAATACCTATGAGTGGGTTGCAATAGTTTTTGGTGGATTGAAGGGTTGATTAGTATGACTTGCCCTGAGGTTTCTAGTGATGTGCTATGGAAGGAGTTAGTTGTGTTAGTACTAGCTTATAGGAGTAGAAGTAAGTGGGCGAGTTACCTTGAAAGTTTCGGTAATGTTATGGTGAAGGCAATAGTAGTTCGTAGTGAGTTTAGTCACTGTTAGAGTAGATGATATTCAGATTTTAGGTGATGAGCTTTCGAGTTTAGATTGTCGGGTAGAAATTTATAGGCGCTCTTACTAGTTGGCCGGGTTGGATTTGAGCCTTTTAGGGTATGATCCTTATCTTAAGATGAGCGGGTGTTTTTGGGGTGATGTTACTTGTTTTTAATTGGGATGCTGAGGTTGATTAATATTGATTTTCTGTTAATGATCATGGACATATTTTGTGGATGATTAATTTTGATTAAGGCATTAGGAGTTAATTGAGGAATATTTGTGATAATTCATAATTTTGGAAGAGGGTATTTTCTACCAATTGTCGTAAGAGTTTCTGGGTTAGTAGGTTTGGAGCTATCTTATACTCAATGGTGTTATTCTATGAGGACATAAATTTTACGTAGGTGACGATTATCAGAGTGCGCAGCAAGAGCGTGATATTTTAGTTGTAAGTAGAGATTAATCTTTTAGATGTGCAATTTTGTTATTGATGGTTAACTTTGGAAGTAGCCATTAGGTTACCAAAGGTACAATACAATGAAGGTTTGAAAGTTATAGCAGATGAGTCGATTGAGGATAGCAAGATTATCGAGTGGGCTATTAATCCTTGGGATTCCTTGAGTGTTGTATTAAAGTTTTGTGGATATAGAGATCTTGGATTACATGGCCGCTCTAGGAGTAATAATCATAATGTGCCACTAGGAGACTGGTGCGAGTAGGTTGGATATTGCCATGTTTATTGAGAAATGTGTCAAGTGCTAGCAAGTTAAGGCTGAGCATCAAAGACCCATTGGTAAACTTCAATCTCTCCCTATTCCTGAGTGGAAGTGGGATGACATTTCTATGGATTTTGTAGTAGGTCTTCCGAGGATTCCTAGTGCGAAGAATTCAGTGTGGGTGATTGTTGATCGGTTAACCAAGAGTGCCCATTTCTTGCCTATCAGTAATACCGATTCTTTGGGAAAGCTGACTCGGTGGTATGATAAAGAGATAGTGCGGTTGTACAGAGTACCCAAGAGTTTTGTATCGGATAAGGACCCGCGGTTTACATCACGTTTTTGGAAGAGTTTGCAGGCAGCGTTAGGCACTAATTTGAGGTTCAGTACTGCTTATTATCCTCAGACTGATGGTCAATCTGAGCGTACTATTCAGACCTTGGTGGATATACTGAGAGCTTGTGTCATGGAATTTCAGGAAAGTTGGAAAAATCATCTACCGCTTATGGAGCTTTCTTATAATAGTAGTTTCCATGCCTCCATTCAGATGACTCTGTATGAAGCGTTGTATGGGAGGAAGTGCAGATCGCCTTGTCTTGGGATGAAGTTGGTGAGCGTAAATTAATTGGGCCGAGTTATTATAAGAGATGTTAGATCAAATTCGGGTGATAAGAGTTATTATGGCGGAAGCGCAAAGTTGTCAGAAAGGTTATACGGATTCAAGAAGAAGAGACTTGTCCTTTGAGGAAGGTGATTGGGTTATCTCAAAGTCTCTCCTATGAAAGGCGTTAAGCGTTTTAGTAAAAGCGGAAAACTTAGCTCAAGATTTGTAGGACCTTTTCAGATTTTGGAGATGAATGGGGCTATTGCTTACAGGATTGCTTTGCCAGAGTTTTTTGGAAAGGTTCTTGATGTGTTCCATATGTCCTCAAGAAACGTTTTGGTTAGTAAGAGGTGCGCTTTGTCGACCCAAGACGCATCGAACTTCAGCCTGACCTTACTTATGAGGTTGCCCCGACGCAGGTTGTAAATTGGAAGAAGTAAATGTTGAGATCTAAGTCGATACCTTTGGAGAAGGTAGCTTGGGATGATCTACTGGCTTAAGATTTCTCTTGGAAAAGATAAGCAGATATGATGGAACAATATCCGTAATTGTGTGATTGATTGGCGGTAGGTCTCTTAAGCCTACTTTTAGTCACATCTCATGCCTGTCTTTAGCATTGATTTTGACCCTACAATTTCGAGGTCGAAATTTATTTTAAGGGGGGGAGATTGTAACACCCCGTATTTTAGTACATTTTAATGAAGGATTATTTTAATTAATTTAAAGATTGATTCTCTTGTTTTAGAATATTATTTTATAATATTTTAAGTTGTGAAAATTATTTATTTTATATGTTTTCTTGATATTAATTATTATTGTTTTAATAAAGCATTTCATTGAGTTTGAATTATTCTATTTAGTTTATGTTTTTAAAATCTTTTTCGTTGGATCACTTTCGAAACCCAAGTTGAAAAGACTGGATCTCCTTTTTCTTCTTCCTCTTTTTCTTTTTCCTTTTTCTTTTTCTTTTCTTCTTTTTCTTTTTCTTCTTCCGGTTCCTCTCTCCCCTACCGCGCGACCCTCTCTCTCTCCTCTCTCCCCCGTGCTCTCGGTCTTCTCCACCCAGCGCCACCGTCGGCCTTCCGTGACCCTCACCGCCAGTGCCGTTCGACTCCCCAGCTGCCGGCGACCAACCCCCTTCAATTTCAGGCCACCCCTTGCCGCCGTTTGCCTCTGAGAGTCGTGCGAAACCGCGGCACTCCTTCACCCATTCCGCCCCCGTCCGGCCACCATTGGCCACCATTTCTTCGCCACTTCTTCACCGGCCCTCTAGCAACATTTTAGACCCAACCCCAGCCCCGATCCGTCACCGGTGAAGCCTAGCCGAGCTCAAAACCATTTTTGACTATCCGGCCTTCTATCGCCATTTCGGCCACCACCCACGGCCAAAGGCCACCACCATTAGCTTCACCACCTCCCATAGGCCCCACCCTACCGTTCCCAAGTCTTCGCTTGACCCTGTGTAAATTTTGGATTCTCTGTATTTTCGGTCACAGTGTTTTTACACTATGAAGTTGCGGCTTTTGTGCTTTCCAGCTCCTCCGTGATCCTCCGAAAATATTTTTATAGCACTGTAAGTATTTCCTAAACAATCTTTTGAGATTTAAATATATTTTTGCTCTAATTATTTATACTGTATTTTGGTTGATTCCGGACTGAGTCCGAGGAGAATTCGAGGGTGGATGGATTGAATACGGAGAAGTTGTGCATTGGTTATGTTGGGTTTTGATTGGTTGTTGGTTGTAGTTATTGTGAGTTGGTACATTGCATATTGCACGCATGTTCATGTTTTTAAAATGAAAACTGAGTTTTCGTGTAATTGCATTCATTATCATGTGGTTATTTTGAAAACTGGGTTTTTATGAGGAAATGGATTCTTGGGTGCGTGTGTATCATGACCCCAAGCCAAGATGGGGCATTATCTCAGTGGAGCTCCTCTGGTCACTCGGGAGCGGAATATACTGAGTGACGTCCCCTGGGTTGTCGCTGGGCGACAACGGAATCGGACGTTGGACATGCCGACTCTGTGGCCCTTCTGCTGGCGGGGGCTAGAGGATGACCTAGCCACGAACGCACTGGGTACGGAACTGGGCATCGCTCGTAAATTAGCCAGGACGTGCGGATGGTCCATAGGGGAGGCCATGATGCATATGAATTAATGGATAAATGGAAAATTGCTATTTTCTGGGAAAATAGCATGAGTTGATTTTGTGTGTCATTTTCTGGGAAAATGACGGAATAATATTTTTTGGGCCAAAATGTGATTTTTGGCGTGTGTTGCATTTCTTGCATACTACATCATGGGCATGCATGATTAGATGCTTAAATGTGTTTTTATTTCAGGATTGGTTAGGTTATAACTTACCTGTGGTACCATTTAATGGTACTGCAGATTTTGATTATGTTGATGCAGGTGCCGAGCTTGGGGATTTAGTTCCGCCGGAGGAGTGATCTGGGATCACTCGAGTTATGTTTTTATTTTCAACTCTTGTATATTTATGGGACATTTGGTTTTATGTTTTAAACACTTTGTATTTGGATATCTGTTTTAAACTAAAATTCTGATACTAGAGACTTAATTATTATTATCTGCTGCGTATTTTATTGTGCACTGTTTATATGTTGCACACACTTGGCACTTATCGTTGGGATGTGTGACCGTGTGTTATCATCCTGACGTCATGATTCCTGAGGCTTTTTGTACGTGGTAGTCGGGGCGTCACAATGATCGAGATTGTTATAGGAAAATCCAGAATAGTAGTGTCCTAGTCGAAGGGAGTCATGATGGAGAAAACATTGATTTCTATGGGGTTATTGTCGATATAATTGGAATGAAATATTTGGGGAGCTTGCGGTGTATCTTTTAAGTGTGATTGGTGGGATTTAAGTAATCCTCAAACTGGCGTCCGTGATGATGAATATTTTTTTAGTGTTAATACATCAAAAAAATGGTATGAAGATGATCCTTTTATTTTGGCTTCTCAAGCATCTCAAGTATTCTACTTAGATCATCCAGAGTTAGGACATCAATGGCGACTAGTACAAAAATATTCTCCAAGAAATATATATGATGTTATTTCTTAGGCGGAAGGACAAGATGAAAAAGAAGATGATCCCTCTACTAAAAAAGCATACCAAGAGAGTCAACCCGCCTTAAATTTGTTTGTGGATTTGAGCCAGTACGAGATGATTATATTAAATAGAGAAGATATTGAAGCTGAAATTGTTGATACGATAACTGAGGAAAATGTTGAATCATCTAAAGTATCTATAGATGATGAGAGCGAATTGTCAAATGAAACTAATATAGATTACGATTGACCAATTATGTGTTAACATTACACTTGATGACAAATATTTTACTTATTGAATGTATCAGTGGTTTGAAATTATGCCACCAAAGTGGAAGGAAGTTCACAACCCATCTCCACCTGGTCCTAGCTCTCCTTCAGACTCACCATTAGAGATTGACTCTACAGAACAAGGTAGAAAGCTAATACTCATAAAAGTTATTAATTAAGGTAGTATGATAAACATATAATAGAGATTGATTACAATGTTATATTTTATAGAGTCCACAGTACAATCTCGTCGAGGTCGAGGCACCACTAGAGACGTGACGTTGGAAAAATATCGCAAGATGGATAAGATCAAGGTTAACATTCCTGACGAACATACCAGAGGCGAAGGACAACCAGCAGCTTGGCTTGCATCGCATCTGGGTGCTCTTACACGAACTTATGCACCTTTGGCAACGACTTCATGGAAGAAAGTCCCCCAAGATATTAAAGAGCTTAACAAGAAGCGTTGTTTGGCAATATTTAAAATATTGATTTAGTAGAATAAATTTCTATATTTTACTTAAATTTAGAATATTATAAATGATATTATGTTTGTGACTATGTTTTGCAAGGATGATTTTGAATTAAATTTTGGTCGGAGAGAGTAGCATAAGAATGTGGAAGAGCTTATGAATAATTCATTCCGTAAATATAAGGCAAGGTGTCATGAGCATTATAATAAGTTTGAGAGCAAGGAAGATGCACGCCAAAATCCCTTTCAAGATATCCGACCTTCTGAGTGAGAAAAACTTTGTGACATGTTTGAGGATCCATCATATCAGGTATAATTAAATTAATTATTTTACTTGTCTTATTTGTTATTTTGCTTCATAATTTTTTCAATTTATTTGCAGGAGCGTAGTTCTATAAACAAAACAAATAGGTTAAAATTGAAAATTAATCATCATGCAGGCTCAAGATCTTTCCATTGCCTTTCTAAGAAATTGGTATTGTTATTTTTTTTTATTGGATATAGTTAATTGTTTGGATGAATCATAATGACTTTATATCTTAACACATATTTATGATAGAAAGATTCAGATACCAATTATGATCTGACAAAATTATATGCTACATCGCACATTGATTGTAATGGAGAGTGGACTCATCCTGATGCCCGTGAAAATTATATAAGTATTATAACCTTAATTAAATATATTATAATATTTATGATGATATTAATTCTTTATTTTATATATGTCTAGGATAAAATTTTTGCCCTTTGTGCTGAATTTGCATCAGATCAAAATTTCTCAACAAGTGATATTGATATTTTTACACAAGTCTTGGGTTAACGTTCAGGATATTTAAGGGGTATGGGTCGCTGTGTAAAGCCTTCACCTTCTTCCTTTTCTTCCGGGTTTGCCTCTATGGCTTCTATAGCGCTAGAGAATGCGAATTCCAGAATCGAAGAATTGACTGCAAGGCAGCATGAGTTAGAGGCTCAATTGGCGAAACAAGTAGACATGGAGATGCGTTTCAAACAACATGAAGAACAACAAGAAGAGTTCAGGAGACAGATGCAACTCCAAATGCAGCAGCTTATGCAACAGTACAGGCCTCTAAGCAACTAACGGTTTTTTATGTACACTTTGGGATTGTCTATTTATGTACGAACAATGCTAGTTTCATGGTTGTTTATTTAATTTGCACTTATTATAAAACTTTTGTGACTATTAACCAGTTTCTAATGTATTTTTTCAAATATTATGAATGTCTATTTGGTTTTTTATTATTGAGTTTAAATAAAATAGTTATCGTTCGAACTCCCACTTTAACGTTCGAACTCTATTTCTTTTTGTACCGTTCGAACGAAAATTTCACCACATTCGAACGGAAATCTATATTTATGTCGTTCGATCTATCCCTTTGACGTTCGAAAGGAAAGCTATATTTTTACCTTTCGAACGGGTATAGCTAATGTCTTCGTTGTTCGAACATAGTTTTAAATCGTTCAAACATCAATTAATACCATTCGAACGATATTCTAGGACGAATTTCAATCGTGACAAAAAAGCTTTCCCATTCGAACGTATTCTAACGGTTTCCATCAAATTCGTCCCAAAAGAAATTTTTTGGGACGAAATGGTGATTTTCGTCCCAATATATCTTTTGAGACAATGTTGTTGGGACGAGCTCGGGACGAATTTTTTTCATCCTAAAAAATATTTTGGGATGAAATGACTATAATTTGGGATGAAAAATTTCGTCCCAAAAAGTCGTTTCTCTTGTAGTGACTAGAACATTGAGAGTTGATGCATTAGTACCAATGGAAGCTGAAATTCCGAGTTTGGTAGAAAAGTGACATACATAATTAATTAGGATAGTGACATACTGTATTTTATACATACTTCTATATATAGTTCTGCAGCTACTGAGCTAGGCTCTTCTTGCTTCATTTTCATAATTATTTTGTTTAGAGGATACCACTATATATTTATCTTCTGCAAATACCGAATAGGACGTACGGTCTGACTAGGAGAGAACATACATGCCATAACCAAAAACAACCCGATCAACGTTTGTGCACCCGGGAAAGCTAGCTGCTGCATGCATGCCAGTAGAATAATATAGCCCAGTATTTAAACATGAGAGAGAGAGAGAGAGAGAGAGAGAGAGAGAGAGATGTGAACACAACGATTTGAGTTTTGCTCAGAAAGTAGATATATAGATTAATTCTATATATTCTGATAAAAAAGGGGGCTATATATTTACACCGTTAGCCTCCCATAAAAAGCAGCGGCTTAAGCATAAAAGTGGTCACATATTTTACAAGATAACAGGACGTACGTACGTACGTACACCCTCACTGAGTCAGCAAGAAGCTGTAACCTCGATACCTTTTCTTACGGATAAATATAGTTGCAACTAGAGGCATAGTCAACGAGGAGTTTCAACTCCGTTTTGATATCGATATATCCATTCTTATCTTGATCGGCATGACGAAACACATTCTTAGCTCTAAACCAAGGCCAACGTGATCCGAGTTCTTCGAAGGCCGCCATCACCTCCAGCCTCGAAAGTTTGCCATCTTTGTTGTCATCATGGTTCTCAAAAATAGTCTTCAACCTCTGTTCAGTGCAGGGAACTTCACCCTTGGATTGGTCAAGCGGAAACGTCAACCTAACCATTTTGTAGTAGTGTTTAGGGTGGTGAAGGTGGATGTTGGCAACAAGTACAAGTTAAGGGATCACTTTCTGATCTGTACTCGAGGTTTAGAAAGCAATAACCCTAGCTGCTATATATAGAGTGCTAGCCAGCAGTACTCTTTTTCTTCCCTGGCCCCTTAAATTATCGTTCTCAATATGAAGGTGTTCCAGTTGCAAATAGCAAATATTCTGCAGTAGCCAAGATAAGATGAGTGATTATAATATCTGCAAACTATTCTGTCAGGTAGGAATTTTAATCTTTTTCTCTTCCGACTTTTTGGGCAGGCTCGGGACAATAGCTTTATCATCGGCCTGATGCTCATTGATCTAGTGATCTTCAGATAGATTCTTTAACATAACAAGTGGATCTAAATGATCTGGTAAAGAATTATGTTCTCTCTGCGGGCCCCTGATAGATTTGGGAGGCAGTTGCATAATAGGGCGCCCCATTGATCAATTATTTTGATACTCTCTACAAAGATATATAGCTATCTCCTCTAGCAAAACAATAAACATACAACTATTTTATAATAAGTAATGCGACATCATATAGTTTTAGAATGTGTAAATCTAATGCAGTTTTTCGCAAAAAGTAGATTTTTTACATGAGTCTCGCTCAGGTGTGACCTACATGTGATATCCTGGATTTTAGTGTATTTTAATTGAAAGATGATTTTAATTAATTTAAATATTAGTTCTTTTGTTTTTAAATTATTGGATTTCTCGTTGGTTTATTTTATGATTTTTAAATTGGGAAATTTATTTTAATGTGTCTTTCTTGTTATTAATTATTATTTGTATTTAAATTACTCTTTAATTTAAATTAGTTTGTTTGTGGGTCTTAATATTATTGTGTTGTTAGATTTTTATTATTATTTTGTTTCTATAGTTATTGTGTTTAAATTAGTTTTATTTAAGTTATCACTTTGAAATAATTTTTCGTTAGATCATTTTGTGACCCAAGTTATGAGAATTGTACCTCATTTCTTTTCCTTCCTTTTTTTTTTTCCTTTTTTTTTTTTCTTTTTTCTTCTTCCTTTTCTTCTTTCTTCCCCTGTTTTCTCTCTCCCATGCACGTCCTGCCCTCTCCCTCTCTTTCCCTGTCGTGCCTTCATCTCCACCCAGCGTCGGCATGTGCCACTGTCCGGCAACACCGCCCAGCCCACAGCCTTCCCCTCTATCCGGCTAGCTCACCCACCCCGGCCACCACCTCCCACGCTATCTCCTCGCTGTGTGGAGCCCGATTGGTCCATTTAGCCACTACGCCATCCGTGACAACCATCGCCCACCCCAACCTCTTCCCCTCCGGCTGGCGACCCTTCCCTTAAAATTTCAGCTCCTCCCTCACCGTCGTTGGCCTCCACGTGTGGCTTCAAGTCGCTGCTTAGTTTTGCTCCCGCGCCGTCATGCCTCCACTGTTCGCCGCCAGCTCTTCACCACAGCATCTTCGACCTCCCAGCTACCTAAAGCACTTATCCCCAGCCCCAATTGTCACCGGTGAAGCTATATTATCTACATCTCTGATTTGAGTTTTTTGTCTTTAAACTGCCACCCACAGCCATCCACCACTTCCATTAGTTTCACCGACATCTCTAGACCCTACCCTTGTAATCTCAAGTCTTAGTTTATCCTTGTTCAAAAGTGAGTTTTTGAGACCCACGGCCATAGTGCATTTTGCACTATTTAGTTGCTGTGTTGCCGCTTCTTGCGCTTCCGTGATCCTTTGAAAATTATTTTTTAGCACTGTAAGTATTTTTTCAAATAAATTTTGAGATTTAAATGTATTTTTACACTAACTCATTTATTGTGAATTGGTTGGATTAGAGGATAAAGTTGTGCGATTGGATTGTGCTGTGTTTTGCTGGCGGTTGGATACTTGTGTTGTGTCATATACATTGCATATTTGCACGCATGTTCATGTTTGTAAATGAAAACTTGGTTTTCGCAGAAATGCATTCATGTTCATGTATATATTTAAAAACTTGGTTTTCATGTGAGGAAAAAGAAAAGAGATTGTAGGGATGGTGGTAAACAGGGATGGTGGAATAGTCCCACCTGTGATTTTCGCCTACGATGCACACTATAGGGATGGTGGTGTTGTCCTGCCTACGATTCTCGCCTACGGTGCACGCTATAGGGATGGTGGTAGAGTCTTGCTTGTGATTCTCCCCTACAGTGCTCTGATGGGTACCTCTTGTGTAGAATGAATTGTATGGATGGTGGTAAGCAGGGATGGTGATTCTCCCCTACAGTGCTCTGATGGGTACGCCTGCGATTCCCACCTACCATGCACGTGGTAGGGATGGTGGTAGAGTCCCGCCTGTGATTCCCGCCTACGATGCATTCGATAGGGATGGTGGTAAGCAGGGATGGTGGTAGAGTCCCGCCTACAGTGTCCGATAAACAAGATCCTAAACCACAGAGAGAGAGAGAGAGAGAGAGAGAGAGAGAGAGATGTAAAACAATGGTTTATGTGATACCCCGTATTTTAGTGTATTTTGTTTAAGGATTATTTTATTTAATTTAAATATTGGTTCTCTTATTTTAAATTTATCAGATTTCTCGTTCAGATATTTTTATGATTTTTAAGTTATGAGTTCAAAGGCTAAAATGATTTTTCAAAAACTTGATGCACTAAAAAATGAGCAGCACAAAGGCTATCCCAAGTGCAGGAGTATGTCGCGTAATAATTAGGAATAAATTCCTAGATCATCTCCTCAGGGAAAATGCTTAAAAATCAAACTCATGAAAGTAGTGAAAATATTTACGATGAGAGAATAAAATTAAAGTGATGATATGTACAATGAATGTGGGAGTGCAATGGAAATGAAAATTTACTAGTCATGGACTAGATTCATGTTTGTTGGTTTTGAGTGAAGGATGAAAAGTAAGAAATAAAAATGCAAAATAGTAAATTAAAATTGCTGAAAATTGAATAACTTAAATTTAAAGGAACAAGAAAATTAAATGACATAAATTTAAATTGCAAGAAATTAAAAATGCGAGAAAGTTCAATGACATAAAAATAAATTGCAGGAAATTAAAAGTGCGAGGAAAATAAATGACATAAAAATAAATTGCAGGAAATTAAAAGTGCGAGGAAATTAAATGACATAAAAATAAATTACAGGAAATTAAAAGTGCGAGGAAATTAAATGACATAAATTTAAATTAAGTGAGGACATGAATTGTAAGGAATAAACTTGATGTTTGGGAATGGAGACTGCGTTCTCCAACCCAAAAATCTGAGTTTCCAATGTGAGGAATAAATCTGATGTTTGGAAATGGAGACTGTGTTCTCCAACCCAAAAATCTAAACTTTCAATTAAAATGAACTCTTAACTAAAATAAACTGTACTCTCAACATTTCTCAAAGAGGACTGAAAATTTATTCACTAAACAAACTCAAGATCACAAAACTAACATTTGAAAAATAAAAACTGACTGAAAAAAAACTCCCCACTATTTTTTTCTGAACTCTCACTCTAATTTCACACTAAAATCTCTCTAACTCCTGACTGACTCTCCCTCTCTGACTTTAATTTCCTATTGCATCCTAACATCTCCCTAACATCTCACACTCATTTCCGTCTGCCTCCAAACCCTTATATAGGTTTCAAAATAAATCACTGTTGCTTGTGTCCGCACTGCCCATGTGCGTCTGCCTTGTTTCCCATGCCTTGTTTCCCATGCTTTGTTTTATTTTATTTTACTTTTCTTCCGCTCTGTCCGTCTCTCTCTTTCTTTCTGTTCTTTCTTTTCTTCTTCTCCTTTCTTTTTCTTTTCTTTCCGCTTCCAGCGTGCTCTTCCGCTTTCTGCCATCGCGTGCATCTGCTCTGCACCAGCGTCTTTCTTTTCTTTTCTTTCTGCTTCTTCTTTCTTTTCTTCTTCTCCTTTCTTTTTCTTTTCTTTCCACTTCCAGCGTGCTCGTCCGCTTTCTGCTTCCTTCTCTTTTCTTTTCTTTTTTTTTTTTCTTCTTCTTTCTTCCTTTCTTTCTCTCTTCCCTACCGTTTCGTCTCTGCTTCTCCGTGTGTCTGCTTCTGAAGCTTTCCATTTCTTTTCTTTTCCCGCATGCATGTTTCAGATGGAGGTTGCATGCATGACCCGCAGCTGGTGGCTTTGGAGGAGGGCCGTAGGTGATGGGCACGGCTGCTCTTGCAGAGGACCTGTTGCAGCGTCGTTACTAAGAGAGAGGAGTGAAACAGAGAGGTAGAGAGAGTGCTGAGCTAGAGGGAGAAGTGGTGGCTGGCTGATTTCGCATGGCCGTGGATGGTGGGCAGTGGCACACGGTGGTCGTTTCCTGGACGTGGAGGAGCGGTGCATGGACAGTGCGGTGGAGTTACGGGACTGGTTCACAGCTGTGCATGATGAAACACTGCGGAAGTTTGCGTGAAGGTATAGTGGCTTCGGAGATGGCGTTGCCGTGTGTGGGTGGTGGTTGAGAGGTTCTCCGGCGTCTTCTGTTGACTGCTGGCGGCCAACGGAGATGCATGGTGGCGTGGAGACTGCGCACGGCTGGAGCTGCTCAGCGCTGTGCATGGAGTGGTGCTGTCGTGAGGTTGAAGATGACGCAAACGACGTGTCGTTTCTATCCTTAGACAAAACGGCACGTCGTTTAGCGTAAATGGTGAAACAAGTTCAGTGCAAAATGACATGTCATTTTGGTCTGCCGACCAAACGACATATCGTTTAGTCAGCGCAAAAAAACAAAAAATAAAAATAAAAAATAAAAATAAAAATAAAATAAAATAAAATAAAAAGTTAAATGAAATAAAACAGGCAGAATAAATAATAATATAAAAATAAAAATAAAATAAAACTTAGAAAAGGAAAATAAATAAATAAATAAAATAAAAGTAGACTAAAATATTAAAAGTGTGTTGTGCATGTGAAGAACTTATTGCCCAAATAAATCACAAGTTATAAAATCAAGCATAAACTATGCTTTTAATCAATTTAATTCACAACTTGGATTTATGCGTCTTAATTAATTTTTCCATCTAAAACCAATGATAGAATAATAAAACAATTAAAAATATATTGGTTTTAAATGTGTAAAATATGCAATAATGCAGCTCAATCAGTAGAGTCCCGCCTGTGATTCCCGCCTACGATGCATTCGATAGGGATGGTGGTAAGCAGGGATGGTGGTAGAGTCCCGCCTACAGTGTCCAATAAACAAGATCCTAAACCACAAAGAGAGAGAGAGAGAGAGAGAGAGAGAGAGAGAGAGAGATGTAAAACAATGGTTTATGTGATACCCCGTATTTTAGTGTATTTTTTTTAAGGATTATTTTATTTAATTTAATTATTGGTTCTCTTATTTTAAATCTATCGGATTTCTCGTTCAGATATTTTTATGATTTTTAAGTTATGAAATTTATTTTGATATGCTTTCTTATTATTAAATATTTTTTGCATTTAAATTTGCTCTTTACCTTAATTTATTTATTGTTGGGATCTAATTATTTTTATTTATTAATATTGAGTTGTGGTGTTTTTATTTAACTTTTATTTATTTTTATTGTCTCCTTTTCTTTTGTCGGACTTACTATTTTCGGACTGGGCTTGTTTTGGTTTAGTTTTATTTTTCTTTTGGGCCCAACCCAGTCGGATTTCCAGCCCCTAATCGTGAGCAGCCCAACCCAGCCCTTCATTTTATCCATGCGGCGTCGTTTACTCCCAGCCTTAGGGCTTTTTCCTCTTCTCTTCTTCTTTTGTTTTCTTTCTTTTCTTCTCCTTCATGCGCCGACTCCTTCATTGTTGCTCTGCAGTAAGTTTCATTACTGCAGAGCAACAAAAGTTAGGATATTCGTGCAGCATTGATAGAATTAAGAGCATGATTTTTTAATGATATTATATGCAATACTCACTACAACAAAAAAGAGATTTTGGGACGAATTTTATATTTCATCCCAAAAAGACGACGGAAGATGCATACCGCTCGAACGGTATGTTCAGGGATGAAATATTCCGTCCCTAATAATTTAACCGTTCGAACGGTAATGAGTCATCATTCGAGCTCTTTAATTTTTGTAATACCCCGTATTTTAGTATATTTTTAACGAATGATTATTTTAATTTATTTAAAAATTAATTCTCTTGTTTTAAAATTTAAGGAGTTTTGAAATATTATTTTATAATATTTTAAGTTGTGAAAATCATTTTAATAGATTTTCTTAATATTATTTATTGTTATGCACTTTAAATTGATCTTTAATTTAAATTGGCTTGTTTTTGGATTTTAATATTTTTATTGTTTTAATCGAGCATTTCATTGAGTTTGAATTATTTTATTTATCTAGTGGTTTTAAAATCTTTTTCGTTGGATCACTTTTGAAACCCAAGCTGAAGTCTGGATCTCTCTTTTTTTTCCCTCCTCTTTTCTTCTTTCTTTCCTTTTTCTTTCTTTTTCCTCTCCTCTCCCGCGTATTCTTGCTCCCAGCCCGACCCTCTCTCTCTCTCTCCTCTCCCATGCGCAACCGGCCGTCCGTGGCCTTCACCGCTGGTACCACCGGACTCCCCAGCTACTGGCGACCTAGCCCACCAAATTTCAGGCCACCCCTTGCCGCCGTTTGCCTCCGAGAGCCGTGCAAAGCCGCGACACTCCTTCACCCGTTCCACCGCCGTCTGGCCACCATTAGCCACCATTTCTTCACCACTTTTTCACCGGCCCTCTAGCAACATTTTAGACCCAACCCCAGCCCCGATCCGTCGCCGGAGCCGCCCCAACGAACACCCTCTTTGTTTCAAACTTTTCGGCCTTGTACCGCCATTTCGGCCATCACCCACGGCCAAAGGCCACCACCATTAGCTTCAACACCTCCCATAGGCCCTACCCTACTATTCCCAAGTGCTCGTTTAGCCCTGTGTGATTTTGGGTTTCACTGTGTTTTAGACCACAGTGTTTTTACACTGTGGTGTTGCTGTTTTGGAGCTTCCAGCTCTCTCGTGATCCTCCAAAAAATATATTAAAGTGCTGTAATTATTTTTTCGAACATCTTTAAGGTTTTAATATATTTTTGCACTGACTAGTTTATTATGTCTGTGATTGGTTGTCTTGTGATCTGGATTGATTATTGGAATTTACTGTTGGATTGGTTGTTGGAAATTTTTGTTAGATTGGTACATTGCATGTGCACGTATAATCGTGTTTATGTTCAAATGAAAACTGGTGTGGGAAAAAGGAAATGAGGTTGTAGGGATGGTGGTAAGCAGGGACGGTGGTATAGTCCCGCATGCGATTCCCGCCTACGGTGTACGCGTAGGGATGGTGGTAAGCAGGGGTGGTGGTGTTGTCCCGCTGCGATTCCCGCCTACGGTACATGAGGTAAGAATGGTGGTAAGCAGGGATGGTGGTAGAGTCCCGCCTGTAATTCCTGCCTACAGTGCTCTATTAGGTTTTTGTGTTGTGTGGAAAGGAACTGTAGGGATGGTGGTAAGTAGGGATGGTGGTACAGTCCCGCCTGCAATTCCCGCCTACAGTGTACGCATAGGGATGCTGGTAAGCAGGGATGGTGGTGTTATCCCGCCTGCAATTCCCACCCACGGTACACGTGGTAGGGATGGTGGTAAGCAGGGATGGTGGTGTTATCTCGCCTGCAATTCCCACCCACGGTACACGCGGTAGGGATGGTGGTAAGCAGGGATGGTGGTAGAGTCCCGCCTATGATTCCCGCTTACAGTGTTCAATAAATTATTTTTGTGTAAATCATTTTTGGGAAATGATATTTTTGGATCTGGTGCATGGTACATCATATGCATGCATGGTTGGTAGCATTAATGTATTTTAATCTTGGAGATTGTTTGGATTATTATTTACCTCTAGTACTATTTTATGGTACTGTAGATTTTGGTACAGGTGAGGTTGTGGAGCTTGTGGGATCGGCTCCGTGGTTAAGTGGCATATGGTTGCTGCTGTTTTGGTTGTGGGATTTGTTTGCCATGCTTATGTATTCGGCTTTATTATATTTTCTTGGATGACTGTATAACTTTCAGTATACTTGTATTTTGGTTGTTTTTGTATATTAAAATTCTGGTACTTAGTGACTTAATTATTATTAATCCGCTGTATTTTGTGGTGCACTTTCGTTTGTGGCACACACTTGACACTTGTCGTTGGGATGCGTGACCGTGTTGTCATCATCCTGACGTCACGATTCCCGAGGGTTTTTGTACGTGGGAGTCGGGGCATCACAATTTTTGCGTTTGAATGGTATACAAAGGTGCATGCACGATCTCAGCCATGTCCTCACGAGTAGTGCTGTGTACTGATGCCTCGGCCTGTACTCCATGATCTCTTGGCTGTGCATCTCTCTGAGGATCAACCCAGTCTGGATTTTGTCCACGAAGACGCAGTCTCGAGTGTCCCGTGCTGCTTGAGAGGGTGGTACTGTTGATTAGTCCCAACGGTTGCCGTTTACGCTCGACAACATCAGGCACAACACCGTCAAATAACAAAAATCGGGTGATGAGGATCCCGAATGGCAGTATATCCATCGAAATGTACCGGAACTCTGATCGAATCCTATCGAATATGTACCCCACCAGGTTGATAGGAATGCCACGAGCGACCTGTATCATAAATTTTGTCCGATCAAGGCCAACCTCTGTCTTGTGCTGCCGAGGGTCAATGTTGTTGGTGATTATCAAATTCAGGATCTTGAAGAACGGAGATAAATCTGCTTGTTTGATGCTCTTCATCCCGTCATACATGGGAGCATATGGACCAACAACCAAATCCCTCACCTCATGATCAATAAGGGCATCGACCTCATCTACATAACTGGTGCCTCCTCTTCAACTGTCTCCGCCTTAGCTGAAGGATCAGACTCTCTACGCATCACGTTTGGATATGCATCTGGCAGCCTAGGAATACCGAGATGCGCAGCGAGTCGATCTCGTGAAAATACAATTGTAACTCCTCGAACAGAGATGTTGTATGCCCCTTCGTCATCTAGGCTGGCACCACCGAGCTCTCTATAGAACTCAAAAATAATGTCAATATAGGAGATAGTCTCCCATGATTCCTCCGTATCTAAGATAGGTCCCCAACCACGATTGCTGAAGATTGATGGCAGGGAATGACCCTCCCAGACAAGACTCTGGAAGTCAGACATCTTCACCTGTCGCTCTAGTGAAACAGTCGTCTCCCTGGCTGGACTGATACTAGTCTCTGCAGTATTGCGTCACTTACGTCCCGTCCTAGAAAAAGACATTATAATGAACCTGGAATTTACAATTAATTAGGAGCTTATTAATACAACATTAATCATAAAAATATTTAACAAAATTTGATAAAATTTCCTATTAATTTAATTATAATATACGATATCTTTAAATTTATACCGTTCGAACGCTTAAAATAGTGTTCGAACGGTATACAAAGGTGTTTGGGTTAATCCGTTCGAACGTATGAAACAACGTTCGAACGGGTTAAAACAATAAAATTTGTAGTTTAATTAAAATACTACATAATCTTTAAATTTTAACAAATATAGCTAAGATTTAATAATATTGAAATAGTTAATTCTAAATACTATGAAATTTTGTATTTTAATTAAAATACAACATAATCTTGCAAAATTTTAATAAATATAGTTAAGATTTAATGTTATTGATGTTGTTGTTGTATTGTTGTATAAATAATATGTTCTTATTGTCTAACATATGTTAGCATATCTTGCATTATTTGTATTTCATCAAAATGAACCTTAGACCTGTTCGAGAGTCTAATTGGAATGAAATATTTGAGGGAGCTTGCAATGTATCTGTTTAAGTGTGATTGATGGGATTTAAGCAATCCTCGAACTGGCGTTCGTGATGATGAATATCTTTTGAGTGTCAATACATCAAAATAATGGTATGAAGATGATCTTTTTATTTTGGCTTCTCAAGCATCTCAAGTATTCTACTTAGATGATCTAGAGTTAGGACATCAATGGCGAGTAGTACAAAAATATTCTTCAAGAAATATATTTTTGTTATCCCTCAGGCGGAAGGACAAGATGAAGAAGAAGATGATCCCTCTTCTAAAGAAGCATACCAAGAGAGTCAACCCGCCTTAAATTTTTTTGTAGATTTGAGCCAGTACGAGATGATTCCATTAAATAGAGAAGATATTGAAGCTGAAATTGTTGATACGATAACTGAGGAAAATGTTGAATCATCTGAAGTATCTACAGATGATGAGAGCGAATTATCAAATGAAACTGATACAGATTATGATTGAACAATTATGTGTTAACATTACACTCGATGACAAATATTTTACTTATTGAATGTATCAGTGGTTTGAAATTATGCCATCAAAGAGGAAGGAAGTTCGCAACCCATCTCCACCTGTTCCTAGCTCTACTTCAGACTCACCATTAGAGATTGACTCTACAGAATAAGGTAAAAATTTAATACTCATAAAAGTTATTAATTAAGGTAGTATGATAAACATATAATAAAGATTGATTACAATGTTATATTTTATAGAATCCACAGTACAATCTCGTCAAGGTCGAGGCACCACTAGAGGCGTGACGTTGGAAAAATAACGCAAGGTGGGTAAGATCAAGGTTAACATTCCTGAAACATACCGAAGGTGAAGGACAACTAGCAACTTGGCTTGCATCGCATGTGGGTGCTCTTACACGAACTTATGCACCTCTGGCAACGACTTCATGGAAGAAAGTCCCCCAAGATGTTAAAGAGCTTATCAAGAAGTGTTGTTTGGTAATGTTTAAAACATTGATTTGGTAGATAAATTTCTATATTTTACTTAAATTTAGAATATTATAAATGATAATATGTTTGTGAATATGTTTTTCAATGATGATTTTGAATTAAATTTTGGTCGGAGAGAGGAGCGTAAGATTGTGGTAGAGCTTATGAGTAATTCACGCCAACATCCCTTTTAAGATGTCCGACCTTCTGAGTGGGCAAAACTTTGTGACGTGTTTGAGGATCCATCATATCAGGTATAATTAAATTAATTATTTTGTTTGTCTTATTTGTTATTTTGCTTCATAATTTTTTTGAATTTCTTTGCAGAAGCGAAGTTTTATAAACAAAACAAATAGGTCAAAATTGAAGATTAATCATCATGTCGGCTCAAGATCTTTCCATCGCCTTTCCAAAAAATTGGTATTGTTATTTTTTTTATTGGATATAGTTAATTGTTTGGATGAATCATAATGACTTTATATCTTAACACATATTTATTATAGCAAGATTCAGATACCAATTATGATTTGACAAAATTATATGCTGCATCGCACACTGATCGTAATGGAGAGTGGACTCATCCTGATGCCCGTGAAAATTATGTATGTATTATAACCTTAATTAAATATATTATAATATTTATGATGATATTAATTTTTTATTTTATATATGTATAGGATAAAATGGTTGCCCTTCGTGCTGAATCTGCATCAGATCAAAATTTCTCAACAAGTGATATTAATATTTTTACACCAGTCCTTGGTCAACATTCAGGATATTTAAGGGGTATGGGTCGCTGTGTAAAGCCTTCACCTTCTTCCTCTTCTTCCGGGTTTGCCTCTACGGCTTCTATAGCACTAGAGAATGCGAATTCTAGAATCGAGGAATTGACTACAAAGCAGCATGAGTTAGAGGCTCAATTGGCGAAACAAGCAGACATGGAGATGCGTTTCAAACAACATGAAGAACAACAAGAAGAGTTTAGGAGACAGATGCAACTCCAAACGCAGCAGCTTATGCAACAGTACAGGCCTCCAAGCAACTAATAGTTTTTTATGTACACATTTTGGGATTGTCAATTTATGTACGAACAATGCTAGTTTCATGGTTGTTTATTTAGTTTGCACTTATTATAAAACGTTTGTGACTATTAAACAATTTCTAATGTATTTTTTCAAATATTATGAATGTCTATTTGGTTTTTTATTATTGAGTTTAAATAAAATAGTTATCATTTGAACTCCCACTTTAGCGTTTGAACTCTATTTCTTTTTGTACCGTTCGAATGAAAATTTCACCCCATTCAAACCGAAACCTATATTTATGCCGTTCGATCTATCCGTTTGACGTTCGAACGGAAAGTATATTTTTACCGTTCGAACGGGTATAGCTAATGTCTTCGTTGTTCGAACGTAGATTTAAATCGTTCAAACGTCAATTTCAACCGTGACAAAAAAGCTTTCCTGTTAGAACGTGTTCCAATGGTTTCCATCAAATTCATCCCAAAAGATATTTTTTGGGACGAAATGGTGATTTTTGTCCCAATATATCTTTTGGAACAGTGTTGTTGGGACGAGCTCGTGATGAATTTTTCGTCCCAAATTATAGTCATTTTGTCCCAAAAAAATTTTCAAAGGCCGCTGCCATCACCTCTAGCCACGAATGTTTGCTAATCATCAGACTTCTTAGATAGGCTTTGCTACGGAAACGACAATATTTCCAAGATAGGATAAGATAAGAGATTGTATATCTCCAAGTTTTGGGTGAGATAGGAATTTTAATTATGCCTCGAAAAAAACTAAAAATAGGAAATCAGAGGGGCAAAAGTGGAATTTGGCCTCGACAATGATGCACACCGAGTGTAGCTAGGTGCCCATGATGTGTGCGCCAAAAAGAATTTTCTGAATTGGGGTCATATGAGCGATTATGATACTTGTAGCCAAAGTTATGGCCAGAATACCGAAATGTGCCCAAATCGCATCAATCAAGGAAAGATCACTACTTCTTGCCCTCTTTGCACTGATCTGCTACCTCAAGGTATTTCGGAGTGATCAATGTGCAGTTTGACAACTTAGCATCATCGGACTCAGATCCTTCTGCATCAGTCGCCCTAGGTTGGAAAGAACTCTTCCTCGAGTTCACAGTAACTTCATTACGATCCACAAAACAAGGGCTCAAGTGTTTCACATTAAATACATCAGAAGTCTTCAAATGGTTGGAGAGGCGTAACCTGTAAGCATTATCATTGATCTTCTATAGGATCTCACAGGGTCCAATCTTCTACTTTTTAAGTTTATTATACTCTCCAATAGGAAAATGATCATGAGTTAATACTATCCAAACAAAATCATTAACATCAAAAAGTATCTGGCGACGATGACTATCTGCTTGAACCTTGTACTTGGCATTGCTCTCATGAATGGCCAGCTTCACTTGACCATGGATGCCTTGAAGATGTTATGCCATCTCATCTGTCTTGTGATTCAAATGACCTAGACTTGGAATGGGGGCTAAGTCCAGCACACCGGACGGGTTTTGACCATAGACAATCTCAAATGGATTCAGTTGTGTGGTTCTGTTTTTGGATCTGTTACAGGTGATTTCTGCTTAGGGAAGAGCTAGATCCCATTACTTTGGCTTAGTTCTAGCCAAACTCCTCAAAAGATTGCCCAAACTCCAGTTCACCACCTCGGTCTGCCCATCTACTTAAGTTCAACTTTGTCCCCAGTTTTTCCCATAAGCTCTTCCAGGAATGGCTCATGAACTTGGTGTCACGATCTGAAGTGATTGACCAGGGAACACCATGTAAACGAACAATCTCCCTGAAGTAAAGATGAGCGATCCGAGTAGTATCCATTGTTTTTATGCAAGCTACAAAATGAGCCATCTTGGAAAACTTGTCAACCACAACCAAAATAGAATCAATGGATCGTTGGGTCCAGGGCAAACCCAGCACAAAGTCCATACTGACATCGAACCAAGAAGCCTCAAGAATAGGCAAGGGAGTGTACAGGCCTGCATTGGTGAGAACCCCCTTGGATCGCTGACACACATAACATCGCTCCATATAATGAGCCATATCGCTAGTTAGTTTGGGCCAATAGTAATTGGAGGAAACCAGGGCCAATGTCTTATCTCGCCCAAAATGACCCTCGCTATGAAGTTCACCAATAATCTGCTGCCTTAGTGAACAATCTGGGATGTAGAACTGTAATCCGCGAAATAAATAACCATTATGCAAAACAAAATTAGTTCGTTGACAAAACTAGTTACCTCCCGAAATATCCTCCAAAACGAAGGATCTGCTGCATACATGTCACTGAAAACCTCAAATCTAGCAACTCTGGTGGTCATGTTGGTGAGGAGTAACGTACAACAGCTCAGGGCATCTGTTACACGGTTCTGACTTCCTGACAAGTGTCTCAATGAAAATGTGAACTCCTGCAAGTAGGCCACCCACTTAGCATGTCGCCTGCTCAACTTGTGCTGGCCATTGATGTACTTCATGGCCTCGTGATCAGTAACAAGAATGAACTCCCGCTGCACCAGGTAGTGTCGGCAATGTTTTAGGGACTGAACTATGGCATAGAACTCCAAGTCATAAGTGGAATAACTCTTCTTCGCCCTTGATAGCTTTTCACTGAAAAAGACTATGGGCCATCCCTCCTAACTCAAAACACCACCAATGCCAACCCTAGATGCATCACAATTGACTTCGAACACCTATCAAAATCTGGAAGTGCTAAAACTAGCGCCTCTGTCATCTTCTGCTTGACTAGTTGAAAACTGGTCTCTACCTCCTCAGACTAATGGAAGTCACGTCCCTTGAGGCACTCTGTAATAGAAGCAATCAAAGTGCTGAAGTTTTTGATCAATCGGCTGTAGAAGGACGCCAATCCATGTAAACTCCTAACATCGTGCAAGGTCTTAGGTTTGGGCCACCCCAAGACTGCATCTATCTTTGACTGATCTACATGAACACCATCAATAGACATAACAAAACCAAGGAAAGTTACAGAAGTAGTAAAGAAAGAACATTTCTTCTAATTGACAAACAGGTGCTCCGTTCTCAACAAGTCAAGAACAACTCGGAGATGATCAAAGTGTGACACCCATGTCAGACTATAGATGAGGATATTGTCGAAGTAAACTACAACGAATCTCCCCATAAAAGGCCGTAGAACTTGATGCATAAACCTCATGATTGTACTGGGCGCATTGGATAGCCCAAAAGGTATGACCATCCATTCATACAACCCTTGTTGTGTCTTAAGCACCGTCTTCGGGTCTTATTCTGATCTGGTGGTATCCACTTTTAAGGTAAAGTCTTATTCTGATATGGTGGTATCCACTTTTATTGTGACTAAGGCAATACGCATGTCGGCTTGGTAAACTCGACCCCAAGAAAAGGTCGATCTGATGTTGAATATCCCTCATAGGCGGTAGCCTAGGAGGAAGATCTTTTGGCATCAGGTCAGGAAGCTTTGCTAGCAGCTGCCGCACCTCTACTAGTAACTCTGGGCTCACCTCTGCTACACTATTCCCATAAGGCAACAGGGCATAAATCACAACATCCTGCTCAATCTCTTCCAAGAACCTGGACATAGAGAGATGGTTAGTATTATTGGTCATCGGGGTAGGAATGGTTCCTTCCCGGTGAGGTGCCAACACAATCTTCTTTCCCTTGATACTAAGGGAATATGTATTTTTCCACCCATCGTGAACACCACTGCGATCATACTGCCAAGGCCTACCTAACAATACATGACAAGTATCCATAGATACGACATCACACCAAGCACTATCAAAATATTTTCTGCCAATCGGAAAAGACACTTGGCATCGCCTAGCTTCAGAAAATGTCCACAGCGAGTGAAGGATGAAGACATCTTGTAAGGTCTACTGCAATCCTCCCAAATATCGTGCCACCAACTGCTCTTCTGTCTCAAATTGATCATTATGGGCTATCAATTGAAAAAATTCTTCAGTGTAATCATCAACTGATCTCATGCTCTGCCTCAACAAGTGAAGTTGCTGGAACAGAGATTGAGTATAGCCGAAGGGAAAGAAGTGACCCTTCATCTTCTTCTTATCTTTCCCCAATCAATAATCTTGGCCTTGACATGTTTGTCTCGTGATCGCCTCAACTGCTCCCACCATATAGATGCTCTACCTTTGAGTTTGATGGCAACCAGTTTCACTTTGATACGATCAGGAACCTCCTTTTAGTTAAAAATCTATTGCACCTCATGCAACCAATCAATGAACCCTTCAACCTGTAGCGTACCAGAAAACTCAGGTAGATGCACTCGGAAGCCGAGGTTCCCATGATGCTCCTCCCAACCATGGTGCTCCCGGTATAAAGGACGCTGGTGATATGGGTTTTCGAAATTGGAATCAAATTCGTGATCTTTCATATTGTTAGATGCCAGGTTAACTCTGCAACTTGTCTCTACAAATCTTCAATCATCACATCCTAAACACTATGATCATGGTGCGGGACTTCCTCGTTTGGAACCTACCCACGACGACCACGACCACCAGCCATGAAAATTGATGAGAATCACCACAGAAAAGATGCTAAAGCTCTGATGCCAACTGACGCCAGACAGAATAACAATTATTTTGACCGCTAGTTTCAACAGATAGTTCACAGGAAAGAAGACAAGAGATTCGCCCAAGAAATACAGAAGCCGGGCCGTAATAGCTGAAAATCGACTATATCAGAATTTTAACAAAACTAGAAAAATCCCAATAATCATGCCAAAATTAAATTCATAATAAAATAAGTAATCTGCCAAACATCTGGCCCAAGAGTTTAGAATCACTTCCAAAACAGTAAATGGAATATTACCATAAAAGGAAAACAAATAACTAAAAATAGGAAATTAGAGGGAAAAATAGTGAAATTTGGCCTTGAAAATGACGCACACCAAGCACACTTGACTTGGGGTCATGTGTGCGATTCTAATACCTGTAGCCAAAGTTATGGCCAAAATACCAAAGCGTGCCAAAAACTGCTCCAATCAAGGAAATATCACGATTTCATGCCCTCTTTGCGCTGATCTGTCGCCTCAAGTTCTTTCAGCGTGGTCAACATGCAGTTTGATAGCTCAGCATTATCTGACTTGGATCCTCCTGCATCATAATCCAGTGATGCCCTCGCCCCAAGACCAAAGTGACAACCAGGCTTCCACTGGTGCAGAGGAGCTGCCTTCATCAAAGCCACTTCCTATTGTTGAACCCCCAACACCTGGAGGTACTTCTCCCGACCTGGACAACCTCAACAACTTAATGGGCAAATGCTTAGCAACTTGGCCACTGATTTTGATTTTGACCTCCCTTCTTGGGGATCTGGCGACTTGGTTGAGTCACCCTCCTTTGAGCTCCCCACAATCTCTCTAATTGGTTTGCGGGAAGATGAGGGAGACGGTGAAACATACATTTGTGTAGCCTTCTCGCTAGGCCTTGGCATTTTAACGCCCTTGGACACCACCTCGCTTACCTTCGGCGAGTATCAAGGTGAAGATCAGGGGAAGATGAGGAAGGCAGGGTCGCAAGCAAGGCATTCTGGCCAGCAGTGGGACACGTCCTCAACAGTGGAGTCGTATATGGGATTCTATAATTTTTTTTTCCAGTTTCCCATTGAACTCTAGCGTGATTCCAGATGCCAACCATGACACTTTCTCAAGCAACTCGAGATCCTGAAACGATGCTCTCAAACATGGAGACACGGCTTACACAAACGAAGGGAAAGCTGAAGAAGGTCATGGGATCCATGCAGGACTTGTAACAAGAGAATGGGGAGATGAAACACCGTAACGCACAACTTAGCGATGCCACGGTGCCAAGCCATAACGAGAAAGTGGAAGGGGAAGGACAAAGCAATGAAGGGATGAACTAAGAGGATGAAGAAGATGGTGAAGAAGATGGGAGGATCTTCCTCAATATAATAGCTGTTGAGCCGTACGGACCTGCCTTATAGCACGAAGGTCATGGCCATGCCACTTCCACCAAAGTTTAAAGTACCGTAAATTGAGATGTACGATGGGTCTCGAGATCCGATTGATCGCCTAGAAAATGTTAAGGCACACATGACTCTCCACGGTTTTCTCATAGAGATAGCTTGCCGAACTTTCCCCCTAACACAAAAGGTGGTGGCAAGGCAGTGGTTTGGAGGGTTGCGCTGGGTTGATTGACAATTTTGAAGCACTGGCCAAGCAGTGCTTACACAATTTATGGTGAGTAGGTGGCATCGACCTCTAGTAGCATATCTATAGACCATCAAGCAATGAGAGGAAGAAAGCTTGAAGCTTACCTTACTCAATTCAATAAGGAAAAGTTGACTACCGATGATAAGGATGAGAAAATTACTCTAGCAGCCTTGCTGAGCGGCGTATACCTTAGAAGTCCATTTGTGTCAGAGTTGGTGAGGAGGACCCCCTCAACCTCAAGGGATTTTATGGACAGGATTGATGATTTTTTTAATGCAGAGGACACCTTGTAGGCCTCCATTGGGCCAAGGAAAGGAGAGATGAAATTAGATGGCGAAGATAGAAATAGGGATAAGAAGTCTAGTTTGAGCCAACAAGAGAGAAGGCACGATAAGTAGTCGTCTTCACATGACTAGGAAACTAGGCTCATGCATAGCAGCCTTAATGTGCAGCAAAAAAAGGTCTCAAAGAGCCAATCAAACCAGTCGAGGATAGGGCAACGTTTTTGCAAATAGCACCAAATGAACACCCACTGAACGGAAGATTGCACCACGATGAAGAGGGGGTGTTCGAGTTGGTAAGAACTGGAGACCTAGAGCGAATGCTCTCTGATTGAGAAAAGCCAAGGCAGCGGGTAGAGCAGGATCACAATCGTTGACGAAGAGAGAGTCCAGATGATACGACAGCCAGTGCGGGAAGACGGCTGCGATTAATGGTGTTCATCCGGGTTCCAACCCGAGAACCCGAGTACACCCAGACCGAAACTGGGATTTCAAATCTGGGCCTGAACTCAGATCGGGTTGGTCCGGGTCAGACTCGGGCCGAAACACGGGTGGACCCGGGTTTTTGAAACCCGAAAACCGGGTTTTTTTTTTCTTTTCTTTATTTCTTTCTTTCTTTCTTTCTTCTTCTTTTTTTTTTTTTTTTTTACAAAAGCTTTTTTATTATTAATTGGACTTCAAAGATTTTGTCTACATTTAGAATTTTGAATCATATTCTCAATAGAAAACCAATATAAATCTCTTTTAGTCTTCCTTCTTAGTACAACATAAACAATTATTTAACTTTTTAACTAAATGCATGTAAAAAGAAAAACATCAATGTTCATCATGTAAAATGCAAAATGCATGCGACATACACGATGCAATCAACTACATATTACATTGTATGAACTAATTTGCTAAGAATTTTACAAAACACATACATTGCTTTAATCAAACTCTAATACACAACAAATGGATTACTCTAACACCAACTCCATTTTCACCCCATTCAATGCCTCTGCAGCAGGTTATCAAGCATGTGCAGGATCACAAGCTGGTTGGGACCCAACATCACTCCCCTAGCAATCATAGGGATAAGAGCATATCCGATTTGTCTTGAAAATCCAACAACAAATCATCAAAATATAAATTGTAAAGACAATTATGACTTATAGCATATAAATTGTAACAAACCAAACTTATCCTATAATTGATTGAAAGACAACTCTGAAATTCGAATGAGATGGTTTTTGTTTTTAAGAATTTGTAGATTTAAGAATATCACAGTATAAAACAATGTTCTGCCACAACATTGTCTTATGAGTTAACTATTTTATTATTCTCTAGCAGTTGCATTATAGCTCAAAGCCATTCGCATCCATTGATTGTTGTACTGGTTTTTTAAGTTGCTAAATGTGGCTCACTCTTATATTTTAAGGTTTCTACCTTATCATCGGTGGAGTTGCTTGCCAAATTTTCTCAACATTATCTGATTACTAGTGTCGTTGAGAAGTAAGGTGCCCCCTCATATTTTCTATGGATTTAGTCTGGAATGTTTCTTCCTTTAAAATGCAGGTTCATATGAGTTCCCCTAATGTGACTTTTGAGAAGTCAGTACAAGATTCTTATAAACTGTTTTTGTATAATATATTGTGGTTAACTTGTTATTTGTTTTTCAGCTATCTAAAGACTAAAATAGCACCTCCACCAAAGGACACACAATGCCCAGTATCAAATTTGTTTAGTATTTATTTTTCATACCATAATCATGAGCATATATCTTTGCAAACTCAATACCCAAAGTGAAATAAAACCCTCTAAACAATCACTAACCCAAAAAGAAAAAAAAACCTCTAAACAATCACGTACCTCACACAAAACTAACCCAACAAAGACCCAAATTGGAATGAGAGAGATGATGGGGTTTCTTTCATCATGAAAACTCAGTCATGAAATTTGCAAACTAAGTCATGAAATTTGAGCATAAAAAGTTAAAAAAAAATACCCAAATAAGAGGAATAAAAAGAAGAGAACAAACCTTGGAGTCACGAGGATGACGGCGACTCGGCGACGATGATGGTGGGGTCACGAGGATGATGGGGTTCTTCGATTGGCAGTTTGGCAGTGAGGAGGGAGGCTAGGGTTCCTTCGGCAGAATCGGCACGAGAGAGAGAGAGAAAGAGAAGGCTGAAGGGGAGGGATTGAAGAAGATGGTGATGTGGCGACGACGATGGGGTCATGGCTCACAGGGTCACGATGATGGAGGGACTTAGGGATTCTTTGGCAGCAGGGAAACGAGAGAGACAAAGTCCAGAGAGTGAGAATGAGAGAGACTCGGGGGAGGGGGGTGGCTGCGGACTACTTAGGGTTTTTTTTATTAAATACCCGGGTACAGGCTTTAAAATCTGGTACCCGGCTTTCAAACCCTACCCGGACCGTACAGGTCTGGGTTTTGGCAATCCGGGTTTCGGCCCGAATCAAATCCCGGCTGGAACCCGGAACCGGAATCCGGTTTTCTGTGTTCAGGACCGGGTCAGAAAAAAATCCGTCCCGGATGAACAGTCCTAGCTGCGATCCTCCTTGCCAAAATAATAATCGCAATGATGAGCCCCTAGGGGAAATCAGCACCATGGCTGGTGGGTTCGTTGGGGGTGGCACCTCTACCACTAGCAAGAGAGTACATGCTTGCAGGGTGAGATATGAAGAAGTCTATATCATGGATAGACCGCTCAAACACCCACGTCCCAGTACAACAACAATCTCCTTTGGAGAGGAGGATTGGGAAGGAGTCTTGTACCTGCATGATGATGTGCTAGTGGTGACCTTATTGGTCGCCAACTACAACACTAGGCAAATCCTGGTGGATAACGGGAGCTCGACAGACATTTTATTTTGGGAGGCCTTTGTTAGGATGGGCATTGAAGTCGGTAAGTTACAACCTATGCCATCCCTTTTGAAGGGCTTCTCCAATGACACCATTCAACCAGTGGGGGCCATAACTTTACCAGTCATGGTAGGAAAAAGGACGTGCACCCCCACAACACCAACATATTTCCTGGTGGTTAAGGCCCCATTGTCTTACAACGCTAGATTGGGATGACCAACCTTAACAACCTGAGGGTTGTCACCTCCACCCACCATCTTAAGATGAAGTACCCAACAGAGGCTGGGGTAGGGGAAGTGCGTGGAGAACAAGCCCTAGCATAGGAATGCTACATACAGGAATTGAGAGCCAGGTCCAGAGCAGGTCCCCACCCCACCGCCAATACTCATTGACCAAGTCAAAGAGGCAAGGGATGAACATAATTTGCAACAAGCATAAGTGAACGAGCTGTTGGAGTTAGTGACACTGTACCCAAAGCACCAAGACAAGACTACACGGGTGGGAAAGCGGTTGCCCCTGGACATTAGGGAAGCCCTCAAATAGTTGTTGATCAAACACAGGGATGTATTTGCCTGGAGTCATGAAGATAGCGCGGCCATAGCTGAAGTGGTTGATCGAGATTGATAACGCGGTCATTAAGCATAAACTATGTGTCGACCCCTCATCTCGAAAGGTCAACCAGAAGATAAGGTCATTCAGTGCTGAAAAGTACACAACCATAGCTGAAGTGGTAGATCGACTCCTCGCCATAGGGTTCATTAGAGAAGCCCATTAGCCCTAGTGGTTGTCCAACGTCGTCTTGGTTAAAATTGCAAGTGGAAATTGTAGAATATGTGTAGATTTAACTGATCTTAACAAGGCGTGCCTACAAGACAGCTTCTTGCTGCCTCAAGTCAATGTCATCGTCAATGCCACAACAAGACACCATATGCTAAGCTTTATGGACACATTTTCAGGTACAACTTGATTTGCATAAACCAGATGGATAAGGAGAACATGGTATTTATTATAGATAGAGAAATTTACATTTAACAGGTCATGCTTTTTGGCTTAAGAAATGTTGGAGCAACTTACCAAAGGCTGTCAAACCGAATGTTTAAGAAACAAATCGGGTTGACCATGGAAGTGTTTGTGGACAATTTGTTAGTCAAGACCAAGGATCCTGTGTGACGCCCCGACTCCCACGTACAAAACAACATGGGAATTATGACGTCAGGATGATGACAACACGGGTCATGCATCCCAACAACAAGTGTTCAAGTGTGTGCAATATGCAAAAGTGCACAACAGAATGCAGCAGATAAATAAATAAGTCAACTAAGTACCAGAATTGTTTAATACAAATATTAAAAAATGAAAGCATTTTAAAAGCAATACCACTGTCCCAAAAATAATACAAGAGCTGAAAATACAAATACAAGTGATCCCAAATCACTCCTCCGGCAGAGCCAAATCCTCAGGCTCAACATCTACATCACCAATATCAAAATCTACGGTACCAAAAAATGGTACCCCAGGTAAGTTATAATCACCCAAGATAAAAACGCATTAATGCGACCAACATGCATGCATATAATGAAATATGCCTTAGCCTCAACACATCATTTTTTTCGAAAATGAATATTTTCTAACACACGCCAAAATTCCATTTTGGTCCAAAAACAATAATCCAGTCTTTTCCCAGAAAATGATTCGCATAAAAACATTTATAGGACACTGTATGTGGGACTCATAGGCGGGACTCTACCACCATCCCTACTTACCACCATCCCCACCGAATGCATCATAGGCGGGAATCATAGGCGAGACTATACCACTATCCCTACTTACCACAATCCCTATCGCGTGCACCGTAGGCGGGAACCACAGGCGAGACTTTACCACCATCCCTACTTAACACCATCCTTACAGTTCCTTTCCACACAAGGGGTACCCGTTAGAGCACTGTAGGCGGGAATCACAGGCGGGACAACACCACCATCCCTATCGCATGTACCGTAGACGGGAATCGCAGGCGGGACTATACCACCATCTCTGCTTACCACCATCCCTACAGTCTCATTTCCTTTTTCTCACATGAAAACTCAGTTTTAATAAACACATGAACATGAATGCAATTACACGAAGACTCAGTTTTCATTTACAAATATGAACATGCGTACACATGCAATATACTAGACCAACCTCAATATCCAACAACCAACCAAACACAGCACAATCCAATCACACAACCAACCAGTATACAGTAAATGAGTGTTAGTGCAAAAATACATTTAAATTTTAAAAGTTATTTGGAAAAATACTTACAGCGCTATATAATAATTTTTAGAGGATCACGGATGCGCTAGAAGCCACAAAACAGCAACCGAATAGTGTAAAAATACATTGGTCGTGGGTCTCAAAAATCCACTTTTGAAAGAGGTCAAACCAAGACTCGAGATTACAAGGGTAGGGCTTAGAGATGTCGGTGAAGCTAATGGAAGTGGCGGTTGGCCGTGGGTGGTGGCGTAGGTGGCGGTTTAAGGCCAAAAAGGGTGAAATCGAATATGTAGACAATGAGACTTCACCGGTGATGGATCGGAGTTGGAGTTGGGTCCATTGGGTAGCTGGACGATTGGAGAAGAAGTGGTGAAGAAATAGTGCCTGGAGGTGGTGCGACGATGGTGGGCGAGCACAAGAGGTGCCGTGACTTTGGGTGGTGCGTGGGGGCTATTGCCGTCAAGGGAGGGCTTGAGATCGGAGGTGTGGGGTCGCCGACCGGTGGGGGAGGCAATGGGCTAGGCGGTGAGGGACACAGCGGCGTGTGGCGGTGCTTGGGGCTGAGGAAGCAAATAGACGAAGGAGAGAGGAGGAGAGGTGGGTCGCGCAAGGGAAAGAGTAGGGAAGAAATAAGGAGAAAAAAGAGAAAGAAAAAATAAGAGAAAAAGAAAAGATGTAGAAAAGAAATGAGGTCTAATCCTCATAACTTGGGTCACGAAAATGATCCAACGAAAATGATTTCAAAACAATAAGTTAAATAAAATAATTCAAACGCTATGAAAAACTTAATTAAAACAATAATAATTTTAAAACCCATAAACAAACTAATTTAAATTAAAGATCAATTTAATTGCAAAACAGTAATTAATATTAAGAAAGCGTATTAAAAAATATTTTTTTACAACTTAAAAATATTATAGAATAATATTCCAAAACTCCCATAATTTTAAAAACAAGAGAATCAATATTTAAATTAATTAAAATAATCTTTCAATTAAAATACACTAAAATACGGAATGTTACATTCTCCCCCCTTAAATAAAATTTTGTCCTCGAAATTTGTGAAGTCAAATATTAACTCAAAGGTAGTTATAAGATACGACTCAGAACATGCTTGAGAAAAACATACCATCAACAACTTCCAAACAAGCATGAGTAATGCTCTCCCAAGTCTACTCTTATAGGCAATTCCATCCTACTCACACTAGTCTCCCAATGGCACATCACGTCTATGACTCCTAGAGTGGTCATGTAATCCAAAATCTCCATATCCACAAAAGCTTAACAACACCCAAGGAATCCCAATGATTAATAGCTCCATTCGATAATCTATGCTAACCCCAATCGACTCCTATGCTATAACTTCCAAACCTTTGTTACATACTACACTTTGGTAACCTAATGGCCTCTTCCAAAGTTAACCATCAATAAGCATAAACAAATTATTAATCTTCAATTACAAGTATCTTCTTAAAATTTCAAGTCACCACTACTTCCTCAAAATCAGCACAAAATTTCAACTCCTAATCACAACAAAAAATATCACGCTCCTGCTACGCACTCTGATAATTTGCCACCTACATAAAATTTATGTCCTCAAAAATTAACACCTACCAAAACTACTTCTCCAAGCCAACACGGAACGAGGGCATGAACTCTCCAACTCCATACACCCCCAACTTTTACACATCGATCTCGCATATCCTTAGTCAAAACCAAAATTCCTCCAACATACAAATGATCCATTCCTACCATTCTATCATTCGAACTTATTCACTCAAATCAACAAGAGTCACCTCCTAGATCCGCACCATCTATTACCCTTAAACTTAATGTAGATCAACCATAGAACTTATCACTATAATCTCGACTAATAACAATTGTTATCCAAATTAGATCAATACCTCTAATCCTCAAAGAAATACTCGCATTAAAAAAATCCTTATATCAATAACCCAAGTCTGATGAACTCCATTTAATGGTCATAAACTAATCAATCTCCAAAATAAATCAAGCTAGCACACAAAGCCTACAAAATTAAAACTTAAATCTTATTACCAATCAGTCCTCAAATTTGCAATTCTAAAACCTCAATTTATAGTAGAATCACTTTCTGAAATCTGTAAAATCGATGAACTTATATCCAATAATAAACAATCGACTCCCGAAACTTTCAAAATCTAAAACATTAAATGATAACAAATCATTTCCTAAAGTCTGGAAAACCTTAAACCTTTGATGACATTCTCGTAAATATATCCTCAAAGTTGGGACAACACCACCATCCCTACTTACCACCATCCCTATCATGTGCACCGTAGGCGAGAATCGCAAGCGGGACTATACCACCATCCCTACTTACCACCATCCCTATCATGTGCACCGTAGGCGAGAATCGCAAGCGGGATTATACCACCATCCCTACAGTCTCTTTTCCTTTTTCTCACATGAAAATTCAATTTTCAAAAAACACATGAACATGGATGCAATTATACGAAAACTCAGTTTTCATTACCAACCATGAATATGCGTGCACATGCAATGTGCTAGACCAACCTCAATATCCCACAACCAACCAAACACAGTACAATCCAATCACACAACCAACCAGTATACAGTAAATGAGTGTTAGTGCAAAAATACATTTAAATCTCAAAAGTTATTTGGGAAAATACTTACAGCACTATATAATAATTTTCGAAGGATCACGGATGCACTAGAAGCCATAAAACAGCAACCAAACAGTGTAAAAATACACTGGCAGTGGGTCTCAAAAACTCACTTTTGAAAGAGGTCAAACCAAGACTCGAGATTACAAGCGTAGGGCTTAGAGATATCGGTGAAACTAATGGAAGTGGTGGTTGGCCGTGGGTGGCCGCGTAGGTGGCAGTTTAAGGCCAAAAAGGGTGAAATCGGAGATGTAGACAATGGGACTTAACCAGTGACGGATCGGAGCTGGGGTTGGGTCCATTGGATAGCTGGACGGTCGGGGAAGAAGTGGTGAAGATATGATGTCCGGAGGTGGCGCGACGACGGCGGGCGAGCACAAGAGGTGCCGTGACTTTGGGTGGTGCGTGGGGGCTATTGCCGGCGAGGGAGGGGCTGAGATTGGAAGTGTGGGGTCACCGGTCGGTGGGGGAGGCAATGGGCTGGGCTGTGAGGGACACAGCGGCGCGCAGCGGTGCTTGGGGCTGAGCAAGCAAATAGATGAAAGAGAGAGGAGGAGAGGTGGGTCGCGCACGGGAAAGAGCAGGGAAGAAATAAGGAAGAAAAAAAAGAAAGGAAAAAGAAAAGAAAAAGAAAAGATGGAGAAAAAAAACAAGGTCCAATCTTCATAACTTGGGTCACAAAAATGATCCAACGAAAATGATTTTAAAACAAAAAGTTAAATAAAATAATTCAAATGCTGTAAAAAGCTTAATTAAAACAATAATAATTTTAAAACCCATAAACTAACTAATTTAAATTAAAGATCAATTTAACTGCAAAGTAGTAATTAATATTAAGAAAGAGCATTAAAAAATAATTTTTCACAACTTAAAAATATTATAAAATAATATTCCAAAACTCCCATAATTTTAAAAGCAAGAGAATCAATATTTAAATTAATTAAAATAATTCTTCAATTAAAATACACGAAAATACGGAGTGTTACATCCTGCATGGCACCTGGCAGACTTAGGGAGATCTTTATTGTACTCCGCAAATATTGGATGAAACTAAATGCAGCGAAGTACGTGTTCAGTGTGGACTCAGGGAAGTTTTAGGATTCATCTGTGTATGGGAGAGTTATAGAATCTAACACCGAGAAGATTAATACTATTGTAAACATGCAACTGTTGCGAAGTATAAATGATACCCAGCAGTTGGGCTGGAAGAGTAGCAGCTCTGAACAGATTTGTGTCCAGGTCTACAGACAAATGGCACTCTTTCTTCAAGGTCCTACGCAAGGCGCACCCATGGAACGAAGAATGCGACCAAGCATTTGAGGAGCTAAACCAAGCACTATCCAACCCGCCATTACTGAAGCAACCCAAGCAAGGGGAAACTCTATATCTGTACTTGGCAGTGTCATCTCACACATTGTCTGAATCCCTAGTCAAGGAAGAAGGAAAAACCCAAGCTCCTATATACTACATTGTAATCGCTAGCCACCGGCCTAGATTACTAGGAGGGATTATTGGGAGGGACCCTACTGAGTGCCTGTATACTTAGTAGGGTAAGTCACTAGCGACGCACATCGCCTAAAAGATGGCCAAGGGAAGGAGCTACAACACCCCTGGAACGTAGAGCATTTGAGGAAATCTTACCCTTGATCATATAATTTAGGCAGCAAAGGATAATAATGAATAAAGGCGACATTTCTATCTATGCGAGCTTGCTTTGAAATGAAAAGCGTGCGTAGGCTACAAGCCCCCCGAAACCCATTCCCATACACCATATGTGAGTCCAAAGATTCGTGGGGCCCAGGGAACGTAGGCCACAAGGCCCCATGACTTCTTCCCAAACACCATATGCGAGTCCAAAGAGTCGTGGTGCAAAGGGCATGCAGGCCACAAGGCCTTGCAACCCCTTCCCAAACACCATATACAAATCCAAAGACTCGTGGTGCCAAGGGCAGGCAGGCAGGCAGGCCCCATGTCCCTTTTCCAAAAACCATACGTGAGTCCCAAAACTCATGGTGACAAGGGAGAGTGGCCCACAAGGCCCCACAACCCCTTCCCAAACACCATATGCGAGTCCAAAGACTCTTGGTGCCAAGGGTGCATAGGCCACAAGGCCTTTGGAACCATGAGTGGTTCCAAGGGCGCGCAAGCCACAAGGTCCCGCGACTCCTTTCCAATGCCAAAAACACTTGTATCCAAGATTCATTCAACAAGCATCCAAACATCCAAAGAATCTAATACAGTCAAAATAAATGAATACATTGTTCAAAGCAAAATCGATAAAGTGCACAAGCAAAGATAATGAATAAAAATTTTTGCTTAAGAAGAGGGGGGAATAGTAGAGCCTGCACCTGGTGACGGGATGGTTGGAAAGGTGTCCGACATGATGTTGTGCCCTAATGTGTCAACAAATTGGTAAGAAACCATGCTAGGCTTGAATGACTCAAGACTTAAGTTCTTCAAATCAGCACGTCGGTTTATTAGTAAGAAATATCTAAGCCTCGCCACACCAGCCCCGTAGCCATAGCCAAAGGCACGGTTGCAAACCGACCTGGCTATCGCAATAAGCGGCGATAGTCGCACAAGTTCTTCTTTAGAGGAGGCCAGCACCGATTCCAGCTCCAATACTTGCTGGTCCTGTTTCTCAAACTTGGCTTTGAGGTGCAACAGGGAGCTGCAAAAAGCTCGAGCCCAAAGCACCGCCTGTGGTCTTTAACGCTTGCTATGATCTCTGAAATGTCCATGTAGCCCTGCTTGACAACCTCCAACACCTTGTGGGAGAGATCTAAGTCCTCCTAGGGGCTAGATGACTAGGCTTAGGCAGAGTCGTTCTCTATCCTAAGAAGAGTTAGCTCGAAGTTGTTCCGAAGGTTGGCCTCCTTTGCCCATGTGAGCTAGCTGCGAAGGTCATTCACCTCTGCAAGAAGGATGTCTACATCACCTACTAGCAAATGCACATAGCCATGATCTTGCTCGAGGAGGATCCCCAGTTCAGCCTTCTGAGCCTTCCACTTGTCGAAGTCTCTTTTCGCCGAAGGCGTAAACATGCCTCGATCATACTTCCTCTTCGAGCTCAGCTCGGCCTGCAATGATCCTGGTGGCCAGATCGTCTATGCCCTGAAA
>QEOT01002501.1:327504-339431 GCA_003123785.1 Pterocarya stenoptera | reverse complement strand
AAAAAAAAAAAAAAAAAAAAAAAAAAAAAAAAAAAGAAGAAGGAGAAAAGAAGAAGAAGAAGAAGGAAAGGAAATGTAGGAAAGTAGGAAGGTGGTTGTTTCTAATAGCAAAAGGAAGCCTCGTAGCTAACGAACCATGTCTTTGACAGACTCGCTCCTAAAGGGGCTAGAAAGACCTACGTGCTTCTCCACTTCTAGACCTTGGCCTCGAGGCAGGTTGGGACCCAATGAAGTGGGAGCCTGGGGTGGCAAAGCCAGCATGGGCCCCATCTCTGTCAGAATAGTCGATCTCTTCGACAAGGGGAACAAGCTCTACTACAATTGACGGTGGGGCAGGCTCCTCCCCACCCCCACCATCCTTGGAGGGGGAGTTTTCCTTATAAGGGGAGGACTCCCCTTCGCCCCCAAAAGTCGGGTCGAATGGAAAAGGGATAGAAACTTGCTCACCCCCAGAAACTATAGTGGGCCAAGAACCCACTCACCCCCATAAATTGTAGCGGGAAAATCAGGGTACTCCTCCCTGGCAGATTCCAAGACCATCTGTCAAGCGATGCAGCTACATAAAAGAACTCGCCAAGCATGAGAATGAAGTTGGGTAGACGCCAACTTCAGGAGGTCAAGAATGTCACATATGCAGCATATGAAGGGAAGTCTAAAGCCATGCACAAAAGCACAAACTGGTACGGCTACTTGCTCAATGAAACCTTCTTCATCGACGGCACCTCGACGGGGGAGTTCAAAAGCCACGGATTCAAGGATCCTGTCAAAGCTCCACAACTTCAGGAGGTCTTTGGGGGTATGAATAGAGTGCTAATCAACATCTTTAAAGTAAGGAACATCCCTTTGGATGGGTGAGACTGGGACTGACGAAGGGGTGTCCTGAGTGGGGGTTGCGAAGAACTTTTTTGGGCCATTGCGAGTTAAGGGAGGCTAGGGTTTCGCAACAAGACAGAAGAAGAAATGCAAGATAAAGTGTGAGGAAAGGATGCTAAGGCAAATAAACATGAAGAAGGGAGAGGAAGGATAGTGAAAGGGTGGTTATGAAAGAGTAGGGAAGTGACGGTTACACAATCGAGTAAGGGAAATCGAGGGGGATTGACAACATCCTCATTGCGTGATCTGGTAACGTAACATAAAGGAGGAGCTCGGGGACACGCATCACGAAAGGAAGATTGACGTTTGAAATTTTCGAGGCTAGGGAGGTGAACTACCAAGCATGGTATCCGTCATACTCTCACTTGAAAGGAGAGTCAGTCGACTGCCCATTTGTTATTATTTGGGCCCATGCAAAGGAAATTAGCAGGGTAACTGGAGGGACTTAAATAGTCTTTGCTAAGGAATGGGCCCGATCAGGAGGCCTGGCCGAACGGATGATAAAGGTGAGGTTAGTGAGCCGTAGAAACCCATACAACTCCATCTTGTAGCCACTGAATGAGGCAAAATGGATAGTTAACCCAGGAGGGTTGACATAAGTCAAACATTCCCAAGACAGACATCAATTAAAGGAATATAGTGATAAAAGTATAACTAAAGAGATAAAGCCTAGCAAAGTAATCATCGTTGATATTTATTGGTAATCACCATATCGATATATACAGTGAGCAAGTAACATATTAAACAAACACTCAGAAAAACCATACTATACTGATACCTTACTCTACATATCACCGACTTAGGCATCGAATTAGGTGCATCAGGCACACCAAGCCACCACCATTGATGGTTGCAGACAAGGTCGCAAGCAAGGCGTTCTGGTCAGTAGTGGGATAGGTCCTCAACAGAAAGCGAAGGTATAAAGGTGAGAAGTGAGCAGTCACAAATCACAAGGAAAAAATAGCAAATAGTGAGGAGTTGTCGATTTCAAATGGTGGGCAAACGAAGACGAGAAGCTACATGGCGTAGAATGCTTACCAGGCGATCATGAAAACAAGAGAGGACACATCATTTGTTTGAAACAATGAGGACTTTTTCAACTCACAAAACAAAAATTATATTTGAAAAATTATATTCTAATAATACTTTAATTTTATAATATTTTTATTCAACAATTTTTCACATTTTTCAAAATCCTATAAAACATTTTAATTCAAATCATTTTACTATTATTTATAAACTATTTCACTGCTAGCTACTATTTACAAATTTCTCATTTAATCACATATCTCATCTATGTAACCAAACAATGCCTTAGTGAAGTGATTGGCATTAAATCCAAGAAATTGAGACCTGCAAAAATAGGAAACTTCTCGCCAAAACCACTCAATATCCGTCTATAAATACTTCAGAACAACTCAAGTATGGTTCAATGCAATTATACATTATACTTAGCCCAAACTTTTATTTTTTGAAAACTGGCACTACAAGAAAATCGGTCATTTCCAGCGTTTTTAAGATCACTGCAAATAAAGTCGCCGCAAATAAATTACGGAAACTGTAGTGGCATCCAATTTCTTTCGAATCTATAAATCACTACAATAAGTACTTTTTGCGGCGAATATTATCACCGTAAAATTAGAATGAATACTTATTAGCAGGGAATAATAAGCGCCAGAAATAGACTTTTAAAACTCGTATTTTCCCCCTTTTTCTTTCCCAACCCAATACTCTCTCTATTCTTTCTCTCCTCTTCCTGTTGATCTACTCTTTTTCTTTCGTCCTCCTCCTCGCTTACCTGTGTCGTCTCCCTACCCTGAACCCCCTAGTAAGCCAGCGACGCCGCTGTCGACAGTGCCACCTCCACCGTTATATAAGCGTCGTTATTTGCAACGCTATATAAGCGCCAAAAAAAGTTTTTGCCAGCGATTTTTTCAAATATTTGCAACGAACTGCGTTACCTGGTGGAGGGTTTTTTCCAACGCCTTCTGCATATTTGCGTCAGAGATGGGAACGTCGCAAATACATTTTGCAGCGACAATAATTGGTGCAAAAAAGTTCTCTCATTCCCATTGATAGCTTATAACTCTGAATTTCATCCATTACTTGCAGCAAATATTTTTTTTTTTGCAGCGATTTATTAATGACGCTATTATGTATTTGCAACGCAAAAGGTCCCCTGGTGGAGTCCTTTTTCCCAGCGCCTAAATGCCTATTTGCGACAGGTAAGGAAACGCTGCAAATAATATTTTTTCATGCGTTTTATGTTGATTTGATGCTAATAAGCATTAGCATCCGCTTTTTGGCATCCAACGTGCAGTGACTCAAAAAACACTGGAAAAACTTTTTTGCGGCGAATTTGTAGCGCCTCTAAAAGCTTTTTTCCTTGTAGTGTGGATTGACCGTCTGAGGCAACCCCTACGTTGGGATCACCTAATCTTTCTCCACCACTATAGCAAGACTGCATGGTGGACGACCACATGGGCTTGCGTGATGGGAAACTCTATCAATTTGATAAAAATATTAAGTACTCCCAAGAATGAATGATGTGGTTATCTCGATTTATGACTGCATGCTTGCCATTAAAATTATTTGGGTAGGAACATTTTCAATTGGCATGAGATCTAATGAAAAAATGAAAATATTGTATATTTGTATTCCGAGAATACCTAATAATTACTCATCAACACGCGGTACAACTCTCTCTCATTTATAGTAATTTTCCGTTGGAAGTTCTCATTTATAGTAATTAATTCGTGGATGCTTTGAAGGTATTGTGTCCTATAGCCGAAAATAAGTTGATAATGATATAGTAGTAGTCGTTATGTTCGAGACAAAAACGAATTAATTATGCATACAACGAAAACTATGTTTGGAACGAAATAGCTTTTATTAAATCTAAAAAAAAACTTGTCAAGAACTAACTAAAAATAACCCATCCAAAAAAATTCCTAATTATTTTAAATGCTACAAGCCAAATAGAATTCAAATCCCCCAAAATAGATCAATTCTGAATAACTAAATTGAAATCAAACTATTTCATGTACTTCTTTCCACCGAGTTGCCAATCATATATCTAGCGATTCAAAATCTCAAACCTCCCTGTCAAGGTCTGACTTCTATTAAACTTGTATTAGGCTTGTATCTAACTTCTAGAAAATGCAATAAAGAACCAAGAAATATTAGACTTGTATTCTTGGAGAGAATCTTTGAGGAATTCTCAACCTCAACTGTAAATCGTTCTAATTTTCTAGATGATCAATCTATAATCATTTTCCAACTTATACACACTCACGACATACTTATTCCAAGAACTCACAATGCACCGTTTATAATATGTGTGAAATGCAACAATCAAAAACGTAAAACACATCATTATATCCATTCCTTTGACAAGAAATGCACCGTTTCATTTAAACAAAAATGCCCCATTTTATCTTTTCCACTTTCCTCCTTTCTAGCCGTTCATACTGTAACGCTCCAATGGAAGGCCCAAACCACATGGCCTATACTTCAAAATGACTAATCAATGATACATTTACAGCCCCATTAGAACCTTATAAAGAGCAAAAACTTTTCCTTCCCAAGAAATATGGGATCTCATATACCACCTGCCCTTATCCTTATCATATAGGATATCACAATCTCTCCCTCTTAAATTTTTGACATCCTCGTCAGGCCCGTCCATTGTAGGTGACACGAAGTCCCACATTTCTAATTGGGATAGACTCTTGTACCATTTGTAATGCCCCATTGGAAGGCTCAATCCACATGGTCTATACTCCAAAATGATTAGTCAACGATACAATTGAAGCCCCATTAGAACTTATAAAGAGCAAGAACTTTTCCTTCCAAAGCAATGTGGGATTCCATACACCACTTACCTTTATCCTCGTCGTATGGGGTATCACACATACCGTTGCTCACGTCATGACAATCTCCTCCCTTTCAAAGCCTTGTTCACCTGGCTACTATGTTGCGAATCTCCTATAATGCCCACTATTAAACAATCTTGCTCACAAGGTGAGGGTAGGTTGCGCAGCTTCCAAAGAGACTCCCACAACTTGTCTTCCATTGGTGCTCCAAGCCATTGAATCAAAACTTCAATAGATACATGGTTTCCCACTTTTCTCATTCTTCTCTCAAGGAGAGTGTCAAGTTCAAGTTGAATTCTACCCTCATAATCCAATGGTGGTAACGTAGGCAAGTTGAATTCTTTAAATAAGACAGATGAAAAAATTGGTGGATTTTATAACTGGAAGGCAAATTCAATCTATATGCCACTATTTCAATTCTTGTAGTGGATAGAGGAATCAAGGGATGGCAAATTAAGAGCAACTTGGAAGGGTCATAGTACCTTGGGAACAATTTCCAGCTATGCCTCATTTTCGTTGTCTTTTGTTTGTCAGGCTGCAACATTAAAAGTACCACCCGCTTCAAAAGATCTTTCAGTACTCTTCCTATTAGCAAACAGTTTCATCCCATGTTGGCCTTCTGCAAAATTTCTTTTAAGAGATACAATCTCGAAATTTCAATTGTTGACCCACTTATGCATTAGCTATAGTCACAAGAATGTATGTAAGTGATTTGGGAGAGGGATAGGTATAAAGAGCTTCAAATGGGCTGACTGCAATAGAGAACACCAATCTACCATAGGAATTCAGCTGCTCCACTCATTTGGTTTATTGCCAATATAACATCTTAAGTACCCTTCTAGGCACTTGTTGAAAGCCTCTATCTGGCCATCTGACATGGGATGATAGGTTGAGCTAAATGCTAGTGAAGTTCTATGTAACTGGAATAGTTCCATCCTGAAGGAACTAGTGAACACTGGGTCTCTATCGAAGACAATTTTCTTAAGCATACCATGGAGCTTAAAATCTCCTTAAAAGAAATTCTAAGCCACCTTGCTTGTTGTATTTGGATGAGAGATGGGGAAGAAATGAGCAAACTTTGGTAATCTGTCCACAATTGAAAGGATCACACTCATTCTATTTGATAGTGGCAGACCCTCAATAAAATCCATTAAGAAGTCCAACTAAGGTGAATTGGGAATAGGAAATGGCTGCAGCAAACCTATTGGGTGGAGAGTCCCACACTTATTGGCCTAATATATGTCATACTCTCTTACCATCTTTTTAATATCCTTGCACATTCCCTCCCATTAAAAATCTATTTTTGCTCTCTGCAGTGTTTTCTAGTAGCCCACTTGTCCTTCATGTGGGTTGTAGTGAATGTACTGCAGTACCTTAGTTTTAAAAGGTGATAAGGGCACTACTACCAACTTCCCTTTCCTCAACGACAATCCTTGTTCTAAAGCATAGTCCATAGGTATCTCCCCTCCTTGGTGCAGGTGAGAAAAATTGTCATGTATTTTGTTGGACAATACCTTTGTTTTAGCTCATTTATCCATATTGTTGAAGGGAAAGAAATTATGGCTAAAGTGGCTTCCTCTTCCTCCATATTCTAGGACAAGGTATCTGCTACCTTGTTATCCCTTAACCATTTAAATCATAGCCCATCAATTTTGAAATCCATTCTTGTTGTGCTTTTGTGCCTACTTTCTACTCTAAGAGATATTTAAGTGCTTGTTGGTCAGTTTTGACTTTGAAAGTTTGACCTAACAAGTGAGGTCTTGACTTACTCACTACAAAAACCAATGCCAACAACTATTCTCATATGTTGATAGCATTAATGCCTATCTCTTGAAAGCCTTATTGAAAAATGCTATAAGTTGGTCCTCTTGCATAAGCACATCTCTCAATCCTCCCCTAGATTCATCACACTCAATTTTAAAACCCTTAAAAAAGTCAAGCAGCCTGAAGACAGGAAGTAGAGGTTGAGTAATAGCTCTCTTCAACTCTAGGAAGCCTTTTGTAGCTTCTTTAGACCAAAATGCATTCTTCTTCAATAGCATAGTTAATCGAGCTGGTATGTTCCATAGTGTGTTACAAACTTTCTGTAGTATCATGTGAGGCCTAAGAAACCTCTCAAGGACTTCAAAGTATTATGAATATGTCATTCTAGCATTGAAGAAATCTTTGCTGGATTTGCCCCAACTAATCAACTTCTTTCACTTCAAACCTACGTTTTGACATCTTAGCATGCAAACTATGATGTTTTAAGATTGTCTATACTGATCTTGGATGGATTACATGATTAGAAAAATTTTGGCTACAAACCAAAATGTTGTCAAAAAAAAACAAAAAAAAAAAAATCTTAAGAAAGGGTTTGAATACCTCATTCATCAACCCTTGGAATGTAGTAGATGCATTTGTAAGTCCAAATGGCATCACCAACAAGTCATAGTGGTCTTCATGAGTTCTAGATGTTACTTTGGACATGTCTTCCTCTCTCACTCTAACTTGATGATAGTCTGACCTTAAATCAAGTTCAGAAACAAACCTTAGCACCAAAGAGCTCGTGATGTAATTCATTAATGACAGGTATGGGAAATTTTTGTTTGATGATTTCTTGATTCAAAGCTTTGCAGTCCATACACATTCTTTAGCTTCCATCAGCCTTCTTGACTAATAAAATTGGTGAAGAGAATAGACTTTGGCTTGGCCTTGCCTTATAACCCCATTCTTCAACAATGCTTGTACGATCTTCTTAATCTCGATTTTCTGATAATGAGGGTATCTCTAAGGTCTAACTGACACAGGAGCAGTCCCTTCTTACAATATAATTTGGTGCTCAAATCATCTTGTTGGTGGTAGTCCTATTGGTTCCTAAAAACTCCTTGAAACTCCTGAAGCACCTTTGCCACTTTAGTCTACAATTCATCCACTTTCTAACAATTTTCTGCTGTTAACTCTAGTAACCATGTCTGTTTCCTTGCAAAGGAAGATTTTAAATGTTTTCCAGCGGCTTCCATTGATATGTTTTCAGAGTTAAGGCCCTTTAGAGTCAAATTGCTTTCTAGATAATCAATCCATAAGCATATTCCCACTCATATATCTACACTCAGAACATACTTATTACAAGAACTCAAAACGCAATGTTTATAATATGTATAAAACACAACAATCAAAATGTAAAACCCATTATATAACACACAATTAATTTGTAAAAAATTATTTCTCTCCTCTCCTAGGGCTTTCCTCTATAGGGGTGTTTTCTACTGCCATGGAGCATGTTGTGATCTTTTCTGGTTACGATCATGGAGGACGATCTCAATGTCCTACATACAAAGCTGTCTTTAATGGAGATGGAAAGGGATGGTGTGTTGGTGGACACGGGCGATCTGGAGGATGTTCTTTGGAGTGGGGAGCGGTGTTAAATTCTTTACTGAAAAATACTTCAACAAGGAAGCTTTCAAAGGTACTGTGACGAAAGTTTGGCGAACTGTCTTGAGGGTTAGGTTTTGGGAGCTCTCTCATGTTCTTTTTCTGGTGGAATTTGAAAATGGCAGAGACAAGACAAAGGTTTTAAGGGAAGGGCCTTGGACGTTTGACAAGCATCTGGAGTTGCTAAAGGAAGTGGATGGAAGGCTTCAAGTTCAGCAAGCACAAATGACAATGGATATGTTCTGGGTACGACTTCATGACTTACCTTTTATGGCGAGGAATGCGGTTGTTGGCAAAAAACTTGGAGAAAAATTGGGCTCTGTTGAAGAGGTGGATTTGGAGAAGGGGGAAGTGGAATGGGGTGAATACTTGAGGGTGCGGGTCACGTTCAATGTTACCGAGCCATTGCTACGTGGTTCTAAGTTATCTATAAGTGGAGGTGAGTCAGTGTGGATTTGGTTCTCTTATGAGCACTTTCCAAACTTTTGTTATTGGTGTGGTAGAATTGGTCACACTGACAAAGATTGGGCTGTTCATGAGCAAGATCCTAAGGTGAAGAATATGGTGACTTAACCCTTTGGCGTATGGGTTCGGGCTGGAAGTTTTAATGATCGTAACAATCAATGGCGATTTCGGGCCTTTGTTGCTGAGAAAATGGGCCATCCCTTTGGTGTGACGGGTGGTCCTGGTCCCTCTCATTCGAAGGTTGATTCCATGCAGATGGAAGGGTGCGGTGAAGCCATGGCTGCCTAAGGAAGCTCTACCAGTGCTGGTAATGGATGGGATGGGGAAGATCCACTTGTAACGGAAACAATGTTAATGGAGCCAGTAGAAGTGAAAGTGGGGGCTGATTTTCAAGGGGAGGTTGATGGAAGCAAAGAGTTAGGGATACTTAAAGATACGTTACATGTAACTGAAGCTGGGGCTGTTGGAGGAGATCGCCAGGTTGCTGATGGAATGGGATCAAAACGGCAAGAGGTAGAGGGTGCTGGGTCCTATAGGCCTCAAAATACGCTAGATTTTGGTCACATGGTGGGCCAAGGCTTGCTTTAAAAGCCTGACCCAGTAGAGTATCATAAATGGCGTAGAGTGTCGTCGTTTTGCAATGAAGGGATAAAACCTAAATCTATCGATATAGAAGGCCACCTCTTTGTGAGGGCTAAGAAAAGAAAATAGAGGAAAGTTGAAGGTGCTGCGTTACAATCAGCAGGGAAGAAGCTCAAGTTTGAAAGTGATGCTTCCGAAAATGGCTTTACTGGTGTTACTACAACTCCTGAAGACTTTCAGTGCTATCAGAGGTGGCTGTTGAACAGCACCGCCGACAGCCATGAAAACACTATGCTGGGAACCCACAGGGCATTCGTAACCTCTGTGATTTGGTCAAGAGGGAAGGGCCCAACGTGATGTTTCTGCAAGAGAAGCGTCTTAATGTTTGTGAAGTCATGTAAGTTTTGGCTTGGTTTTCCAAATTGTTTAGTTGTTAGTGCTATTGGACAAAAAGGGGGTATTGCATTATTCTGGGGGAGGGATGTTGATTTAATGGTTCTTAATTACTCTTTCTAGCATATTGATGCTATTGTTAATGACGATGTAGTGGAGGGGGTAAATGGTTTCTAACTGCAGTTTATGGTTATCCTGAGACCCATTTATGTTTTAGAACTTGGGACCTCCTTTGGGGATTGTGTCGGTCAAATGGGAAGGCTTGGCTAGTGATGGGGGATCTAAATGAAATTATGTTTCATCATGAAAAACAGGGAGGTAAACCTAGACCTGAGTGATAGTTAGAAGCCTTTCGGGATGTTGTGGAGGATTGTGATTTACGTGATTTGGGTTTTTCTAATTACAAGTTTACTTGGTCTAATAGAAGGAAGGGCAGTCATTGTTTTAGTGAAAGACTTGATAGGTTTCTAGCAAATTCGGTTTGGTGTAATTTATTTCCAACTGCTAGAGTGAGTCACGGTGCGGTGGCATATTCAGACCATCTTCCTATTTGGGTTCAATTGAAAGGGGAACATCAGATTTCTAGAACCAAACGTCTATTTCGATTTGAGGAAATGTGGGTGGGGGATAAAAATTGTAAAGAGATTATTAAGGAGCAATGGAGAAGCAGTAGCTCCCAGTCCACTATGGAGGAGGTAGTGGGGATGATTAAAGAGTGTGGGGTGAAATTGCATGCCTGGAATAGGAACCATTTTGGTCATGTTCAGACAAAGCTATAGCAAGCAAAAATGTAGTTAAGAAAGCTAAATGAAGATACTCAAGGGTTGGATACTGCGATGGTGAACAGGGCAAGAGATGAGGTACAGATCTGGTTGGAGAGGGATGAGTTCATGTGGCGACAGCGGTCAAAGGCGTTGTGGTAAAAAGAAGGTGACCAAAATTCCAGATATTTTCATATGAAAGCTTCAAAAAGGAGAAGAAAGAATAGGATGGTGTGGATTCAAGATGATAGCGGGCAGTGGCAGGATGGGTCTAGAAAGGATAAGGTTATTCTTGATTATTTTCAAGACCTGTTTACTACTACCAATCCGAGTGCCTCACTGGAGTTTCTACATGTTTTGAGAGGCAAGTCACTCCCGACATGAATGAAGATTTGAGCCGAGAATACACTGAAGCTAAAGTCAAGGAAGCATTGCAACAAATGAACCCTTCCAAAGCCCCAGGCCCAGATGGCATGTCTCCAATATTTTTCCAAAAATATTGGCATGTGGTAGGGTCTTCAGTTACTGCAGCAGTTTTACATGCTCTCAATTCAAGTTCTTTCCCTTCGACTTTGAACTACACTTTTATTATCTTAATCCCTAAAAAGAAGTCCCCTTTTCGAGTAACTGATTTTAGACCTAGAAGTTTGTGTAATGTGGTCTATAAGTTAATTGCTAAAGTCCTTGCAAATAGGCTGAAAATGGCTTTATCTTCCATTATTAGGGAAAGTCAAAGCACGTTTGTTCCAGGGCGTTTAATTACTGATAATGTTTGGATAGTCTATGAGGTAATGCATTTTTTGAAGCTTAAGAAAAAAGGTAAGAAGGGCTTTATGTCGTTGAAGTTAGATATGAGTAAGGCGTATGATAGAGTTGAGTGGGATTTTTTGAAATCCATTATGGAGGTGATGGGGTTCAGTTAAGAGTTTGTCAGTCTGATTATGATGTGCATTTGTTCTATGTCTTTCTCTATTCTGATTAATGGTGAGCCTAAGGGTCCAGTTATTCCATCTAGAGGACTTAGACAAGGGGATCCTTTGTCCCCTTATCTATTTCTTTTGTTTACGGAAGGGCTGACTACTCTGTTGAAAGATGCTGGTGTGAGACAAAAAATTTCAGGCATAAAAATCTGTAGAGGGGCTCCAAATATCAACCATTTGCTCTTTGTAGATAATAGCTTGGTGTTTTGTAAGGTTGAGGTAGAGGAGAATAGGAGAGTTCAAGCTCTCCTGGAGGAGTATGAGGTTGTTTCTGGTCAGCGAATCAACCGTGAAAAAACAACCATGGCTTTTAGTGCAAACGTGCCAAGGGAAGTTCAAGAGGAGATTAAAAGCTTGTGGGGAAATTCCAAAGTACAACAGTATGAGAAGTGCTTAGGTCTTCCACCCACTATTAGGAGGTCAAAAGCACAAGCCTTTCAATCCATCAAACAACGAGTTTGGTAGAAATTACAAGCTTGGAAGGAGAAGCTGCTTTCACACGGGGGTAAGGAAGTGTTGTTAAAGGCGGTGGCTCTTTCTATACCCTCTTATACTATGAGTTGTTTCCTTCTTCCTTCAAGTTT
>QEOT01002501.1:242359-326919 GCA_003123785.1 Pterocarya stenoptera | reverse complement strand
AACTTTTGTTATTGGTGTGGTAGAATTGGTCACACTGACAAAGATTGGGCTGTTCATGAGCAAGATCCTAAGGTGAAGAATATGGTGACTCAACCCTTTGGCGTATGGGTTCGGGCTGGAAGTTTTAATGATCGTAACAATCAATGGCGATTTCGGGCCTTTGTTGCTGAGAAAATGGGCCATCCCTTTGGTGTGAGGGGTGGTCCTGGTCCCTCTCATTCGAAGGTTGATTCCATGCAGATGGAAGGGTGCGGTGAAGCCATGGCTGCCTGAGGAAGCTCTACCAGTGCCGGTAATGGATTGGATGGGGAAGATCCACTTGTAACGGAAACAATGTTAATGGAGCCAGTAGAAGCGAAAGTGGGGGCTGATTTTCAAGGGGAGGTTGATGGAAGCGAAGAGTTAGGGATACTTAAAGATACGTTACATGTAACTGAAGCTGGGGCTGTTGGAGGAGATCGCCAGGTTGCTGATGGAATGGGATCAAAACGGCAAGAGGTAGATGGTGCTGGGTCCTATAGGCCTCAAAATACGCTAGATTTTGGTCACATGGTGGGCCAAGGCTTGCTTTAAAAGCCTGACCCAGTAGAGTATCATAAATGGCGTAGAGTGTCGTCGTTTTGCAATGAAGGGATAAAACCTAAATCTATCGATATAGAAGGCCACCTCTTTGTGAGGGCTAAGAAAAGAAAATAGAGGAAAGTTGAAGGTGCTGCGTTACAATCAGCAGGGAAGAAGCTCAAGTTTGAAAGTGATGCTTCCGAAAATGGCTTTACTGGTGTTACTGCAACTCCTGAAGACTTTCAGTGCTATCAGAGGTGGCTGTTGAACAGCACCGCCGACAGCCATGAAAACACTATGCTGGGAACCCACAGGGCATTCGTAACCTCTGTGATTTGGTCAAGAGGGAAGGGCCCAACGTGATGTTTCTGCAAGAGAAGCGTCTTAATGTTTGTGAAGTCATGTAAGTTTTGGCTTGGTTTTCCAAATTGTTTAGTTGTTAGTGCTATTGGACAAAAAGGGGGTATTGCATTATTCTGGGGGAGGGATGTTGATTTAATGGTTCTTAATTACTCTTTCTAGCATATTGATGCTATTGTTAATGACGATGTAGTGGAGGGGGTAAATGGTTTCTAACTGCAGTTTATGGTTATCCTGAGACCCATTTATGTTTTAGAACTTGGGACCTCCTTAGGGGATTGTGTCGGTCAAATGGGAAGGCTTGGCTAGTGATGGGGGATCTAAATGAAATTATGTTTCATCATGAAAAACAGGGAGGTAAACCTAGACCTGAGTGATAGTTAGAAGCCTTTCGGGATGTTGTGGAGGATTGTGATTTACGTGATTTGGGTTTTTCTAATTACAAGTTTACTTGGTCTAATAGAAGGAAGGGCAGTCATTGTTTTAGTGAAAGACTTGATAGGTTTCTAGCAAATTCGGTTTGGTGTAATTTATTTCCAACTGCTAGAGTGAGTCACGGTGCGGTGGCATATTCAGACCATCTTCCTATTTGGGTTCAATTGAAAGGGGAACATCAGATTTCTAGAACCAAACGTCTATTTCGATTTGAGGAAATGTGGGTGGGGGATAAAAATTGTAAAGAGATTATTAAGGAGCAATGGAGAAGCAGTAGCTCCCAGTCCACTATGGAGGAGGTAGTGGGGATGATTAAAGAGTGTGGGGTGAAATTGCATGCCTGGAATAGGAACCATTTTGGTCATGTTCAGACAAAGCTATAGCAAGCAAAAATGTAGTTAAGAAAGCTAAATGAAGATACTCAAGGGTTGGATACTGCGATGGTGAACAGGGCAAGAGATGAGGTACAGATCTGGTTGGAGAGGGATGAGTTCATGTGGCGACAGCGGTCAAAGGCGTTGTGGTAAAAAGAAGGTGACCAAAATTCCAGATATTTTCATATGAAAGCTTCAAAAAGGAGAAGAAAGAATAGGATGGTGTGGATTCAAGATGATAGCGGGCAGTGGCAGGATGGGTCTAGAAAGGATAAGGTTATTCTTGATTATTTTCAAGACCTGTTTACTACTACCAATCCGAGTGCCTCACTGGAGTTTCTACATGTTTTGAGAGGCAAGTCACTCCCGACATGAATGAAGATTTGAGCCGAGAATACACTGAAGCTAAAGTCAAGGAAGCATTGCAACAAATGAACCCTTCCAAAGCCCCAGGCCCAGATGGCATGTCTCCAATATTTTTCCAAAAATATTGGCATGTGGTAGGGTCTTCAGTTACTGCAGCAGCTTTACATGCTCTCAATTCAAGTTCTTTCCCTTCGACTTTGAACTACACTTTTATTATCTTAATCCCTAAAAAGAAGTCCCCTTTTCGAGTAACTGATTTTAGACCTTGCAAATAGGCTGAAAATGGCTTTATCTTCCATTATTAGGGAAAGTCAAAGCACGTTTGTTCCAGGGCGTTTAATTACTGATAATGTTTTGATAGTCTATAAGGTAATGCATTTTTTGAAGCTTAAGAAAAAAGGTAAGAAGGGCTTTATGTCGTTGAAGTTAGATATGAGTAAGGCGTATGATAGAGTTGAGTGGGATTTTTTGAAATCCATTATGGAGGTGATGGGGTTCAGTCAAGAGTTTGTCAGTCTGATTATGATGTGCATTTGTTCTATGTATTTCTCTATTCTGATTAATGGTGAGCCTAAGGGTCCAATTATTCCATCTAGAGGACTTAGACAAGGGGATCCTTTGTCCCCTTATCTATTTCTTTTGTTTACGGAAGGGCTGACTACTCTGTTGAAAGATGCTGGTGTGAGACAAAAAATTTCAGGCATAAAAATCTGTAGAGGGGCTCCAAATATCAACCATTTGCTCTTTGTAGATAATAGCTTGGTGTTTTGTAAGGTTGAGGTAGAGGAGAATAGGAGAGTTCAAGCTCTCCTGGAGGAGTATGAGGTTGTTTCTGGTCAGCGAATCAACCGTGAAAAAACAACCATGGCTTTTAGTGCAAACGTGCCAAGGGAAGTTCAAGAGGAGATTAAAAGCTTGTGGGGAAATTCCAAAGTACAACAGTATGAGAAGTGCTTAGGTCTTCCACCCACTATTAGGAGGTCAAAAGCACAAGCCTTTCAATCCATCAAACAACGAGTTTGGTAGAAATTACAAGCTTGGAAGGAGAAGCTGCTTTCACACGGGGGTAAGGAAGTGTTGTTAAAGGCGGTGGCTCTTTCTATACCCTCTTATACTATGAGTTGTTTCCTTCTTCCTTCAAGTTTGTGTTCGGATTTGGAAGGTATGATGGCTCGATTTTGGTGGGGGCAAAAGAAGGATGAGAGGATTATACATTGGTTGAGCTGGAACAAATTGTGTGTACGGAAGTCGTGGGGAGGGATGGGGTTTAAAAATTTGAGGGTTTTTAACTTGGCAAAGTTAGCTAAACAAGGGTGGAGATTATTTCAAGACGAGAATACTTTACTACATAGGTTGGTCAAAGTCAAATACTTCTCGGCTTCAACTTTTCTGCAGGTTGGTTTGGGTAGATTTCCTTCCTATACGTGGCGTGGTATTTGGGAAGCCAAAAAATGGGTGGTGGAGGGATGGTAAATGGAGGTTAGGTGATGGGAATTCTATTAACATTTGGCTTGATAAATGGATCCTGAGTCATAATGCTCTAGTGAAGGAACGGAATGTGATTAGTGAAGACAGCAGGTGTGATTGTGTGAGTTCCCTTTTGTGTACTAACTCTAGAACTTGGGATGTGGGTAAACTTAGATCTCTCTTTAGTCCAAGTATTGTGGAGGATATTCAAAAGACTGTTGTGTGTGCTGGAAATGGGATTGACATGAAAGTATAGGGTTACGAGAGGAATGGTTTGTTTAGTGTTTAGAGTTGCTACAAGTTTATTGCCAACCATTATTCCATTGGGTAACCCGCTTCGACTGTACACTTCGATCGACTCACCAAAAACTCCAAGTCAGAATCTCTTGAATTTAATACTATCATATCGACTCCTCTTCAGCACCTACAAAATTCACTTCTTCCAAGTCCAAAAATGAGACTAGGACCTGTATTCTCCGAAATCCATAGACACTCACTACTACTACACATCGATCTCATGCACCCTTAGCCAAAACCAATAATCTTCCAAGCGTGCAAGTGATCCATCACTACCATTTCCATCATCTGGACCTATATCCTCAAAATCAACAAGAATAATTTCCTAGGTCCACTCCATCTATTATCCTTAAACTTGATATGGATCAAATCCTAAACCTGTCACTGTAACCTCAAGGTAAAAAACGATCATCCTTCGAACTAGATCAAGCCAACGTACCAAGTCTACAAAACTAAGAACTCAAATCTTATTATAAATCAGTCATTCAAATCTGCAATTCTACAACCTTAAATTATATAAGAATTAACCTCTGAGATTTGCAAGATCGATGACCTTATTTCCAATAATAAAATAATCGACTCTCGAAGCTTTCAAAATCTAAAACAATCGCCTTAAAAAAAACATGCAGACCCCTAAAGCCCCAAATGATACCAAATTGCTTATTCGAGTCGGCAAAATCTAAAACTTCTAATTTAACTTAATCCCTCAAATGCTTGTTGAACCTACCACCTTAAATCCCATAAAATTATTTCCTAAAAACTATAGGGCCTCAAACCATAGATGAACTTCTCATAAATCTATCCTTAAAGTTCGTTGAACTTACAACCACCTACTCCATAGACTCATTACATAAATTCTACGGAACCTAAGACCTAAATTGTCCTAAGCGATTTAATTATATTCCCCTCCTCAGTTGCGACTTGAGTTCCTACTCCATAGAGTTCTCCTAGATCATGTTGTTCTCTTTGAGCCTCGATGTAAAAAACAAACCAATCACTATGAGTTCAGGTCTACTACATTAAATGTTCATGCCTAATAATGGCATTCACGGTCGTACCATCTTCCTGTCATAGCGCAACCCTTAATCCACATTTCAACTCTGGACAAAACAAAATAAAATAAAATTTCATATAAAATAACACATGACAAAATGAATAAAGCAAATGAAAAAGTACACAATAAATAATTAAAACAAAAAAAAAATAATTGACCATAAAATAAAACAATTAAAATAAAATAACATACAATAAAATAAATAAACAAACAAAGTAGGATACAATAAAATAAATAAAACCAATAAAAATAACATACTTCAAACAAAATAATTTCAAATCACAACTTTAAAATTTTCCGGTACTTCACTTACAAGACATGTGGTTTTACCTAGAGCCGAACTGCTCTGATACCGCTTGTGACGCCCTGACTCCCACGTACGGAAATGCGAGAATCGTGACGTCGGGATAATGACAACACGGGTCACACATCCCAACGATAAGTGCTCAAGTGTGTGCAACATGCAACAAGAGCACCACAAAAGTCGCAGCAGATAAATTAAAAGTAGTCAACTAAGTACCAAAATTGTTAAATACAAATATCCAAAAATAAATAGCCGTCAAAAGTTTTACAGTAATCCATTAAAAATATAATAGAAATCAAATACATACAAGAGTGGAAAACAAATCCCATAAAACATAATAATTACAAATTACAATATTTCAAGAAGCGGGAAACAAATCCCAAAATCCAAACGACCACATATCACCCCTCCGGTAGAATCATATCCTTAGGCGCCACATCCTCATCTGCATCAAAATCTATGGTACCATAAAACAGTACCGCAAGTAAATAATAATCCAAACAACCCATGAGATAAAAATACATTAAAGCAACGAACATACATGCATATGATGAAATATGCATCAGACCAAAATATCATCTTTCCTGAAAATGAATATTTTTCAACACAGACCAAAATTCCATTTTGGCCCAAAAATAATAATCCATTATTTTTCCAGAAAATGGTTCACACAAAAACTAACCATTTATCAAACACTGTAGGTGGGAATCACAGGTAGGCCTATACCACCATCTCTATCGCGTGCACCGTAGGCGGGAATCACAGGCGAGACTCTACCACCATCCCTACAATTCCTTTCCACACAAGGGGTACCTATCAGAGTACTGTAGGCGGGAATCACAGGCGAGACTATGCTACTATCCCTACTTACTACCATTCCTACCGCATGCACCGTAGGCAGGAATCACAAGCAGGACACAACCACCATCCCTATCGCCTACACCGTAGGCAGGAATCACTGGCAGAACTCTACCACCATCCCTGCTTACCACCATCCCTACAGTCTCTTTTTTATTTTTTCACATGAAAACTCAATTTTCAAATATATACATGAACATGAATGCAATTATGCAAAAATTCAATTTTCATTTACAAACATGAATATGCGTGCAAATATGCAATGTACAAGACACAACACCAATATCCAACAGCAAAAAATGATCACATATTCCAATAACCCAACAACTTCATCCTCCAATCCAACCGACTCCCTTACTCCTTGGACTCAGTCCAGTACAATCAACCAAATCATAGTAAATATGAGTTAGCGCAAAAATACTTTTAAATCTTAAAAGTTATTTAGAAAAATATTTACAATACTTAAATGTAAATTTCTAAAATACTAAGCTCGCGAACACTAGATTTAATGCCAAAAGTAAGCTTGAAATAAAATCACCAAAAATCACAATTTTTTTAGATTAAAAAGAGTTTCGAAAACAAGGAAATTTGGAAGTGATACTTTTGGAAAAAAATGGGCTGATTAACTGAAATAAAGCTACAATAAAATGGTTGGAATGGGCAACTCGCGGCAAGTACTACAGTGCCAAATAGCCGAGTGAAACGCATGGGTTAATGGCCAAAACAGATCACGGCTAGGATAAAAAAAGAGCACATCAAAGGATGAAAAATAGAGCACTGCTAAGGATAAAAAATAGAGCACGGCAAAGGATGAAGATAGAGCACTGCAAAGGATGAAAATAGAGCATACAATCGACCAAAAGGAAAATGCCGAAAAGAAAAAGAGAAAGAGGAATATAGAAGTTCTCGGATAGACCTGCAATGGAGAAAAATATGGATGAAATGGATGAACCGAAATAGAGCAAGAAAACAGCAGATGATAAAGAAAAATAGAAGAACCGAAAATAAGGAGAGAAAAACTGGAAGTAATCGGAAATAATGAGAGGAAGAACCGAAACTTACCTGCAAAATCACTGGCTTGGAGAGAAGGAACCGAAAATAAAATGGAGAGGAAGAAGACGCAGCAGACGGCATAGCAAAAATAGTAGGAAGAAATGAAGATAAAATGAACGAGAATAAAAGTGGAAGTTGTTGCACAGGTGAGGGAGAACGAAAACTGGGCTGAAAGAAGATGAAGAAGAAGTCGGTGCAGGAGGAGGAGAAGAAGAAGGAAAGAAGAAAAGAAGAAGGAGAAGAGTTAAGCCCTATCCACAACGACGCCGTATGGGGAAAATAATGGGCTGGGTTGGGCTGCTCACGTTTAGGGGCTGGAATCCGACTGGGCTCGGCCCAAAATAAAAGAAAAAAAATAAAACTATACCCAAACAAGCTCAGTCCGAAAATAGTAAGTCTAATAAAAGAAAAAAGCACAATAAAAATAAATAAGTCAAATAAAAACACTACAACTTAATATTAATAAATAAAATAATTAAAATCCAACAAAAAAGTCAAAAATTAAACCAAGGTTAAACACGATAAATTAAAAATAAGAGAATCAATATTTAAATAAAATAATCATTCATTTAAAAATACACTGAAATACGGGTCTCACATTGAACATTGATGGTACTGTTTTTTCGGAGATGGGAAAAGCTGGGATGGGTGCAATCTTGAGAAATAGTTCGGGCAATGTTCTCATGGCTGCAAGCGTTTTAGAGGGAGATGTTGCTGAACCAAAGCATATTGAAGTGATTGTTCTCTTTCATGGTCTTCAGGTGTGTCCTAGTATGGGCATAGAAAAGATTCAAGTGGAGAGTGATTGTCTCTTGGCAATTGAAGCAGTTCAAAAGGACAGCATGGTTAATTCATTGTTGGGTGGGTTTTATGCAGATATTAAAAAGTTGTCATCTTGTTTTAGGGAATGTGTTTTTCAATATGTTTATAGAGAAGCCAATATGGCTGCTCATTGTCTTGCTCAATATGCAAGAAAGGTTGATAGAATTACTAAGTGGGAGATTGTATTCTGAACTTTTTATCTCAAACCTAGTGGTTTGATTATTTATATCTGTAATTCTTTTGTTGATTTAACGAAGTTCTGTTTTTTAAAAAAAAAAAAAGAAAAGGGCCGTAAAACCCATTATTACATCCGTTCCTTTTACATGAGATGCACCGTTTCATTTAAACCCAAAACGCCCCGTTTCATATTTTCCACTTTCCTCCTTTCCAGCCGTCAACACCGTTGCTCGCATCATGACACTCCCACAATGGCCTCAGCCTCAGGACTGTTAAGCCGTTACTTACTTTGATATCTTGCTTGCTTGACCAAGACTCGAGTAATTAGAGTCGAATTCACTCTCGCGTTGGACTCCTTTTCTCTCCAGTACTATTGTTCAAGTCTCTTCCATTTCTAAGTCCTTATCTTTTCAGCTTCTCAATACATTCGATGACAAGTACTACTGCTGCATGCACGCGCGTCATCTTCTGGTTAAGATGACAATAATCTAACAAAACACCACATCTAATCTTTTATATAATTATAATAGTACTAACCTTTCAAAATATGTGTCGGTTTTGAGGAATAAGGAACCAATAATCGGAAGGAAACACGAAAAAAGTGGTCACATATATAACAAGATAACAGGAGTACTCACACCCTCACTACCGCAGCGACAATCTCAACAGATATCACTTGACGAGTGGAGCTAGCAAGACTCCAACATGTTTAGCTTTAACCATGCATGTTACTGTTACACATTCTTGTTTCTATTGACGATATAGTTGCGATTAGAGGCGTAGTCAACAAGGAGTTTCAACTCCGTTTTGATATCGATGTACCCATTCTTATCTTGATCGGCATGACGAAATCCATCCATAGCTCTAAACCAAGGCCAACGCGATCCGAGTTCTTGGAAGGCCGCCTTCACCTCCGACCTCGAAAGTTTGCCATCATTGTTGTCATCGTGTTTCTCGAAAATGGTCTTTAACTCCGCATTAGTGCAGGGGACTTGATCACCCTTATCTTTGCTGTGCGTACACTCTTCCCCAGTGTGGGGCAACCTACCCATTTTATAAGGAACCACGAAGTAGTCTTGTAGCGACTCTTGGGTGAAGATGTTAAAGGATTACTTGCTTTTGTCAAGGTTTAAATTAACACTACCCTGCTATATATAGAGTGCTAGCTAGCTGCACTCTTTATTTATTTGTCTTTAAATTATGCTTCTCAGTTTGCAAGTTTTCCAATTGAAAATATGATCAGGAGATTCTGCAGTCAAGAAAAGTTGATAATATATCTATAAATTATTCGATGAGATATATAGGAATTTTAATTAATTGTCTTCTTTTCTCTCAATTTTTTTATCATTCATGGGAGTCTTTTTCCTTGGATGCCTATTCCAGTAAGATTCTTGTATACAAGTGGTCGATCCCAAATCAGGTGATCAGTAATTATATTCTTCACTTGAAGCCCCTAATTATTTATAGATTCTTACTATTGAAGATGATTTTGTTGTTCCAAGAGAACCTCATCCCTCGTGAGCCAGTAAGAATTAATCCATATAACTTTCAAGGGTCGGGAATAATAGCTAAGATATCGAGTTATACTATATATATTCTTATCTCATCACTTCTATCATATGGTTCCGATCGATGTTCTATTTTCAATCAACCATTAGATGATCAACTCTTTTTTTGAAAAGAAAAAAACTAAAACTCTATTATTTATAAGTTGGTTGCTAAAACAAATTAGTAGTCTTTATAATAAGATAGCGGTGGGACGAGATTGTAATGTACATCAATTTTTATAATAATGGAACAATTATTTTAAAGAGAGCACGTGAGGTTTACACATTTTAAACTGTAACTAATATTACTCATGGTAAAAATATAACTCAAGAGTAAACGGGTACCGGGGCTATTTTTTTTTTAATAAAATGCTTTTTGTAATTTAAGGGTTTTTTAATATTTTTTCCGTTTTACTATGATATATGACACATGACGTATTTTTATTGCAAAGATATATATGGCTTATGTGTCACGTGGCAATGGCTCCGTTAGTTGGTGGGTTATGACAGTTGTATGCATGACCTAGACTATTTTAATATTTATCTAATACTAACAAAAACCAACTAAAAATAATTTATGAACTGTGGCTAATTATTTAAAGGCAAGAAATAAAGACTAAACAATGAAATAAAATTCATAGGACCCCAATTAGAACAACTTCAAAATAGCAATATTCTAAAAATAACTTACGAATTGGCTTATTTATGGCTAGCGCCTAAGTGAAAGCAATAGTATATCATCTGTCACAATTTTAGTTATATGCATGCTTGCTCCTTCTGGTTGATATTAGGCATATATACATGATGGAAAACCAAACATAGCAGCCCTACACCACATACATGCCAAGAGGAAAAAAAAAAAATTCTTCTACTCAGCAAGTATGTGATGTAAGACTGATAGCTAATGAGTAGAATATCGACTCATACATGATACGCCTTGGATCTTCACCTCTAGCCAGCCAACCTCTTCTAAGGGATGACCAAATTTCATCAATATTTGAACTCCAACTCGATCTAGTTTCGAAGTCCAAAAGTTGAGTCCAATCGAGCGGACTCGAAAAAACCTAGTTTTTGCACATCCTTGGCCCAAAAGTTGAGTCCAAAAGTTGAGTCATTATCCCAACGTCATGATTCCCGCATTTCCGTACGTGGGAGTAGGGGCATCACAAAGGTATTGTGTCCTATAGCCGAAAATAAGTAGATAATGATATAGTAGTAGTCATTATGTTCGAGACAAAAACGAATTAAGCATGCATACAATGAAAACAATGTTTGGAACTAAATAGCTTTTATTAAATCTCAAATAAAACTTGTCAAGAACTAACTAAAAATAACTCATCTAAGAAAATTCCTAATTAATTTAAACGCTACAAGCCAACTAGAATTCAAATCCCCCAAAATAGATCAATCCTGAATAACTAAATTATCAGACTATTTCATGTACTTCTTTCCACCGAGTTGTCAATCATATATCTAGCTATTCAAAATCTCAAACCTCCCTGTCAAGGTCTGTCTTCTACTTTTGGTGGCTCCCGAGAAGAACAAGAAAAGAAAATGAACAAACTTAAGGAAAGAATAAACAAGAAAATGCAAGGAAGAACTAAGAATTAGACTTGTATTCTTGGAGAGAACGTTTGAGGAATTCTCAACCTCCACTGTAAATTGTGTTCAAATTTTCTAGATGATCAATCCATAAGCATTTTCCAACTTATACACACTCGCGACATGCCTATTCCAGGAACTCAAAGCATACCGTTTATAATATGTGTGAAATGCAACAATCAAAAACGTAAAACGCATCATTACATTCGTTCCTTTGACATGAAACACACCATTTCCTTTAAAAAAAAAATGTCCCTGCATTTCATCTTTTCCACTTTCCTCCTTTCAAGTTGTTCATATTGTTGCTCGCATCATGGCAACCTCCTCCCTTTCAAGGCCTTGTCCACCTGGCTACTATGTTGCCAATCTCCTATAGTGCCCACTATTAAAGAATCTTGCTCACAAGGTTAGGGTAGGCTGCTAGCTTCCAAAGAGACTCCCACAACTTGTCTTCCATTGGTGCTCCAAGCCATTTAATCAAAACTTCAGTAGATACATGGTTCCCATTTTTCTCATTCTTCTCTCAAGGAGAGCCTCAGGTTCAAGTTGAATTCTACCCTCATGATCCAATGGTGGTAATGTAGGTAGGTTGAATTCTTTAAACAAGACAGATGAAAAAAGGGGTGGATTTTATAACTGGAAGGTAAATTCAATCTATATGCAACTATTTCAATTCTTGTAGAGGCTAAAGGAATCAAGAGGCACTACTACCAACTTCCCTTTCCTTAATGAAAATTCGTGTTCTAGAGCACAGTCCTTAGGTATCTCCTTGCTACAGCTGAGAAACAATGTCATGTATTTTGTTGGACAATACATAACTTTGTTTTAGCTCCTTTATCCATATTGGTGTAGGGAAAGAAATCAAGGCTAAAGTGGCTTCCTCTTCCTCCATCTTCTAGGACAAGGTATCTGCTATCTTATTATTCCTCTCCATTTTATACTCTATTCTAAAATCATAGCCCATCAATTTTGAAATCCATTCTTGTTGTGCTTTAGTGCCTACTTTCTACTCTAAGAGATATTTAAGCACTTGTTGGTCATTTTTGACTTTGAAAGTCTAACCTAGCAAGTAATATCTTGACTTGCTCACTACAAAAATAAATGCCAACAACTATTCTTATATGTTGATAGCATTAATGCCTTTCTCTTGAAAGCCTCATTGAAAAATGCTATAGGTTGGCCATCCTACATAAGCACATCTCTCAATGCTCCCCTAGATGCATCACACTCAATTTTAAAACCCTTAGAAAAGTCAACTAGCCTGAAGATAGGAAGTAAAGGTTGAGTAATTGCTCTCTTCAACTCTAGGAAGCCTTTTGTAGCTTCTTCAGACCAAAATGCATTCTTCTTCAATAGCATAGTTAATCGAGCTGGTATTGTTTCATAGTGTGTTACACACTTTTAGTAGTATCATGTGAGGCCTAAGAAACCTCTCAGGGACTTTAAAGTATTATGAATATGCCATTCAAGCATTGAAGAAATCTTTTCTGGATCTACCCTCACCTCCTTAAAGAAATAATATGGCCCAACTAATGAACATCTTTCACTCCAAACCTACGTTTTGACATCTTAGCAAGCAAACTATGATGTTTTAAGATTGTTTATACTGATCGTGGATCGATTACAAGATTAGAAAGATTTTGGCTACAAACCAAAATGTCATCAGGAAAAAAAAAAAAAAAAAACTTATTGAGAAAGTATTTGAATACCTCATTCATCAACCTTTGGAATGTAATAGGTGCATTTGTAAGTCTAAATGGTATAACCAACAATTCATAGTGGCCCTCATGAGTTTTGAATGCTATTTTATACATGTCCTTCACTCTCACTCAAATTTGATGATAGCCTGACCTTAAAACATAAAATAAATAAATAAATAAATAAATAAATAAAACCTTAACACCAAAGAGCTCATGATGTAATTCATCAATGACAGGTATGAGAAATTTGCTTTGATGATTTCTTGATTCAAAGCTCTGCAGTCCATACACATTCATCAGCTTCCATCAACCTTCTTGACTAATAAAATTGGTGAAGAGAATAGACTTTCTCTTGTACAATCTTCTTAATCTCGATTTTCTGAAAATGAGAGTATCTATAAGGTCTAACTGACAGGAGCAGTCCCTTCTTACAATACAATTTGGTGGTCAAATGATCTTGGTGCTGCTAGTCCAACTGGTTCCTAAAAACCTCCTTGAAACTACTCCTGAAGCACAACTTCCACTTTAGTATACATGTCATCCTTTTTCTAACTATTTTCTACTGCTATATTAACTCTAGTAACCATGTCTGTTTCCTTACAAAGGAGGATTGTAAATGTTTTCCAGTGTACAAGACATTCATGGGGCAGAGAGGTGGTTGTGGATAGTGTCTCTCCAAGATAGGGTCTTGGTTCTTGGAAGGATTCGGCCCAAGGGCTTGTATTTTATTCTACGTGTATGGCTGCTGTTGGGGGTAGCCAGCCCCCCCCCCCCTAACATCGCATGCCAAGCCAAGAACCTTTGCCAAGTTGGTGCTTCAAACTCCTTAGGCACTCCCTAAGGTGTCTATTCCTTTCCATCAACCTAAGTGTGTTGATGGTGAGTTTTTCGTGCAATTTATGAAGGAAGAATTGGATCATTCAGCAGTCCCTTTTTGGTTCTCTATGGTGTTAAAATTCTTAAGGCAAAGGCCATCTCTGGATCACATAAGAAGATTTAGTCATAGCAGATGGGGCCTTTCAAACCAACCAGTAGTTTCAGCGATGCACAAGTCTTGGAATGTATTTGTGAGATTTTCGAATGAAGAGGATTTCCTGAAGTCCTTGTCTCGTGAAAATTGTGATATCGAAGGGGTTGCTTATAGGCTCTTTCAATGGTCGATAGATTTTAAAGAAGATGAGGAACAGGCGCTGGTGCTAGTTTGGATCATGTTACCTGGCCTCCCTCCAAACCTCAATCAAGAATCATTCTTACGTAATATTGTTGCACCGATTGGATTTTTCTTGATGAACGATAATGCAACACGTTGTGCGACAAGAACAGATGGTGCACTAGTGTGCGCTCTAATGAATATTGATCAGGAGCCGATTCATTCTACTTGGATTGGGACGCCGAGGCATCCAACTAGTATTTCCCAAGACGTTGATTATGAAACTTTACCTGCCTTTTGTTCCTGTTGCAAGGTGCAAGGGCATAATTCAAAAACTTGTAACGCCAACATGAAGGAAGGAAAAGAGACTAAGAGTTTGAAGGATATTAAGTCCAGTAGAATCTGGGTCCCAAAGGACAAAGAAGATGACGTGAAGGTTAATAACGTGCAATCAAAGAATAATATAGAATCCCCTGTTTTGGTTCTGGAAAACATGGACTCCAGGGATCCAGTTTTGGATGAGGATAAAGACGTAGGGATATCGACGTTGGAGACCGAGGCAGAGATGGAGGATATGGAAGTCCCAGTGCATAGGAAAGATCTGTGGATATGTGGAGAATCCAACGAGACCATACCTGATAAGGAGTTGGTTTCTTTATCGAAAACAGATCACGTACCAAATGTTGAGAATAATCCATCAGCTGATGATGCGTTAGGGAATGTGTGATGCCCCCAAATTCCGCTTGGGATCGGACGAACATTTGAAGCGTCGAGATATGCAACACAAGGTTACTTGCCCCTGTTCACGACATATAAGATGTAATGTTCCTAACATGCATCTAGCATTATGCAATATTCGCAGGGATAATTTTTTCTTTAGCAAGACTATGCACCAAACTGAAAATATCCCAAATACTTCAAACATATTTAATACAAAAAGACATACTAAATAGCTGAGATCATAACGCTAATCCAAAATAGCTATGATCAAAAGAGTACTGGAGATGCAACTCCATAGAACATGTATTAATTTAAGTTAACTACTATATTAACAATGACGCCACTCCGTCGCTCAATCGACCGTGTCCAGTTGGTCGAATTTCAGTTCTTCTTCAGGTCCTATAACAAGATCTACCATTCGGGTGGGAATGGTAGTGGGACTACCACAGTGAAATTTGATTATAAATCTCAATAAGTTAACAGAAAACCTTCACACAGGTTAATAATGCATGCATGGCAGTAAAATCATAAGTAATCATAGCATAACTTAACATACAACATAATATAACTGACATAACTTAAACTAAAGCGTGAACTGAACTTAACTTGCTTAAACCAAACTGGATTTAAACTGAGACTTGACTTGATAAGAATGATCTGAGACTTGACTTAACATGAAATCATTTTCTTTATCTACTTAAGCTTATCTTTTTGGGTACTACATGGGTTCCCTAGAACCATGTGGCCCTACCGATTACCGCATCACGTCACAGGTATCTGCACCAACTGTGAGTGCGTTATGATTGGTATCTGCACCAACCGTATGGGCCACACTCTATGTAGTCCCCATATCTCGTGTGCCATACTCATGATGGACCTCCATGAGAACTGAAATCTGTCTGGTACTGCACCAGCTGAAATGTGAATCCATCGGCGTTAGAGCCTAGCGCGCTCCGGTGACCAGCTAGTTAGGCCCCGCCCGCTACCCGTTGACCGTATTTCGTCAACTCAGGAAATTTCACACCTTATTAAACACTCCAGCGTGAACAAAGGAGTTCCACTAGGATATTACCCCATCCTAGCACTTAGGGTCGTGATTGACATGACTGTTCTCGAAATACACAAACTGTATTCGAGATGAAACGTGACTGGAGTACGAAAGGACAGAAGCCCTAACGTAACACAACATGACTTGAACGTAACTCAAAAGATATGACTTGCTTGAAATAGAAACATTTCATAACATAACATAATATATAACAGGCAACACACTTAACATGACATACTTGCAACATTGAATATTACATGACATGACATACATGTAATAGATAGCATACTTAACTTTACATGACATACTGGCAATGTGTAGCAATACATGACAGAATATCTTGTGTAATAGATGAATAACTCATGACAGAATAAATTCTGTGTAACAGATAAATATGTAATGACTTGACATGACACATGTTATAACATACATATATACATACATACACTGCAATTCCTTTACTTATCACTCATACACATTAAACTGCTAGTAAGTTAAAAGCTAACTTACCTCGATCTTCGCATTTTATAGACAACTCAAACACGATCATGAGGAACTGAAAATAGTGATTTCTAAAAGTTAGAACTTAGTCACTAACAATTAGAAATATGAAAAAATATTAACTTAGAGTAAAATTACCATTTTTACCCTCTACATGTAGAAAAATGACCATTTTACCCCTAACTTAAGGATTTTGCATCCTAATTCCAAAAATCACCAAAATTTACAAACCTCATGTAAACTTTGTCCTAAGTTCAAATATCAACTCAAAAAAATTTAAAACTAAACACAACTATTAAAACTCTATAGGGCCGAAATTGTACATAGTCTATTCCTTTGATTTTTATTTCTAACTTGTTTTGATCAACCTCTTGATCCATGACATATAAAGATGGGATCTTCAAATACAAACATCACATTGTTTAAAAAGGTGTCCTGAAACAGATCCAAGCTTCAAAATCAAGATCACATGGTTAAAAATCAACCAAAATATAAATTTAGCCAAGAACATCATCACTTTGGCCTTACCGAATATCTCCTTGCATAAAATTTCATATCTTCGTAAATAATATCAAATATAGTCAAAACAACATTATAACATATATATAAGAGGCTTAGGATCCTCAAATAAAAATATCAAAGCCATTGGATTAGGATTAAACCATAAAAGATTTAAACTTTCTTAAAACAGAAACTGTTTTTCCTCTTCCTGTTTCTAGGTTTCTAGATCTAAGAAAAGCTTTCATCAAAACTTTTAATCATGCAACAAATCATCAACAAATAATCATATACACATGTTAACAGTACTCCATAAAAATTTTGGACCAAGATCTATCCATTAGCTTGGTCAAAAACTCCAAACTACAACACACTCTCCAGTTTATCGCCCAGATTAACCTTTCTGAGGTTTGAACAACTTTTGATCGATCATATGATCTCAAACTGGAACAAATAAGATAACCACGTAAACTAGACTCATACAAGAACAAGTTTTATGAAGGAAACTTTGTGAGAAAATACTTACAAAAGCTTCAAATAAGGTATTCAACAGAGACCAGAAAAACTACCTGAGAGAGTCTTTTATGTTTTGTCAAAGAAAAGTGTAAAGGAGAGTTGGTTTTTGTGGGAAGTGGACTGGAGAGACTCTTACACAGGTTATGGAAAGTGATAGGACTGAAAGAGAGCTTGAGTGTTGGCCTTTTCTTCCCCAAAAAAATCAGTCCAAGATCTTTTCTCAAGATGGAGTGTGAGAGTGAAAGAGTGAGGTGGCCCTTTAGATATTTTTCTTCAAAAGCTTCTAGAATCTCTTTTGGAAGATCTATTCAGCTAAGTGGGGATGCAAACTTAGCCAAGAAGCAATGCTAATGAGACCAAATTCGTGGGCCTTAATGGGCCTAAACCGAATGGGCCTATATTTTGGAGTTTTAAGAGGGTTTGAGTTGCTATCAAGCCCAAATCCAATATCACTTGGCGCAATCAATTTTCCAAGGTTAATAAGGTTGGATAAATATTTTCTAACATAAATTTGAAGAATTAATAGCATGTGGAAGTAATTTAATCAAGCGATTAAACACAATACTAGAAACTGATTCATTTAGGTTTTGGAGGTCAACTTTATGGTTTGGATAGAACCGTTTAGGATTTCGATTTCAACCATGCTTTTGGTTCTCAGTTGGATTCCAACCATATAGGATTTCACTAGGGTGGAAATCCTCTTTGGTGTGGCATAATTCGATTGGTCGGATGTAATAGGGTTTTTACTTAGGTGGCATGATCTCACACATTGATTCCTTCAAATCCATCAAACGTTCCTCATGGTGCCAAGTGTCTAATACTATTCACTATGTGTGGCTAAGATCCTGCAAGGTGTCTAAATAAAATCTCTATAATCTAATTTGGACATTCCATACTGTGATTTTGAAACACTGCAATGGGTGCGCATAACGAGATTACTATTCACTCTGGAAGAGTGAATAATAAACTTCGCACTAAAAATTCTTAAATATTCATATTAACCTATAGTAAAAATCGTTAACCAAAATTCAACCTCGAAGTACCCATAAAAATAATTTCATAGTTTCAAACAGACGTTTCGTCGAAAATATGAAAATAGACTTATTGCGCCATAAAAGCCTAAATAATCAACTGAGTCTAATGGTGTAGACCATAATGCATTCTGACACTTATAACTAACTCAAATAATTAGCATTGCACTTCTGGCACCATAGTGAGTGATAACACAAACTATGTTGACAGACTAAAACCTATGCGATTGGTCGATTTGTGAAAACTTATGGAGTTTTCACGAAATTCCTAAAGACAATAGAAATTTCACTTTTGAATTTCTAGCGGGCTGTTATAGAATATAGTTGTGCAGTCTGGAGATAAACCGCCAGCAGTCTTGGAAGATTTACAGATGGTGATTTTTAAACAATCAACCGTCATGGAGTCAAAATCTAATGATGAAGGTAATATTCCTCATCTTGGGAAAGATTGAGATGGTTCCTCTGATTCTGACTTAGTGGTAAAAAATGCGCCAAGTAGAAGATTGTTATGTAGTTCTTATAGGGCTCCTAGCAAGCCCCCTAAGCATTATAAATGATTAACAAACTTATGTATTGGAACATCCGAGGTCTTGGCACCTTGAGAAAATGTTTGAGGGGGCTGCTAAGATTGCAGAAACTTACTATTCTATTTCTTGCGGAACCTTTCAGGGATGATAATCTTTTGGATCATTGGAAGACTTCTCTATCTTTTGACGAGTGCCTGTCGAAATGCTAACCCAGCAGGCAAGATTTGGTGTTTTTGGAAGTTTGGTTTGCAGGTGGGTGTCATGGGTGTTTCGAATCAGCATATTATCTTGCTTATTAATTCAAGTTTATTGATCTTGGTTGTTTATGCTAAATGTCGGTATTTAGACTGGAGGTCTTTGTGGGCCAATATGCTTGTTATTAATAATTTGTAGTGGCCTCATGTGGTTATTGGGGATTTTAACATCTTACGCAATGATAGTGAAAGAAGAGGGGGAAATCCAAGACTGCTTATGGCAATGGAGGACTTCTGCTCTTTTATTGATAATGGCAGATTTGTTGAGCTGCCTTTCTCAGGCAATGAATTTGCATGGTGCAATGGCCAATTAGGGGTGGCACGTTCATGGGCTAGGCTTGATATAGCTTTATGCAACTCGAAGTTCATGGATCTTTACCCGTCGGGTAGACTTCAATACCTTCCAAGGAGGACTTCAGATCACTCCCCTATGCTTTTGGGTCTTTCGGAACCATCTTCTAGGTATGGTCATGTCTCGTTTAAGTTTCACTATATGTGGACGAGTCATGAGGATTTTTGGAGATGTGTTTCTAGTTCTTGGCAGGTGGAGGTTAATAGAACTGGTTTGTGGGAGCTTGTCGAAAAGCTGAAGAGGTTAAAACTGGTCCTTAAAACTTGGAATAAGGAGGTGTTTGGCTGGATAGGGAAGCACATTAAAGACCTAGAAGCAAAAGTGGAGGAAGGAGAATCTAGCTTACAAGAATGCTATTCAGAAGATGTTGAAGCAGATGTTTTAGCTAATAAGATTGAGCTTGATGTCTAGTTAAAAAGGGAAGAATCTCGTATCGCTCAACAAGTCAAGCAAGATTGGGTCTCGCATGGTGAAGTTTCAACCGTTTTCTTCAAAGATTTGCAGTCCCATAAACAGAATGTGGTGAAGGAAATGAAGCTCTCTGATGGTTGAGTGCTTACCTTGCTAGAAGGTATTCATGACGCTGCATGCATTTATTTTGAGGATTTCCTCAAAGTAAAAACAATGAGTTCATTGCCAGACTTGGCTGAGCTAATATCGAAAGCAGTTTCAAATGAGGAAAATAATTTTTTTGGCAGTAATCATTCGGTTGGGGAAATTAAAGATGCCCTTTTTTCTATTCCTGTGGATAGTAGTCTTGGTCCGGATGGCTTTGGGTTAGGTTTGTATCAACATTGTTGGTCCTTAGTGCAACAAGATTTATTGGAAGCAGTTAGTGATTTTTTTGGCGGGGCCACATTACCAAGGTTTTACTCTGCCTCTTATATTGTCTTAATTCCCAAAGTTTAGAATCCTACGACGTTTGGGAACTTTAGACCAATCAATCTCTATTCAGTGGTCCATAAAATTTGTTCTAAGATTTTAGTGAATAGATTTACTCAGTCTTCAGCAGGATTATTTCTATTGAACAAGGAGCTTTCTTGCCGAGTAGGAGTATTTTTGAAAATACTAGTCTTACTCAGGAGCTTATTCATGATATTAATAAGCCACCCCGAGGAGGTAATATTACAATGAAAATTGCTTTTGCAAAAGCTTACAACATGATTGAGTGGGAATTTTGATTTCATGTCTTGGAAGCTTTTGGGTTCTCTTCGAAGCTTCGCCATCTGTTAGTCCAATGTATTACTACAGCTTGGTATTCTGTGGTGATGAATGGCACTGTGAAAGGGTTCTTTAAGGGTGGACGAGGTCTCCATCAAAGGGATTCTCTTTCTCCTTATTTATTCATTTTAGTGGAAGAAGTTCTTTCTCAGCTGTTAAAGAAGAAATTTGAAGATGGAAGAATTAAATGCTTCTCACATCCAAGACATGGTCCTGTTATTTCTCACCTTTTATATGCTGATGACATGGTGATTTTAGCTAATGGAGGGAAATCTTCAGTTTTAGAGATTGTTGCTGTTCTTCGTACTTATGCTTCATGGTTGGGTCAACAGGTGAACAGCGCCAAATCTTCAATTTTTTCTCTAAGAAAATCAATTTTGCTAGACGTCAACATCTCTTATCGACTACACAATTTTCAGAAGGGATGTTCCCGATTAGGTACTTAGGGGTGCCAGTTTTTTCTGGAAGATTGAAGTTAATTCATTTTCAGGATGTTATTCAAAGAATTCGGAAGAAGATTGAAGGTTGGAAGTTGAATTTTCTTTCTGCTGGGCCGAGGGTGATACTATTAAAGCATGCCTTGTCGAGTATGCCGGTTCACTTGCTATCTATGATCTAGGTTCCAAAAATGGTTTTGCTTCATTTTGATAAAATGTTTAGCACTTTCTTTTGGGGCTAAAGCAATGGGAGCCCTAAGAGGAAATGGATTAAATGGGACAGATAATGCAAACCCGTGGATGAGGGAGGGGTTGGTTTGAGGAATTTTGTTGATGTACAAAGATCGTTGCATCTCAAATTCGCCTGGAATTTGTTATGTTTAGATTCTTTATGGAAAAGATTTTTTTGTGTGAAATACATGCATGGACAGCATCCGCTAGAGATTAATCCATCCAGAGGCACCCGGTTTTGGAAAGCGATTTTCAAAGAAAGTCCTGTTGTACTTTCGCACTTCAAGTGGAAAATTAGGGAGGGGAATGTGTCTTCTAGAGAGACAGTTGGCTTAATTTTGGACCTTTGATGGAGCAGTATCCGATTTTGGGAGCCAACATTGAAGGTGAAGCATTGTATGATAAATAATAGTTGGGATATGGAGCAACTCGAGCAGCTAGTAGGGCCATGAAAAATGGAGGAGATAGCCAATGATATTAGGAGAAGAATGGAAGGTAATGATTAGCTTATTTGGTTAGGAAACTCGGATGGGTCTTTCACATCCAAAAGCACCTGGTCTTTTGTTCGGATTAGTAATCCTAAATGTCAATGGTTGGATTGGATTTGGAATGCGGCCTTACCGAAGAAATTTTGTGTGCTTATGTGGAAGGCCTTAAACTCATGTCTTAGTGTGGAGGACCGTATAAGGAGACTTGGTGTGCCTTAGTCTCGAGATGTGAATGCTATGGGGAAGGTGCCTCTGAGGATATTAATCATGTGTTATATAGTAGTAATAGTGCTATGGCCATATGGAAATTTAGCTCAAATACTTTGGGTATCCCGTTTGTCCCATTCCGGTCTTGGAGAGCAACTGTTGAGGCTTGGTTTCAAAGAGCATTGAAGTCATCTCAGCTAAGTAATCTTATCGGACTTATACCTGTGATCATTACCTGGAATTTATGGAATTGGCGATGTAAAGCTCAGAAGGGAGGAAGAAAATAGAAGGTTCAGGCTTTATGGAGATCGATAAAGTATTGGATTCATTGGGTTGGTATTAAGATTCAGAAGACTTCCTGGCTAGTGGAAAAGGATGTACAGATCTTGAGGTCTTTGAATCTTTCTATTAATTCAAGAAAGAAGGAGACATTAATGGCAGTGAGATGGGAGAAACCGAAGAAAGACTGGTTAAAACTGAGTGTGGATGGAAGTAGTATTAATAATCCTAGATTTTTGGGTGCTGGAGGAGTAGTCAGAAATGAATTTGGGAAGGTGGTTTTTGCTTTTGCCGAATTTATTGGTAATTGTAGCAATAATCTTGTGGAAGTTCTAGCCCTTCGGAGAGGGCTTCAGCATTGCAAAACATTGGGGCTCAACAATATAATTATTGAAATGGACTCTCTTTTGGTTGTTATCAGAAAGGAAGTTGTAGTCTTTGGGACTTAGAGGATTTTTGGGAAGACATTATTAATATGTTGGCAGAAATGAATTTTTCTGTTAAGCATATCTATCGGGAAGGAAATGAGGCCGCAAATGTTTTCGCTTGTCTGGGTAGTAATGGGATCTCTCATGAGTGGTCAGGGCAGATAGAAGTTCCTCATCTATTAAGAGGTATACTTAGAACAGAGTCATGTGGACTAGCATACCTCAAGAATTGTTGATGTTTCTGGAGTGGGTACTACATGGTAGTGACGGCATGTGGTTAGTCATTTCGCTTACTTGAATACGAATTTTATTCGTCCAGTTAAATCCTTTATAGGCTTGTTTATATTGATTTGCTTAGTTATAGGTCTGGTTATAGTTTTTGAATTATTTGATCCGGTGTTCTGGTTCTTGGGGGATATTAGTCTTTCATATTATTGTAAATCCCAAGTTCCTTGATTGTTACCACGATATTCCTCCGCCACAAGCGATGGCTTATTAAAAAAAAAATGTTTTCCAGTGGCTTCCATTGATATGTTTCCAGAGTTAAGGTCCTTTAGAGTGAAATTACTTTCCAGATGATCAATCCATAAGCATTTTCCCACTTATATACACTCGGGACATACTTGTTATAAGAACTCACATAGTGTTTATAAATGTATGAAACACAACAATAAAAACGTAAAACCCATGGCTTCAAACCTTTTAGATTAGAAGCCTTGTGGTCTGAATCTGTAGAATGTAGGTTGGTGATAGAAAAGACTTGGCAGGTTAACGGTGGAAATGGACCAATGGGGGAAGTTGTCGGCTCACAGTAAGAATCTTTTAAAAAGGAGCAGAAACAGCTTTGGAATAGTACAAAAGAGACTGAAACAGGCAAGAGCAGATATGGAGAGAATTCAAGCTGCAAACTCAATCAATGTCAACAAAGAGGCACTACAAAAAGCTAGAGAGGAAGTACATATATGATTGGAAAGGAAAGAAATACTATGGAGACAGAGATCAAAAGCCCTTTGGCTAAAAGCTGGAGATCAAAATACAAGTTTCTTTCATAACAAAGCAAATCAGAGGTTGAAAACTAATACCATTGCAAGCCTACAAGATGAGACTAGAGATTGGCAGGATGGAGATTGAAGAGATGAGCTGATAATGAAGTATTTTGAGGATATGTTTGCGCTCTATTAATCAACCCAGCAATTTGGACTTTTTATCACCTCTACGAGGTAGAGTGATTGAAGCTATGAATGAGGAACTCACCAAACCTTATCATGTAGTTGAAGTGGAGGCAACTCTATACCAAATGAATCCCATAACAGCTCTAGGTTCTGATGGAATGGCTCCTATTTTTTATCAAAAGTACTAGCATACTATAGGAGAGACAATTTCTAAGGCTTACTGCATGCTCTTAATGAAGGTCGATTCCCATCTGCAATTAACCACACTTTCATAGCATACTATAGGAGAGACAGACCCATTAGCCTTTGTAATGTCATTTATAAATTGATCTCAAAAGTCATGTCTAATCGATTGAAGTTGATCGTACCTCAGGTTATCTCTAGCTCCCAAAGTGCAATTGTACCAGGTAGAGTCATCTCTAATAATATACTGGTAGCTTATGAATTAATTGATTTCTTAAGAAGGAAAAGGAATGGCAAAGAAGGATTCATATCTCTCAAGTTAGACATGAGTAAAGCCTATGATAGGCTTGAATGACACTACTTGGAGGCAGTTATGCAACAAATGGGGTTTGCAAGCAAATGGATTCAGTTGGTTATGCTTTGTATTGAATCTGTTTCCTTCTCCATTCTCATTAATGGTGAATCTGTTGGTCCTATACATCCGTCTCGAGGGATAAGGTAGGGAGATCCTTTACCTCCCTACTTGTTCTTGCTGGGAATTGAGGGCCTTATCTCCCTTTCGAACCAAGCTAGCACAAGGAAGCACATTAGTGGAGTAAGTGTCTACAGAGGGGCTCCTGTGGCGAACCATCTGCTGTTTGTAGATGCCAGTGTCCTTTTCTGGAAGGCCTCTATCCAAGAAAACAGGGAGGTACAAAGAATCCTGGAAGTTTATGAAACTGCCTCAGGTTAGAAAATTAATCGAGAGAAGACCTCTATGGTTTGTAGTAAAAATGTCTCCTGAGAAGCACAACATCAACTACTTTCTTTTTGGGGAATTCAAGCTTTTCAAAATTATGACAAGTACCTTGGTTTGCCACCTATGGTTGGGAAAGATAAGAAAAAGGCTTTCTCAAATATCAAGAACAAAGTCTGGTATAAACTGCAACAATGGAAGAAAAAGATTTTATCTCAAGGGGTAAAGAAGTTTTAATCAAGGCAGTTGCACTAGCTATCCCCACATATGCTGTGATAACCCGTATTTTAGTGTATTTTAATTGAAGGATTATTTTAATTAATGTAAATATTGGTTCTTTTGTTTTAAAATTATCTGATTTCTCGTTGGTTTATTTTTATGATTTTTAAGTTGTGAAATTTATTTTGATATGCTTTCTTAATATTAATTATTGTTTTACATTTAAATTTCTCTTCAATTTAAATTAGTTTATTTGTGGGCTTTAAAATTATTGTATTGTTAGATTTTTATTGTTATTTTATTTAAGTTATTCACTGCGTTTAAATTATTTATTCAACTTACTGTTTTGAAATTCTTTTCGTTGGATCAATTTTGTGACTCAAGTTGTGAGGATTGGAGCTCATTTCTTTCCCTCACTTTTTGTCTTTTTCCCTCTTTTTCTTTTCCTTCTTCTCCTTCTTTTTCCCCTGCTTTTTCCTCCTACGCGTGACACCCCTCCCTTCTCCCCCATCCGTTTTCTCTTCAGCCCACAGCGCCACCGTGCGCCGTCCTTGAGCAACACCACCCCTCCCGTTCTCTTCCCCACCGGCTAGCAATGACCCCCTCTATTTCTAGCTCCTCCCTCGCCGCCGTTAGCCTCCACGCAGGGCTTCAAGCCGCCACCTTCTTTCGTTCCAATGCCGCCGTTGGCCACCACCTTTTCACCACAGCACTAGCGGCCTCCTAGCTACCTAACCTACCCATCCTTAGCACCGATCCACCACCGGTGAAGCCCATCCATGATCCTTCGGCCATAGTCCAAAATACACTGTTGCGTGGCTGTACCGCCACTTCTAGCACCTTCGTGATCCTTTAGAAATTATATTACAGTGCTGTAAGTAATTTTTCAAAGAATTTCTTGAGATTTAAATATATTTTTGCACTAACAAATCTTCTACAGTCTGGTTGGTTGTGCCGGACATTGAGTCAGATGAGTATGGGGGTCCGTTGGATGTAAGGATGGGTTGTTTATTTAATTGAATTATGCGTGCGTGCATTTATGTTGTGTTTGGCATCTTGGCATTTATTGCATCATTTCATGCATGCTCATGTGTTGTGAATGAAAACTGGGTTTTCATGTGAGAGATGATTTTGGGTATGGTGAAATGAATGGATTGAATGGTTCGAGAGAAAGGAAAAGGAGACTGTAGGGATGGTGGTAAGCAAGGACGGTGGTAGAGTCCCTCCTACTGTGCATGTGGTAGAGATGGTGGTAAGCAAGGATGATGGTAGTCCCGCCTGCGATTCCTACCTATAGCGCGAGCTGTAGGGATGGTGGTAGTCCCGCATGTGATTCCCGCCTACGGTGCAAGGGTAGGGATGGTGGTAAGAAAAGATGGTAGTAGAGTCTCACCTATGATTCCCACCTATAGTACTCTGATAGGTGCCCCTTGTTTGGAAAAGAACTGTAGTGATGGTAATAGAGTCCCGCCTGTCATTCCTGCCTACAGTGTCCGATAAATGATTGTGTTGGGTCATTTTTTGGGAAAATGGCGGTTTATGATTTAATGGTTACAAGCACCATTTTCTAGGAAAATGGTTGGTTTATGTTTGAGCCATTTTCTGGAAAAATGGCGGATGTTATTCTTGGGGTGTTTTGGGTCAAATGGGATTTTTGATGTGTGTTGGAAAATAATCATTTTTGGTGAAAATGAGGGTTTTGGGTCACATTCATGTTTCGTCATGTGCACATGTTTGTTGGATGCATTAATATATATATTTTTTATCCCTTGGTTTGTTTGGGTGATTACTTACTGAGATTCAAATCTCATGTGGTATTCTTTACCCTGCGATACCTTTTTATGGTATCGCAGATTTTGATGCAGATGAAGACGTTGAGCCTGAGGGATCGACTCCACGGTAGGTGTGACATGTGGTCGCTTTTTGGATTATGGGATTTGTTTCCCTTTTATATATGTATTTGAAGTTTTATTTTATTTGACGAATAATTGTATAATTTTCAGTAATACTTTTATTTTGGTAATCTTGTATTTAAAATTCTGGTACTTAGTTGACTTATTTAATTTATTTGTTGCTCTTTTATTGTACACTTTATGCATGTACACACACTTGGCACTTATTGTTGGGATGCGTGACCCGTGTTGTCATCCTCTCGACGTCACGAGTCCCGCATTTCCGTACGTGGGAGTCGGGGCGTCACATATGCTATGTCTTGTTTTAAGCTACCGAATACTCTTTGCTATGAGTTAGAACAAATGATGGCCAAGTTTTGATGGGGTCAGAAAAAGGAAGAGAGGAAAACTCACTGGGTGAGTTGGAAAGGGTTGTGTGAAACCAAAGGTGAGGGAGGAGTGGGCTTCAAAGATTTGAGAATTTTTAATGATGCTTTACTTGCAAAACAAGGGTTGAGAATAATGCAGAATGAGGACAACATTCTTCACAAAATTTCAAGGCTAGATACTTTTCTAAATCCAATTTTCAGACATCAAGTCTTGGACATAACCCCTCTTATGTATGGAGAGGAATATGGACAGTGAAAGACAAACTTCTCCAAGCCTGCAAATGGAGGGTTGGAAATGGGAGGAAGATCAGAATATGAGAAGATTACTGGGTCCCTGGCTTGAAAAATCTACAACAGATGGGAGAGGCTACTCAAATTTGATAGATCCAAATACTGGTTGGTGGGATGTGCAAACAATAAGAAGACTATTGCCCTCTGAACCTGTTGATGTAGTTTTGAAAATCCTCCTTAGTGAAGGTGTGATGCCCTGACTCCCACGTACGGAAACACGAGAATTATGACATCAGGATGATGACAATAAGGGTCACGCATCCCAACGATAAGTGCTCAAGTGTGTACAACACACAAAAATTGCACAACAAAACGCAGCGGATAATATAAATAAGTCAATTAAGTACCAGAATTTTAAAAAGTTATACATTTATCCATTAAAAATATAATACAAATCAAATACATACAAGAGTGGGAAACAAATCCCATAATCCAAAAGCAACCACATGTCACTCCCTCTGCGAAGCCGTTCCCTCAGGCTCTTCATCCTCATCTACACCAAAATCTACAGTACCATAAAACGGTACCGCAGGTAAGTAATAATCCAAATAACCTCCGAGATAAAAGTGCATTAATGCAACCAACATGCATGCATATGATGAAATATGCCTTAGTCTCAAAACATCATTTTTCCCAAAAATGAATATTTTCCAACACACGCCAAAATCTCATTTTTGGCCCAAAACAATAATCCATTCTTTTTCTCAGAAAATGATTCGCATAAAAAACATTTATTGAACACTGTAGGAGGGAATCACAGGCGGGATGCTACCACCATCCTTACTTACCACCATCCCTATCGTCTGCACCGTAGGCAGGAATCACCGGCGGGAATCACCGATGGGACTATACCACCATCCCTGCTTACCACCATCCCTACAGTCTCTTTTCTTTTTTCTCACATGAAAACCCAGTTTTCAAATATACACATGAACATGTATGCAATTATGCTAAAATCCAGTTTCATTTACAAACATGAACATGCCTGCAAATATGCAATGTACATGACACAACATCAATATCCAACAACCAACCAATCCCAATATAACCAATTACACAAACAACTTCATCCTCCAATCCAACCAACCCCTTTACTCCTTGGACTCAGTTCGGTACAACCAACCAATTTACAGTAAATGAGTGTTAGTGCAAAAGTACATTTAAATCTCAAAAGTTATTTGGGAAAATACTTACAGCGCTTTAAAATAACTTCCGAAGGATCATGGAGGTGCTAGAAGCGGCAGCACAACAACCAAACAGTGCAAAATGCACTAGGCCGTGGGTCTCAAAAACTCATTTTTGATCGGGGACAAATTAAGACTCGAGATTACTAGGAAAGGCTTAGGGATGTTGGTGAAGCTAATGGTGGTGGTGGTTGGCTGTGCGTGGCGGCGTGGGAGGTGTTTGGAGGCCAAAATGATCAAATTGGAAATGGAGTTGGCTGGGCTTCACCGAGGACGGATCAGAGCTGGGGATGGGTGCAATAGGTTGCTAGGAGGTCAAGGAATATGTGGTGAAGAAATGGTGGACGGAAGTTGCTTGACAGTGGCGCTAGAGCATAAAAGGCTGTGCAGCTTTAGAAGGTGCGTGTGGGTCAATGGTGGCGCGGGAGGGGCTAAGATTGGAGTGGGGTGGTCGCCGGCCGGTGGGGAGAAGATTGGGAAGGGCGGTGTCGACCACGGCGGCGTGCGGCGGTGCCGATTGGAGGAGGAAGAATCGGACGAAGGAGAGAGAGAGAGAGAGAAGGGGATGCGCGCTGGAGAAGCAGGGGAGGGAGAAAAAAAAGAAGAAAAAGAAAGAAGAAGAAAAAGAAAAGGTAAAAGAAAAGAGGAGAAAGAAAAATGAAGGAAAAGAAATGAGGTACAATCCTCATAACTTGGGTCATGAAATTGATCCAACGAAAATGATTTCAAAACAATAAGTTTAATAAAATAATTCAAACGCAGTGAATAGCTTAAATGAAATAATAACAAATCCAACAATAATAATAATTTTAAAACCCATAAACAACTGATTTAAATTAAAGATCAATTTAAATGCAAAACAGTAATTTTCACAACTTAAATTAAGAAAGCATATCATAAAAATAATTTTCACAACTTAAAAATATAATAAAATAATATATCAAAACTCCCAAAATTTTAAAACTAGAGGACCAATATTAAAATTAATTAAAATAATCTTTCAGTTAAAATACACTAAAATATGGGGTATCACAGAAGGAAACCATGAAGATAAATTAATATGAGATATGGAGAGAAATGGATGCTTTAGTGTGAGGAGTGCTTAGAAATTGCTCAGAAAACTGAGCTCAAATCCAGTAGAAGGGGAATGCTGGACCAGTAGTGCAAACAAGAAACTATGGAAGGATAAATGGAGAATGAAGATTCCTCACAAGGTTAAGGTTTTTTGCTTGGAGGGCATGCATTGCGGCTCTTCCCACAAGAAGCAATTTGGAAAAAAGGAAAGTAGTTGAAGATGCTAAATGTCAGCTCTGTTCCTCAGATGTAGAAAACACAACTCATGCTCTCTATCAATGTCCTTTGATTACAGAAATGTGGAGTAAGATCTTTCCTCAACTCAGACCAGCTAGACCAAATGGAGACTTTAGAGAGTGGGTTACTCGAAATCAAGTCACTGGGTGTATAGATGACTTGGAAAAAGTATTTATGGTAGCTTGGGCATTTGGAACAGAAGAAATCAGTGGGTCTTTGAGAAGAAACAGATCATACCTGAGGGGATCATTAACTTTGCTCTTTTGTTACATCAGACCTTCAAGGCAATTAAAGCTGTAGATCAAAGCAATTTCAAGTTGTCTCAATGGCAATTACCTCTACAAGGTATGGCAAAACTCAAGGTGGATGGGGCAATCTTTCATGCTGAGGGTTAATGCAGGAGTAGGTCTCATCTTAAGAGATTGGGAAGGGAAAGTGTTATTGCAACTAGAAGTAGTTGCAATATTGAGAGGATTGCAATTCTGCATCCCTCTTGGCCTTCAGTCTTTATGCATTGAAATTGATTCAGTAGTTCAAGAAATAAGTAATCCTACTTATTCGAACTCCATGTATGGGAATGCACGCAAGCTAGCAAGATTTTCTAGAAATGTTATTTCAACTAATTAATATTTGGTGGGATTCTGTTCCCAGCTGTGTTCTACAAGTCCTATGGACTAATTTACATCTTTAATGTCTTTTTGCAGTTAATGAGAAGTGAGTTTCTATTTCCAAAAAAAAACAAAACGTAAAACCCATTATTACGTCCGTTCCTTTTACATGAGACGCACCGTTTCATTTAAACCCAAAACGCCCCGTTTCATATTTTCCACTTTCCTCCTTTCCCGTTAATACCGTTGGTCGCATCATCACACTCCCACAATGGAGACTGATCAAGACTGTTAAGCCGTCACTTACTTTGATATCTTGCTTGACGAAGACTCGAGTAAGAGTCGAATTCACTCTCGCGTTGGACTCCTTTTCTCTCCAGTACTCTTGTTCAAGTCTCTTCCATTTCTAAGTCCTTATCTTTTCAGCTTCTCAATACATTCGATGACAAGTACTGCTACATGTACGCGCGTCATCTTCTGATTATAAAGACGACAATAATCTAACAAAACACCACATCTAATCTTTTATATAATTATAATAGTACTAACCTTTCAAAATATGTGTCGGTTTTGAGGAATAAGGAACCAATAATCGGAAGGAAACACGAAAAAAGTGGTCACATATATAACAAGATAACAGGAGTACTCACACCCTCACTACCGCAGCGACAATCTCAACAGATATCACTTGACGAGTGGAGCTAGCAAGACTCCAACATGTTTAGCTTTAACCATGCATGTTACTGTTACACATTCTTGTTTCTATTGACGATATAGTTGCGATTAGAGGCGTAGTCAACAAGGAGTTTCAACTCCGTTTTGATATCGATGTACCCATTCTTATCTTGATCGGCATGACGAAATCCATCCATAGCTCTAAACCAAGGCCAACGCGATCCGAGTTCTTGGAAGGCCGCCTTCACCTCCGACCTCGAAAGTTTGCCATCATTGTTGTCATCGTGTTTCTCGAAAATGGTCTTTAACACCGCATTAGTGCAGGGGACTTGATCACCCTTATCTTTGCTGTGCGTACACTCTTCCCCAGTGTGGGGCAACCTACCCATTTTATAAGGAACCACGAAGTAGTCTTGTAGCGACTCTTGGGTGAAGATGTTAAAGGATTTAATTCTATTCCCCTCCTCAGTTGCGACTTGAGTTCCTACTCCATAGAGTTCTCCTAGATCATGTTGTTCTCTTTGAGCCTCGATATAAAAAACAAACCAATCACTAAGAGTTCAGGTCTACTACACTAAATGTTCATGCCTAATAATGGCATTCACGCTCGTACCATCTTCTTGCCATAGCGCAACCCTTAACCCACTTATCAACTCTGCACAAAACAAAATAAAATAAAATTTCATATAAAATAACAAATGACAAAATGAATAAAGCAAATGAAAAAGTACACAATAAATAATTAAAACAAAAAAAAATAACCGAACATAAAATAAAATAACATACAATAAAATAAATAAACAAACAAAGCAGGATACAATAAAATAAATAAAACCAATAAAAATAACATACTTCAAACAAAATAATTTCAAATCACAACTTTAAAATTTTCCAGTACTTCACTTACAGGACGTGTGGTTTAACCTAGAGCCAAACTGCTCTGATACCACTTGTGACGCCCTGACTCCCACGTACGGAAACGCGAGAATCGTGACGTCAGGATGATGACAACACGGGTCACACATCCCAATGATAAGTGCTCAAGTGTGTGCAACATGCAACAAGAGCACCACAAAAGTCGCAGCAGATAAATTAAAAGTAGTCAATTAAGTACCAAATTGTTAAATACAAATATCCAAAAATAAATAGCTGTCAAAAGTTTTACAGTAATCCATTAAAAATATAATATAAATCAAATACATACAAGAGTGGAAAACAAATCCCATAAAACATAATAATTACAAATTACAATATTTCAAGAAGCGGGAAACAAATCCCAAAATCCAAACCACCACATATCACCCCTCCGGTGGAGTCATATCCTTAGGCGCCACATCCTCATCTGCATCAAAATCTACGGTACCATAAAATAGTACTGCAGGTAAATAATAATCCAAACAACCCACGAGATAAAAATACATTAATGCAACTAACATGCATGCATATGATGAAATATGTATCAGACCCAAAATATCATCTTTCTTGAAAATGAATATTTTCCAACACAGACCAAAATTCTATTTTGGCCCAAAAATAATAATCCGTTATTTTTCTAGAAAATGGTTCACACAAAAACCAACCATTATCAAACCCTGTAGGCGGGAATCACAAGTAGGCCTATACCACCATCCCTATCGCATGCACCGTAGGCGGGAATCACAGGCGAGACTCCACCACCATCCCTATAATTTATTTCCACACAAGGGGTACCTATCAGAGTACTGTAGGTGGGAATCACAGGTGAGACTATGCCACTATCTCTGCTTACCACAATTCCTACCACATGCACCGTAGGCGGGAATCACAAGCGGGACACAACCACCATCTCTACTTACCACCATCCCTATCGCTTGCACCGTAGGCGGGAATCACTGGCAGGACTCTACCGCCGTCCCTGCTTACCACCATCCCTACAGTCTCTTTTTCATTTTTTCACATGAAAACTCAGTTTTCAAATATATATATGAACATGAATGTAATTATGCGAAAATCTAATTTTCATTTACAAACATGAATATGCATGCAAATATGCAATGTACAAGACATAACACTAATATCCAACAGCCAACAAATGATCACATATTCCAATAACCCAACAACTTCATCCTCCAATCCAACCGACCCTCTTACTCCTTGGACTCAGTCTGGTACAACCAACCAAATCACAGTAAATATGAGTTAGCGCAAAAATATATTTAAATCTCAAAAATTATTTGAAAAAATATTTACAGTACTTAAATGTAAATTTCTGAAATACCAAGCTCGCGAACACTAAATTTAATGCCAAAAGTAAGCTCGAAATAAAATCACTAAAAATCATAATATTTTTTAGATTAAAAAGGGTTTCAAAAACAAGGAAATTTGGAAGTGATATTTTTGAAAAAAAAAATGGGCTGATTAACTGAAATAAAGCTAGAATAAAATGATTGGAATGTGCAACTCGCGGCAAGTACTAACAGTGCCAAATAGCCGAGTGAAACGCATGGGTTAATGGCCAAAACAGATCACGGCTAGGATAAGAACAGAGCAGGATGAAAATAGAGCACTGCTAAGGATAAAAAATAGAGCACGGCAAAGGATGAAGATAGAGCACTGCAAAGGATGAAAATAGGGCACTGCTAAGGATAAAATTAGAGCATACAATCGACCAAAAGGAAATTGCCGAAAAGAAAAAGAGAAAGAGGAATATAGAAGTTCTCGGATAGACCTGCAATGGAGAAAAATATGGATGAAATGGATGAACCGAAATAGAGCAAGAAAACAGCAGATGCAAAAGAAAAATAGAAGAACCGAAAATAAGGAGAGAAAAACTGGAAGTAATCGGAAATAATGAGAGGAAGAACCGAAACTTACCTGCAAAATCACTGACTTGGAGACAAGGAACCGAAAATAAAATGGAGAGGAAGAAGACGCAGCAGACGGCATAGCAAAAATAGTAGGAAGAAATGAAGATAAAATGAAGGAGAAGAAAAGTGGAAGTTGTTGCACAGGTGAGGGAGAACGAAAACTGGGCTGAAAGAAGATGAAGAAGAAGTCGGTGCAGGAGGAGAAGAAGAAGATGAAGGAAAGAAGAAACGAAGGAGAAGAGTTAAGCCCTATCCACAACGACGCCGTATGGGGAAAATAATGGGCTGGGTTGGGCTGCTCACGTTTAGGGGCTGCAATTCGACTGGGCCCGGCCCAAAAGAAAATAAAAAAAATAAAACTAAACCTAAACAAGCTCAATCCGAAAATAGTAAGTCCAATAAAAGAAAAAGATAAAATAAAAATAAATAAAAGTCAAATAAAAACACTACAACTCAATATTAATAAATAAAATAATTAAAATCCAACAAAAAAGTCAAAAATTAAACCAAGGTTAAACACGATAAATTAAAAACAAGAGAATAAATATTTAAATAAAATAATCATTCATTTAAAAATACACTGAAATACGGGGTCTCACATTGAACATTGATGGTACTGTTTTTCCGGAGATGGGAAAAGCTGGGATGGGTGCAATCTTGAGAAATAGTTCGGGCAATGTTCTCATGGCTGCAAGCGTTTTAGAGGGAGATGTTGCTGAACCAAAGCATATTGAAGTGATTGCTCTCTTTCATGGTCTTCAGGTGTGTCCTAGTATGGGCATAGAAAAGATTCAAGTGGAGAGTGATTGTCTCTTGGCAATTGAAGCAGTTCAAAAGGATAGCAAGGTTAATCCATTGCTGGGTGGGTTTTATGCAGATATTAAAAAGTTGTCATCTTGTTTTAGGGAATGTGTTTTTCAATATGTTTATAGAGAAGCCAATATGGCTGCTCATTGTCTTGCTCAATATGCAAGAAAGGTTGATAGAATTACTAAGTGGGAGATTGTATTCTGAACTTTTTATCTCAAACCTAGTGGTTTGATTATTTATATCTGTAATTCTTTTGTTGATTTAACGAAGTTCTGTTTTGTTAAAAAAAAAAAAGAAAAGGGCCGTAAAACCCATTATTACATCCGTTCCTTTTACATGAGATGCACCGTTTCATTTAAACCCAAAACGCCCCGTTTCATATTTTCCACTTTCCTCCTTTCCAGCCGTCAACACCGTTGCTCGCATCATGACACTCCCACAATGGCCTCAGCCTCAGGACTGTTAAGCCGTTACTTACTTTGATATCTTGCTTGCTTGACCAAGACTCGAGTAATTAGAGTCGAATTCACTCTCGCGTTGGACTCCTTTTCTCTCCAGTACTATTGTTCAAGTCTCTTCCATTTCTAAGTCCTTATCTTTTCAGCTTCTCAATACATTCGATGACAAGTACTACTGCTGCATGCACGCGCGTCATCTTCTGGTTAAGATGACAATAATCTAACAAAACACCACATCTAATCTTTTATATAATTATAATAGTACTAACCTTTCAAAATATGTGTCGGTTTTGAGGAATAAGGAACCAATAATCGGAAGGAAACACGAAAAAAGTGGTCACATATATAACAAGATAACAGGAGTACTCACACCCTCACTACCGCAGCGACAATCTCAACAGATATCACTTGACGAGTGGAGCTAGCAAGACTCCAACATGTTTAGCTTTAACCATGCATGTTACTGTTACACATTCTTGTTTCTATTGACGATATAGTTGCTATTAGAGGCGTAGTCAACAAGGAGTTTCAACTCCGTTTTGATATCGATGTACCCATTCTTATCTTGATCGGCATGACGAAATCCATCCATAGCTCTAAACCAAGGCCAACGCGATCCGAGTTCTTGGAAGGCCGCCTTCACCTCCGACCTCGAAAGTTTGCCATCATTGTTGTCATCGTGTTTCTCGAAAATGGTCTTTAAGTCCACTTGATGATCAGTTATACCCAGCCTACCTTTGTTTTCCCCAGTGTGGGGCAACCTACCCGCCATTTTATAAGGGACCACGAAGTCTTGTAGCGACTCTTGGGTGAAGATGTTCAAGGATTACTTGCTCTTGTCAAGGTTTAAATTTACACTACCCTGCTATATATAGAGTGCTAGCTAGCTAGCTGCACTCTTAATTTATTTTTCTTTAAATTATGCTTCTCAATATGGAAGTTTTCCAACTGAAAATATGATCAGGACCAGATTCTGCAGTCAAGAAAAGTTGATAATATATCTATAAATTATTCGATGAGATAGGAATTTTAATTTTCTTATTTTCTTCCAACTTTTTGGTCATTCATGGGTGTCTTTTTCCTTGGATACCTATTCCAGTAATTAGATTCTTGTATACGAGTGGTCCCAAATCAGGTGAGTAACTATATTCTTCACTTGAAGCCCCTAATTATTTAGATTTGAGTGACGATTGTAGAGTAACGATTGATCTTGAAATAGTGATCTCCTGTTTTGTGGTAGTTGCAAACTACTGTGATCACCACTTCATTGCTTGATAGATTCTTACTGTTGAAGATGATTTAGGTGTTCCGAGAGAACCTCATCCCTCATGAGCCAGTGAAAATCCATATAACTTTCAAGGGTCGGGAATAATATAAGCTAAGATATCGAGTTATACTATATTCTTATCTCACTTCTATCATATGATTCCGATGTTCTATTTTCTATCTACCATTATTAGATCAACTCCTTTTTAGAAAAGAAAAAAACTAAAACTCAATATTTAGCATGGACTTTGCTAAAACAAATTAGTAGTCTTTATAATAAGATAGCGGTGGGACGAGATAATTGTAATATACATCAATTTTTATAATAATGGGCTACAACTATTTTAAAGAGAGTACGCGAGTTTTACACACTTCAAAACTGTAACTAATATTACTCATGTTAAAAATATAGCTCACAAGTAAACGGGTACCGGGTCTTCTTCTTTTTTTAATTATATGTTTTTAGTAATTTAAGGGTTTTTTAATATTTTTTCCGTTTTACTATGATGACACATGATGTATTTTTATTGCAAATTAGATATATATGGCTTATGTGTCACGTGGCAATGGCTCCGTTAGTTGGTGGGTATGACATTTGTATGACATAGACTATTTTAATATTTACTCTAATATTAACAAAAAACCAACTAAAAATAATTTATGAACTGTGGCTAATTATTTAAAGGCAAGAAATAAAGACTAAACAATGAAATAAAATTCATAGGACCCTAATTAGAACAACTTCAAAATAGCAATATTCTAAAAATAACTTACGGATTGGCTTATTTATGGCTAGCTAAGTGAAAGCAATAGTATGTCATCTGTCACAATTTTAGTTATAATATGCACGCTTGCTCCGATCTGGTTGATATTGGGCATATATACATGATGAAAAATTTTACTCAACAGTCCTACACCACATACATGCTAAGAGAGAGAGAAAAAAAAAAAAAAAAATCTTCTAATGTGATGTAAGACTGATAACTAATGAGTAGAATAACGACTCATACATGATACGCCTTGGATCTTCCCCTCTAGCCAGCCAACCTCCTCTAAGGGATGACCCCAACTCCGAATTCCAATTTGACTCAAATTTCATCAATATTTGAGTCCAATCGAGCGGACTCGCAAAAACCTTGTTTTTGCACATCCTATCGCTTATAGATCAGTATAGCCAAGTAATTAAATGAGTTCTCAAACCAGTACTCTCACACACACACACATAAGAGAGAGAGAGAGAGAGAGAGAGATGCAGGCAATTCTGATTTTGATGGAAAAAAAAGGCTTATATCATTAGTCTCCTTACTTTATCCATGACATAACAGTCAGTGACTTAACTTACAAATGATCACCTGTACATATTAGAAAATAACTGGAATTCAAAACCCTCATTACAGCAGCTAGCGTTCGAAAACCTCGACTTAGTTTTTCCTGCAGATATAGTTGCATTTAGAGGCATAGTCAACGAGGAGTTTCAACTCCGTTTTAATATCAATGTACCCATCACTCTCTTGATCGGCATGACCAAACCCATACTTAGCTCTATACCAAGGCCAACGTGATCCGAGTTCTTCGAAGGCTGCGTTCAGCTCTAGCCGCGAAAGTTTGCCATCTCCATTGATATCGTGCTTCTTGAAAACATTGGTTAACTCTTCCTCGGTGTAGGGAACTTTACCCTTAGATACAATTTGCGGAAAGGAAGAAAGGTTAAAGGGCAACCGAACCATCTTATAAGGGACCACGAGGAAGATGTTAATTAAGGGATCGCTTGCTCTTTGTTGAGGTTTTAACGTTGTTGCAACCTTAATGCTATCTATATATAGGGTAGAGCTAGCTAGCTAGCACTCACTTGTTTCCCTTACAATTATCGTTCTCAATTATAAAGTTGGAACTATTTTTAAGGGTAACTCTAAATACAGTTTTAGGGTGAGGAAGTCTCGTGCATTCCATTTGAAAAATATTGGAGTCCACCATTAAAAAAATATTTTTTTATGTAGGTCTAATATTTACCAATTTTTTAAAATGAGCGCACATAACTTGGACATCATAATACTGCAAATATCATTTCTCTATGTCTAATTACTGAAGTGACATAATTACATCGATTGGCTTTTGAATTTTATAGAATAGTTCTAAAAGAGTTGTAAATGTATCGCTTATCACCTGAGTATAATTTCACAACTACAAATAAAGGAGGATCATATATGCAGTCAAGGCAAGATAAGTGATAATATTATATGCAAATTATTAGGTTAGGAAGGAATTAGTCTTATTTTCTTTCAACTTTTTGGTCATTCATCGGAGTCTTTATTGTTGGATGCGTATTCCAATCTGATTTTTTGATTTGAAGGCAACCTCCATTGATCAATTATTTTGTATAAAGTGTGTGCCAAAGATAAGAATCTCCTAGCAAGAATTGTCCATCACCAAACATTTTTTCATAATTAAAGACTGAAATAGTCTGATATTTTGTCGTGGTTGTCAATTGTGATGAATATATTGATTGATAGATTCCTACTGTTGAACAGGATTTAGTTGTTTGGATAGAACCTTGTTCGTTCTGAGCCATAGAAGATCCAAAGAATTTTTTAGAGTGAGGAACACTACCTAAGATGTAGATAATGATATAGTGGTTGTCACTATATATACGTGATGTGTACATGATGGCTAGAACACGAGCATAAGTTTACAACACAGTATAGGTTCATTAACTGAAATCTAACAACGATTTTCACAATTACCATATCTATCTTCTTTTTTCTTTAGAAGATGACAGTACCTAATTTTATTGATAAGACATCACTTATGGTGAAAGAATATAATTTGCATGAGGGAGCTAGCTTGGGGGTTAAACCCAAAAAGCTCAAAACCAAACTCATAAGAAAAATGTAACATCCCGTATTTTAGTATATTTTTAATGAAAGATTATTTTAATTAATTTCAAGATTGATTCTCTTGTTTTAAAATTAAGGGAGTTTTGAAGTATTATTTTATATTATTTTAAGTTGTGAAAATTAGTTTTAATGTGCTTTCTTAATATTATTTACTGTTTTGCATTTAAAGTGATCTTTAATTTAAATTGGTTTATTTTTTGGTTTTAAAATTAGTATTTTTTTATTCAAGTCTTTCACTGCGTTCGAATTATTTTATTTAGTTTGTAGTTTTAATATCCTTTTCGTGGGATCAGTTTCGAGAGCCTAAGATGAAAAGACTCGATCTCTTCTTTTTCCCTCCCTTTTCTTTTTCTCTTTTTCTTTCTTTTTCTTCATTTTTCTTCTTCTCCCGTGCTCCCTGCCTGCGCGACCCAGCCTCTCTCTCCCTCTCACCGTGCGATTTCGGCCCCTCCTCCCAGCCACCACCGCACGCCACGGTGGTTGTCACCGCCAAGTCGAATCGGTTCCCCAGCTACTGGTGACTGTCCCCCTCCAATCTCAGGCCGGCTAAGCCGCGCGGCCTTGTGTGTTCCAGCGCCGCCGTCCGGCCACCATTTCTTCACCACATCATCACCGACCCTCTAGCAACCCAATGGTCCCAATCCCGGCCCCGATCCGTCACCGGTGAAGCCCAGCAGAGGTCATCTCCGATTTAAGCTTTTTAGCCTTCCACCGCCGTTTCGGCTGCCACCCACGGCCAACCGTCACTTCCATTAGCTTCACCATCTTTCATAGGCCCTACCCTGCCGTTCCCTAACTTTCATTTGACCCCGTGCGAATTTGGGTATACTGTGTATTTCAGCCATGGAGTTGCTGTTTTGGTGCTTCCAGCTCCTCCGTGATCCTCCTAAATTTATTTTATAGTGCTGTAAGTATTTCCTAAACAATATTTTGAGATTTAAATATATTTTTGCACTAATTGATTATACTGTATTCTGATTGGTTCCGGACTAAGACCGATGAGTTCGGGGGTGGATGGATTGAGGACGGAGTATTTGTGTGTTGGTTATATTGTGATCTGGTTGGTTGTTGAAAATTGTTATTGTGATTTGGATGGTTGTTGGATATTGAGGTTATATCTGGTTCGTTGCATATTGCACACATGTTCATGTTTGTAAAATGAAAATTGAGTTTTCGTGTAATTGCATTCATGATCATGTGGATATTTTGAAAACTGGATTTTCATGTGTGGATTGGATTTTTGGGTGCGTGTGTATCACGCCCCCAAGCCGAGATGAGGCATTATCTCGGTGGAGCTTCTCTGGTCACTCAGGAGCGGAATATACTGAGTGACATTCCTTGGGTTGTCGCCGAGCGACAACGGGATCGGACAAGTTTCGTGCCGACTCCGTGGCCCTTCTGCTTGTAGGAGCAAGAGGATGACCTAGCCACGAACACACTGGGTGCGGAACTGGGCATTGCTCGTTATGCAGCCAAGATGTGCAGATGGTCCATAGGGTAGACCATGGTGCATATAGATTAATGGATAAATGGATAAATGGTTGTTTTCTGGAAAAATAGCGTGAGTTGGATATGTTTATGCGTGTCATTTTCTGGGAAAATGATGATTAATGTTTTAGGCTATTTTCTGGGAAAATGGTGGAAATGTTTTGATGGAAATATTTTGGGCCAAATGGAATTTTTGGCTTGTGTTGGATTTCATGCATATTGCATCATATGCATGCATGGTTAGTTGCTTTAATATGTTTTTATCTCAGGATTGGTTGGCTTATAACTTACCTGTGGTACCATTTAATGGTACTGCAGATTTTGTTAATGATGATGCAGATGCCGAGCCTGAGGATATGGCTCCGCCGGAGGAGTGATTTGGGATCACTCGGGTTATGTTCTATTTCAGCTTTGTATTTTGTGGAACATTTGGTTTACGTTTTTAAACTCTTGTATTTGGATATTTGTATTTAACTAAAATTCTGGTACTAGTTGACTTATTTATTTCCGTTACGTATTTTATTGTGCATTGTTTATTTGTTGCACACACTTGACACTTATCGTTGGGATGCCTGATCATGTTGTCATCATTTTGACGTCACGATTCCTAATGCTTTTTGTACGTGGAAGTCGATGCGTCACAAAAGAACTATATGAATACATGAAGTTCTAATAAAACAATCCATACAGGTACATACATAAGAAAAAAAAGAGTAAAATGAATAGTAAATACTATTGTATGAGCGACTTATAAGGATACATGCACAATCCGAAAGTAAAGAGATCAATCATATGTTGAGGAAGTTAAAGAAAAGATGAGAAACTTACCAAATTGCCAAGTGCTCAAAAAGAGGCAATTAGCCTATCTGTCAAGGCATTTCCCTCATTGCAAACATGACTGACTTTAAAAGGAAAATAATTCTTTAGGTGCAAAATGTCATCACAACTATCAAAATAATGTTGATCATGGGGTTGAGAATCAGTAATATTAGACCAATAAACCTCAAGAAGCGAGTTAGTTTTCACTAAAAATGCATTTCATTTTTTTGAAAATAGACTTCATTTCATTCAATGAAACTGAAGTTGCACCTATGACTAATAAATATAGAAAAAAACTCATATTACAAACCAAACTACACATCTGTTTGGGACTTCCCAGCACACAAATTTCTTTGTGTCGGACATTATCTTAACTTATATAATCTCTCTAATGACAAAACTTTATGAAATATGAGATTCTATAAGAACAAAGATTCCAATCTCAATTTGTCTGAGAAGATAACCAACCCCCATCCTCCAAAGGAGAAGAGGGAAAACCATCCCCATCCTCCAAATGAGGATCGGGAAAAAACCATCCTCAATCCTCCAATGGAGGAGAGGATTCTCTTGCTATGGACAACAAGTCCAATAGCCTATTTCTTTTTATTTTTACCTAATAAAACCAACAAAAACAGAAGGACACGTAATGATAAAACAGAAGGAAATACCGCAAAAACAGAAATACGACAAAACAAAAACTTGAAATACATTGAACATTGAAAAAACACTGAGCAATGAGGCTGTAATGGAGCATGAAGGACACGCGTCATGCTAGGAGTGTGCCGCACCGTCGATCTTAAGGCTACCGAGATCGCTATCCCAGGACATGCAGCAACAGAGCCCTCTGTGTGGTGGCGCGTTGAGGCCACACGCGTACTTTGACCCGCGCACATCAAAACGTCGTTTCTCCATGCTTTGACTGAAAAAAAAAAACCCAAAACACCGATTGGAAAATTAAACACTTGGAGAAAACTGCATATGGGAGGAGGGAGGAAGGGAGGAGCCGAAGCTCCCACCCCCCTCTAAGGTGGTTTTCGGTTTGGGTTTCTAGAGAGAAACTAGAGATTCTCTCTCTAGAAATATTGCAGGCTCCGACCCTACAATTCGCATTTCATTTTAATCTTTAGCAAATTTGGCTTGAATTTTCAATATGATAAGCGTGAAGTTTATATATATTTATATTATATCATATATAATATATGCTAAATTGCTAATTAATGTAACATGAAGTTTTAAACATGAACATTAATATGAAGTTACTAATATGAACTTACTTTTGATATATATATATATAGATCAAGGATAAATACAGTTTTGAATAATAAATTATATTATATACATATATGTACATTCTTTTTTATAAATATATTTTTACACATTTGATTATTTATTTTCAACTTATTTAGTGCCACACATATAAACAGTTAACCGAAAAAATCAGATAGGACATAAATTAAAAAGATCAAAAGTTTTAATTTCGATGATGAATTGATCCGTATAGGTTTTTAAATTATTAAAACTGGTGTATAGCAATTTTATTTCAAAATTTGTCAAAAATGGGACCGGATCGATTACCCCTTAGCACAACAAATTAAGAAGCTGGAGATTTTTTTTTTCTTTGACTCAAAAAGTGGAATATAATAGGTAGATAGCTAGGTTACTATTACTTCCTAAGCACAACCTGCCAAAAGCTGCTAATTGATATATAATTGGCCCTTGAAAAAGAAAAATATATCTATCAAAGTAAAGTTAGTACGGAATAATGCTCATGGACCTTATATATTACTAGCTAGCTATTCCCTCGTGACCAGATTCGACGTAATTGGAGTGGTAATATTGTAGCCATGGCCAGGTGCTAGCTATAATAAGCTAGCTTAATGCAAAGGTACGTATATATTGCACTTGCTAATTAGATGATCAGGGCATTCATATCGCATGATTGTGATAAATCGAGTACTGTTCGTACTTTCAAATTCCAAGTATTAAGTGGCAAATGATCGAGAATCTAATTCTGTAGACCAAATATTGGCATCATCGTAGAAAGATTCTAATGATCACCATGATCACTCTGCATGCTCTGCATGAAACTAGGTTTCTTTTATGAGTCGTGCTAGATCCATTCGAGGATGGGTCCGGATAAGGCCATTTGGCCTTTTATTTATTTGTTTTTATTTTTTTCCATTCACTTTTTTTATACTCTTACATATTTAAAAAAAAAAATTCATAACATCATTATTTCTTAATCACTAAGTAAAAAAAAAAAAAAAAAAACCAAATTGTCGAAACACATGTCGGGACTCATTTGTCGGGACAAGTAGCATTATTCTTCTTTTATTTTTTATTTCTTAATTGGGAGGGAAGTTATAATACATGATGCCAATATTCCACTAATTAATATTAGTCGTATTAACCGCACTCTTCAACGTTCAATGATTCTAGCTAGCTTTGGAAAAAGGAAAATAAAAAGAGTGAATAATTGTATTAGTAGACCCCACAAAACTTTAATATCATGTGAAACAAGCAGCATCAAATTCCTATATAGCAAGAGTTGATAAGCCTTTCTATCTGCGTCGATCTCAGGACTACTCTCACTTTCTTTGCTACGTTTTTGGATAAGATCAAACCCACTATCACTTTCGAGGGTTATTAACAGAAATAATGTTATTTTAGTCTATCAAATTAAACTTTTCGTGCATTTCATCCAAATTGTTAATTACCATAATTCTTTCATTGTCTTAGTGATCTTTCAGTACATCTGTGTTGGATATGAATTAATAAATTAGGGTCTAGCGCTCATTGGAACAAAGTTACTAGGGATAAAAGGAAAGTTGACTAGGGGTGAGCACCTCAAACTCCAAATTACACCAAATATTATGTCTTTGCGTTTAAAGTTGGTAGATAAAAACAGGACCTTAGCTTATGTTGGAATAAAAATGAAATGTAATAAATTAAGTATAAATCATATATACACTACAACATAATTTGCCTTTTGTGACAGAGAAAACCGTCACCAAAAATCAAAGAAACGTCACTAAAGACATTTGGTGACGGTCACCACGACTGTCACCTAATGTGCGTCACAGAATACATTTAGTGATACTTTACTGTTGAACCATCACTAAAAGTATTTTTAGTGACGGTTGGAGTTGTTCCGTTCGGAGTGACGTTCGAACGTTATATTTTTTTGTGACGCTTGAAAACTGTTACAAAAAATAATGTTCGGATGTAAATTTTTAAGTCCAAACGCCAACCTGAGAAATTTACGTTTGAATGTCATAAGTTGACGTTCGTTGATTGATTATAGTTCGAACGTATAATATTTGCGTTCGGACATTTATACGTTCAAACGCATTAAACGTTCGAATTTATGTTCGAACGTTATGGGAACACAATCCGAACGTAACGATGATAACGTTCGGACGTGTGTTCAAATGTTAATCATCAAATCGTGTATTTACGTTCAAACGTGTGTTCGAACGTGAAATCTTGTTGGAACGTTTTTTTTTACATTCGAACGTACAGATCAGAAATACACTAAATTCATAAAATTAAGAAATTAAGAAATATACTAATTGTATCATATTACACACCATAAATATTCTACAACTAACAATGTTTTAAAAAGTTCTAAAATTAGATAGTAAAAGTTATATACACGAATTAAAGTGAGAGAATTCATTTATTCTTTCCTCGCCCACCCCGCTTCTGTTGCAATGACATGACACGTTCTATTTGAACCATCATCTCCCGCTGCACTTGCTGTTGGACTTCATTGCAGATTCTTTCTTCCTGGTCTTTCTGTTGGTCCTGCAAACGCGTCTCTAAATGAGATTGTCGCTCTAAGAAGGACTCCAACTCTTGCTGCCTCGACCTCATATACTCATGCTCGAGTCATGTGGCTTCCAAATCTTTGGTAAGATTATTAATTTGTGAAGTCAAAGAGGATGAGGAGGACGAACCAGAATGCTTGAAAGATCGTCCCAAACCTCTTGTCATACTAGAGTTGGGCCCGAGCACTTGCTTGAATATGTCTATGTCACTCGGAGAGGATTCTCCAGAAACTGACTGTATCTCCATCATTTTTTCCTGTCATGCCAAAAAAAACAAACAATAAGTAACGTATTAAAAGAAATAAAAAATAAATTTTTCACATGTTGCATAATTTATTTAACAAAAATAACAACGCTTACATAATTATCTATAGCGACAGGATCCATCCACTCACTACTCTCATTAGTGTGAGCAGCAGTGTAGACATGAATGAGGGAAACGTTTTCTGGATCATCACGTTTCTAACAAAGCCACATTAGCAATTTTAAAAAGATAATATTAGTACTTAAATAAAAATAGTTAAATAAATAAATATATTCTATAATATTATTAATTACCATTTTCTCAGCAAGACGGTGGAATGATCTTGAACCAGCACGATGGTGGACAGTCAAAGCGGATCTATTATTAGCATTCGTAGAACTTAAATGCTACAAAATTAATTAAGAATGTTAATTGATATATATATACATAAAATATATAGCCCAAATATATATATGTAAATAATCATTAGATATTATTAATCTATAATACCTGATAATCTGAAGTTGCGAAAATATCACAACACTTTCTCCGATCGTCTAACTTCATCTGCTGGAAAGGGGATTGCGCAGCCTCTTCAACCGTCTCAAACTTCTTGAAGTGGTCATGCATGACATCGTCCCTTGTGACTTCGGAATACTATAGCCATCAACCCATTCACAGTTCTCAAATCCTCGCTACGGCCAAAGTCGAGTTTGAATTCATCCTAATAAGCGAATTACGTCAAAAATATAATATACTAATATAGTATACAACAAATGTACTCTCAACGTAAACTCACCAGCACACGACTCCGAATGTGCTCCTTAATCTCGAGCGAAACATCTCGCCATGATCGCACATAAAATGGAGCATAAGCTCGGACAACTGTACTAATATATGAGGAAAGCGCTGCTGCACTATCATCCACGCCTCCAGTGGAATTATCAGGAATGTTGACCTTGAGTTTTCCATGCCTTTGGCATTTCTCGAGAGAAATGCCACGTGTATAACCACGACCACGAAGAGCGGATGCATCAACTATTAGATATAATATAATTATAGCTATATAGTTATTGAGATAAAAGTATTGATATATAATTAACTATGTTGTTATTTTCTTACTGGTAGGTGTCGACTGATTGTCGTTCTCTTGTGTCTGCACTTGATCTTCAGGAGGGAAACACTCGGGTGGGGAGTCCTCAATAGGTTCGGGACTTGGACTAGGCGGAGGGGGTAAATTTCTTCGTAGTCGTTTTGGCGGTATCCTTGAGGCATGATTAATATGATAAAGAAAATTGATTAGAAAAAATTATTGAAAAGTTAAATATTTTATAGTTACCTATATGAATAAAATATTTAATACTTTTATTCTTCATCTTCGGATGTATTTTCCATGCTTGTTTCAGAATCTCCCTCAATAGCATCTTCGTCGTCGTCATCAACCTCTTCTTCGTCCTCCTTATCCACTTCCTCCCCGGATTTTACTTCATCTTCTTCTTCTGACTCTTCTCCTTCTTCTTCTTCACTAACTTGAATTGAATAATCATTTAATACGGACGGGTCAAGAAGGACGGGTGAGACGTCATCTCTAAACAAGGGGAGCAACTCGAGTGCACCGAGGTCAACAAACAAGTTAATACCCTCTCCATCTTCTTGGTAGGCCTCTACTATAGGAGTGTCATCTTCATCTCTACTATTCTCGTAATCCGCACTAGTTCCTGCTTCATAAATATTTCGAGGGACAAATTTCTGTACTATTAGCCAAGTTATCTCTCCGCTATCTTCATCAACACTTTTCATTGGATCAATCAAGTAATAGACTTGGGTAGCTTGACAAGCCAATACGAATGGATCATCTTCGTACCATTTAGATGCCGTATTAACACTCATAAAGTTATTATCCCTATGTATCGACATCCGACCACCGCCTAAGTCCCACTAATCACACTTAAAGACATATGTTACAGATCCACCCAGATATTTCAATCCGATAATATCACGTATGACACCATAATAGTCAATATCGTCTGTTCCATGACTTCCCTCGACCAACACACCACAGTTTTGAATCTTTCTATTACGTTCACGGTCCAGAGTATAGAATCTATAACCTCGAACCATGCATGTAGTGTATCGAAGTGCTCTATTAGAGGGACCACGGGCCAATGCATACAATTCAGAAGAAACTGATCCGGGATAATGAGCACGTTGTTCCAAAATCTATCAATTTCAATAATATATACGTATTAAAAATAACCCATAATTAAAACATTATAAATCAAATAATCACAATGTAGTTTTAGTTCATACATGTTGTTCAAACCATTCGGAAAATTCTTCCTCGTGTCTTGCCTCTATATTCTCTACACATTCCATCTTAAGTTTATCCATATGATCACTGTATATATGTGCAAAAGAAAATAATATTTTCAGCGCAAAAGTTATAATTAAACGACATTTGACTATAATTTCTCAAAGCATGCAACAACATACCTGAGATAGCAATCAATCTCTCGGCAATTATTTAACACGTACCAACAAACTTTAGCCAACTCTCTATCAATTAAATCGTAACCCGTTTGTGCACCCAAGGGTCGTACATTCTGGGAAAACACTGATAGCTCACGAGGAGGCGGAGCCTCAAAATCAGAATTTCGCTCTTGACGATTAAATCGTGTATCAACACCACGAAGATATAGAGAGCAAAACGTTAACCATTCATCGTGTATATAGGCCTCTGCTATTGAACCCTCAGCTCTAGCTTTATTTCCAACAGTGCGGTTTAAACGATCTAAATATCTTTCAACTGGATACATCCAACGGAACTGCACCGGACCACCCAATAATGCCTCCCGGGGTAAGTGTATTGCTAAATGGACCATGACATCAAAAAATAATGGTGGAAAAATCTGCTCAAATTTACAAAGTATGGTAGCAATATCTTCTTCCATCTTTTGCAACATATCTTGATTTACTACTCCAGCGCATAAATCTTTAAAAAACATACATAGTTCAGTAATGGCGACACGTACATTAGATGTCAGCTTCCTACGAATTCCCACCGGTAATAACTTCTGCAAAAGAACATGGCTGTCATGACTTTTCAATCCACTAACTTTCCAATCAATAGGACTTACGCATCTACGGATATTTGAGGCATAACCATCTGGCAACTTCACACCTTACAACCATTTGCAGAAATCCATCATCTCCTCCCTGGTCATCGTAAAACATGCATGCGGTATGATCACCCTATTGCCATCCACTCACAAATGTAGATTATGTTTAATTCCCATTCTCTCAAGATCTTTCCTTGTCTTGATCGTGTCCTTTGTCTTTTTATTAATGCTCATCAATGTACCCAGTATATTATCACATATATTTTTCTCTATGTGCATTACATCCAAACTATGTCGCAACATGCAGGAGGACCAATATGGCAAGTAAAAAAAAATACTACGCTTTGTCCAATTCAATTCTACTTCACCTCTTTTTCTTTTATTCTTACCCCGGCCTTTGCCAAAATTGTTTGCTGTAATATGTTCCAGTTGTTCTACTATCTCTTCTCCAGATAACTCATTTGGTGTAATTCTGTCCTCTACTCTCCCATCAAACTTAGCACATTCGCTTTTCCATGCATGATTTGGTAGTAGATAACGTCGATGACCCATGAAGCACAACTTTTGAGAAAATGTTAACCACTCACTAGCAGTTTCTTTATTACACGTTGGACACGCTAACTTCCCTTTAGTACTCCAACCGGAAAGATTTCCATATGCCGGAAAGTCATTTATGGTCCACAATACTGCCGCATGCATCTGAAGAGTTGTCGACGTAGATGCATCATACGTTCTGACGCCTGTTTCCCATAACTCTTTCAACTCTTCAATCAACGGCTGCATGAATACATCAATGTCATTCCCAGGTGATCTCGGGCCAGGAATAAGTAACGTTAACAAAAAGTTTGGTGCCTTCATGCATCTCCATAGTGGAAGATTGTACGGAATCAATACTACGGGCCAAGTGCTATAACTTGTACTCATATTCCCAAAAGGGTTGAATCCATCGGTAGTGAGTCCCAAACGCAAGTTCCGAGCCTCCATCCCAAACTCTAGGTATTGATCATCGAAAGATTTCCATGCAAGTGAGTCAGCTGGGTGCCTCATGTATGCGTCTTTCTTAACTCTTTTCTCCTCATGCCACCTCATATCAATATCTATTTTTTTACACATATATAGTCTTTGCAACCTAGGTCTCAAGGGAAAATATTGCAACACCTTAATAGGCATATTTTTCTTGGCCTTCCACCTCGACTCCCCGCATACAAGACATGCTTCTTTTCTTTCGTTCTCCTTCCAGAACAAAACACAATCATTCTTGCATGCATGTATTGACTTGTACTCAAACCCTAATCTCTTTCTCAACTGTTTCGCTTCATAAAAGTTTTTTGACAATGCAGACCCATCGGGAAGCACCTCGTTAAATAAGTCCAATACCATGTTTATTGCTTCGTCGACATCGAACACAATGACTTAATATGAAGCAACCGCACAATAAACGACATTTTGGAATGTTTTGTGCAGCCTGGATAAAGCTCGCGTTTTACATCTTCCCACATTGCAGCAAAGTTTTCAGAATCACTCTCTCGACCACTTGAGCCATTGTCGTCTACGTCATCCATAAACATCCCAGCTCCAATGTCACCCAACATCTCCTCCATCTCATCCCGCTCATAATCATCATTCATGTCTCCCAAATAATTTGGATGACCGAACAATGCATCTGCTGATTGTGCATACGGCTCACCATGCAATACCCATCGGGTATACCCCAGATCCATACCGTTCACAAATATATGACTTTCAACTTCAGCCAATCCTATTGCACACAAATTTTTATACCCTCGACATAGACACTTAATACAACCACGACTACCAGCAGAGCCTCGAGCAAAATCAATGAAGGTTCTTACTCCACGCGCATAGGCTGCGTAATCCGTTCGAAGTCTATCACCTAGACGCATCCAACTTTTGTCCATTTCTAAAAGTTCTATCTATTAGTAACACTTAATGTACATTGAAAATTCACATGCATGTAATGCTCCAATTGCCACTGCTAATTTTTATAAAGGTAGTTGGTCATATCCCATTCGAGATTATATTATCCATATTGCATATATTCCGTCACTCTACCACTGTTCACGTCAGTAGAAATTTCGGCAGCACCTCCCCATAGTTCTCCAAGTATACATGTTCATTAAGAGGGATTGTGACCCTACGAACAGTATACCCGAAGAACAGTAGAGGAAGACACTGAAACTTCATACTACACTTGTTCAGTAAGAGTAACAAGAATGTGCAATACAGATGATATAATCTCAAACTGTCCACACTGGACAATTCAGGAATTAGTGCACACCTAAATGTACACTAATTCCTGAACGGGTCTAAGGTTATTTATGCAATGTCACACATATTCATTCAAAAACCACATGAATCTTATATATACTAAAAATGTTAGAATTAGTAATGTTAAAAACATTCGGAAGTCTTATATTGTTGAACTAGATAGAGTTTACAGAATATGTTGGTGCACCTACCGACATACGTACACAACGAGGGGGAATGATCTTGAAGAAATGTCTAAACTTTAGTCTAATTACTTAACTGTAACAAACTTTCTGACCTTTACAACTCTCAAGGCTAGAGAGATTTTGAGAGTCAAGCAATTTGACAGACATTTCTTCGAGATCATTTTCCCTCGTTATATAATATTAACGAGTTCTTATATAAATTTTATCCCTCTAAGTTGTTATGGTCCACAATATTATAACTAATTGATACTTATTTATTTGTTAAGTTACTATTACTATATTTATTTATTATACTCTAAGTTGTAATTTTTACAATATTATAACTAGTTCATACTTAGTGTTAACTAGTTGATATTATAACTACTTAAACTTATTTATTTATTATAATGAAAATTTTGTATTTATTTATTATACTTAGTATTATCCCTCTAAGTTATTATAAGTCCAATATTATAACTAGTTGATACTTATTTATTTATGAAGTTGAAAATTTTGTATTTATTTATTATACTTAGTGTTATCCCTCTAAGTTGTTATAAGTCCAATATTATAACTAATTAGACTTATTTATTTATTATATACAAAATTTATGAGCTTATTTATTATACTTAGTGTATTATACCTCTAAGTTCAACAAATAAAATCTCAACATAACAAAATATTTCTAAACATATTCATTCATCAATAACAATATTCACAACATTTAAAATCCTCACAACATTCCAACAACAATATAAATAAACATTTCACAATATTATTTCCACATTTCAAAAACACAATTATTTCCACATTTCAACAACACAATTATTTCCACAACAAAATTTTCTAAACCTCACAATATTCCAACAACAATATTCATAAACATTTGTATTCATCAATAAACACAATAAACTCACAAAAGTCCATTATAATTATACTTAATAAACATATAATAATCACATGCATCTCATATATATCCATATCCCTCTAAGTATCTAAACCTCACAATATTCTCACAACAATATATTATACATATTAATTCATCAATAAACACCATAAACTTAAAAAATATTCATAAAATTCATATACAATAATATATGATATTTCTAATCTATATCGTAATATTTTCACAATATTAACACAAGTCCAATTTATAAACCTTAATCACAACATTTAAAATTTAAGACACAACAATATTCATAAACATGCAATATTGTACTTAATAAACAATAATCACAACAAAATTATCTAAACCTCACAATATTCCCACAACAATATATTATACAGATTAATTCATCAACAAACAACATAAACTCACAATATATTCACAAAAATTCATAAACAATAATATTTCTAATTAATCTATAACATAATATTTTCACAATATTACCACAATTTCACAATATTCTCACCACAAAATTCATAAACATAATAACTAAAGTTTAGAAATATACCTAGCACTTTTTAATATCATCTTAGAAAATATAAGCTTTGAAGTTGCCAAAATAACCAATCTTTCAAAAAAAAAACAATACTAATTTGTTAGAGACATGTACATATTTATAAAAACAAAAATAACAAGAGAAATAGTCTAAATTAGAAATAATGGAAAAAATTAATGTTTTTCCTTACCAAAACACTTCCAAAATCTTCACCCTCTTTCACTCTATCCCTCTCTCACACAACTCTCTCTCACTCTAGTTGTAATCGGCCTCTCACTCTCACTCTAACCCTCTATCTCACTGAAGCCCTCTCTCAACAATCTCTCCTCTCTATTTCACGCACGGGGGAAGCAGTGATTTCTGCTTCCCTCCTGTGCGTGACTTCATGTAAAAAATATTTTATTTCAATTAACGTTCGAACGTTACTTCCTACCGGTTAAATTTTCAATATTTTTGTTCGAACGTTAAAGGTCACCACATAAAACGATAATCGAGCGGGAAAATTCCCGCCAACCATTTATTAACGTTCGAACGTACATGTAGTAACGTCCGAACGATACAATTGACGGGAAATTTCCCACCAAAAATTTGGAACGTTCGAACGTAACTAACTAACGTTAGAAAGATAAATATTCAGAAAATTAAGTTAAGTTTTTATTTTTTTAATGTTATATAATATAATATAGTTACTATATATATAATATATTTAAAACATATTATAGTTACTATAATATAATATATTATAGTTACTAATATAGTCTATTTAAAACATATGAGTAGTTATTATTATATATTAATGTTATTAATATATTATAGTTACTATATATATACTATATTTAAAACATATTATAGTTATTATAATATAATATATTATAGTTACTAATATAGTCTATTTAAAACATAAAAATAGTTACTATTATATATTAATGTTATTAATATATTATAGTTATTATATATATACTATATTTAAAACATATAAATACTTACTATTATCTAATATATTATAGTTACTAATATAGTCTATTTAAAACATAAAAATAGTTACTATTATATATTAATGTTATTAATATATTATAGTTATTATATATATACTATATTTAAAACATATAAATACTTACTATTATCTAATATATTATAGTTACTAATATAGTCTATTTAAACCATATAAATCGTTACTATTATATATTAATGTTATTAATATATTATAGTTACTATTAATGTTATTAATATACTATAGTTATTATATATATACTATATTTAAAACATATAAATACTTACTATTATATATTAATGTTATTAATATATTATAGTTACTATATATATACTATATTTAAAACATATTATAGTTACTATAATATAATATATTATAGTTACTAATATAGTCTATTTAAACCATATAAATCGTTACTATTATATATTAATGTTATTAATATATTATAGTTACTATTAATGTTATTAATATACTATAGTTATTATATATATACTATATTTAAAACATATAAATACTTACTATTATATATTAATGTTATTAATATATTATAGTTACTATATATATACTATATTTAAAACATATTATAGTTACTATAATATAATATATTATAGTTACTAATATAGTCTATTTAAAACATATAAATAGTTACTATTATATATTAATGTTATTAATATATTACAGTTACTATATATATACTATATTTAAAACATATTAATAGTTACTACTATATATTAATGTTATATAATATTTATTAGCGTTCCAACGTTTCATTCCACGTTGGAACGTTAATACAAATAACGTTCGAACGTTATAATTTATTAACGTTCCAACGTATTTGAAACGTTGGAACGTTAATAAACATAACGTTCCAACGTATTTGAAACGTCCGAACGTTAATAAATATAACGTTCGAACATTAACTATATATAAATCCAAAACCGAACGCCCGAAACTCATTTCTCCCTTTTTCTCCGTTTCGACGCCGTACTCCTCCATCACCGCCGCAGTCAAACTCCGGTAGAACCGTCACTAAAAGGTACGCATCTCTATTTTATCTAAAAGTATATATTTTATTGATCGATTTCGATCGATTTGTATTAAAACCGAAACCTGTGGTGGCCAAATTTTTAACTAGATTTTTCGGCCATCACGGGTTACCATTAGCCAAAAGGTCACCGTAGAAATGTTCCTTGAAGTGTATACTTCATTTCTACGGTGACCTTTCGGCATTTAGCCCAGTAGAAATAGGATTTGGAGCTTTCTAGAATGGCTGAGTGATTCCGTCTCGTAATGTTTGAACGTTACACCAAAACTTTCGAATGTATGCCGTTTCAATTTCTTAACGGTTGGCCTTCCACGTCCGGACGTATATTTTATACATCCGAACGTTACTACATTTACGTTCGATAGTGTAATTGAACGTTCGGACGTAAGTTTTTTTAATTTTTTAAATATTTTTAATAATTTAACGTCTGAACGTATATTTATAACGTTCAAACGTATAACATTTAAATTTATGATACGTTCTATCTTCAGACGTTTAGTTAAACGTCCAAACGTTATATCTTTACGTTCGAACGTTAGTAATATATGTCCGACCGTTTCATTGTAACGTTCGGATGTATATTTTTTATGTTCGAACGTTAATGCAAATCAGTTTAATATTAAGACAAATATGCATCAATAGTACTCACAAATTTGTTTCATTTTCTATTTTCAAGAGATGGCTCATCCTTTGCATTCAAGGAAACGAGGGAGGGAAGGAGCCACTCTAGACACTGCTCGGATCGGGTCTCGTACTGTTATGGTCGAGCGAGAAGCCCTTATCAACGAGTTCGACGAGCTCACCTGGGAGCAGACCAACCTGAGAGATGTCTTCCTCAGTAGAGACTGGGGAAATATCTGCACATTGAGGGGTAAGGCATATCCCTCTATGGTTCAGGAGTTATACATGGAGATGTGCTCCATGCCTCAGCACCATCCTCTCACACCGTGACTGTACACGGTGTGACATTTGAGTTTTCAGCTGATGTCATCGCCGACCACCTCGGGATTCGTTGAGGAGTTCAGGCATTGATTGAGGCAGATGTAGGCACTTCTGCATCATCTACTGGCCCACTTGATGCATCATCAGCCAGAGATGCAGACCAGTCAGAGGCCGAAGGTGCTGACCCTTCGACTACGGATGACGACCGAGACGAGGATTTCTACATCCTCACCGGGAGAGACCGCATGCAGCTCGAGAGGCCGAACTCCTTCCGCCAAAATCATTTGCTACCATTCTTCCGCATGTTGCATCTTATAGTTGCAACAAACGTGGATCCTGTGGCACATAAGACCACATTTAGTTGGACTCGGGCACAGTTTTTGATACGGGTGGCACGTGGAGATGTCATAGATTTGTCCCTCCTCATCTTTGACAGGATCCGTTACGAGGCGAGCATCGTCTCCACGGACAACCACCCATACGGTGTCCAGCTCAGCCGGCTACTACTTGCTCGGGGAGTGCCAACCCAGCCTTTAGAGCTGGCCAAAGATCAGATGAGCGCCTTTGACATGACCACTCAATGACATAGCATTAGACAGGCGAGGGGACATCGGCCACCCCCTGTAGCGGATCTAGTTCCTCCGACGCAGCCCCAGCCTAGTGTGGGGAGTAGTGGTCAGCAGCCGACCAGTACATCTACGGGAGATGTGCGGCCTGCTTGGGTTGATGCAGTGATCTCGCAGCTGACTGCGCATATCGATCGTTCGATCGATGAACGGCTCGCGCCTCTAGAGGCGTCTGTCGCCGAGATGTCACACCTTGTACATATCCTCAACGACAAGGTTGATACCTTGACTGAGGAGGTACGGGCCTCTACGACTTTCCCGGACGGCGATATTATCTAAGTATTGTTTATATTCAGTTATCATATTTTATGTATTTTGTTTTTAATATTTGTAAGGAACAATATGATTTAATATATGTATGGTTTTTTAATTACAATTCTCAATCTTCGTTAATGTTATATTTTTCAACTTCAATACTAAATCACTGCACTTCAAATATACATAAACATAAATATATATTTAAATATGTATATATAAATATATACATATTTATATATATAAACATAAGTATTTAAAATATATATAAATATATAATTATATTTTGCAAATTGTGTATATATAAATGTATACAAGTCAATTTTTTAGACTTGTATCCAAATTATGTAATATAAAAATCACATAAATTTAAAATTAGAACATATTTAATTTAAATTTATAAGTAACGTTCGGACGTTAATTACTAAGGTTCGAACGTTTGCGCCAAAAAATTTCACGTTCGCACGTACATAGCCACACGTCCGAACGTATTTGTGACGTTCGAACGTAATTTTCTCATTCGTTGGAACGTAAAAAAAATCTCATCCATCTTTAGTGACGGTTTTCAAAAATCGTCACAGAAAATACTTTTTAGTGACTGTTTAGGGACTGTCACAAATTCCTAACTGTCACTAAAAACTAAATGTGTTGTAGTGATAAGAAATATAATAAGTTAAGTATAAAGAAAAGAAAACATAAAAGGTACGTGTTTTTGTGTGATACCTCATATTTACGTATATTTTGACTAAGTAATTATTGTATTTCTTAAGATTATGGGCTTTCGTGTTTTAAAATTTAGATGATTTATGTGCTATTATTTTAAGATTTTTAACTGTTAGATTAATGTGTTTTCTTGTTATTAATTATTGTTCATTATTTAAGTTGCTCTTTATTTTAAATTATTAATTGTTGGATTTAATTATTTTATATTTATTTAGTCACTGTGTTTAAATTAGTTTTATTTAAATTGTTGTTTTGAAATTCTTTTCATTGGATCAATTTTGTGACCCAAGTTGTGAGGACTGGACCTAATTTCTTTCTCTCACTTTTTCTTTTTCCTCTTTTCTTTTTCCCTTTTTCTTTTCTTTTCTTTCTTTTCCCTGCATTTCCTCCTTCCTCCCGTGAGCACGTCCCTCTTCCTCTCTCCCGTCTGGATTTTCGTCTGCCTGTAGCGTTGCCGTGCGCCGTCCATGTTAGCCATCGCCCCTCCCATTTTCTTCCCCTCCGGCCGGCGACCTCACCCCTCCGTTTTCACCTCCTCTCTCGCTGCCGTTTGTCCCCACGCACAACTCTAACCTGTGACCTTCCTTGCTTTCCAGCACCGCCGTTGGGCCACCATTGGCCACCACATTTTCACCACACCACCCTTGACCTTCCAGCTAACCCACCCATCCCCAACCCCGATCTGCCACCGGTGAAGCCCATTGATTTTTATTTTCGATTTGAGCATTTTGGCCTTCAAACACTGCCATCGCGGCCACCCACAGCCAACCACCACCACCATTGGCCACCATTAGCCTCACCAACATCCCTAAGTCCTTCCCAAGTAATCTCAAGTCTTCGTTTGTCCCTGTTCAAAATCTACCATTTTGAGACCCACGGCCTTAGTGCATTTTGCACTGTTTGGTTGTTGTGTCACCACTTCTAGCATCTCCATGATCCTTCGAAATGTATATTATAACGCTGTAAATATTTTTCCAAATAACTTTGAAGATCTAAATGTATTTTTGCACTAACTAATATTTACTGTGATTTGGTTGGTTGTGCCAGACTGAGCCCGAGGAGTAAGGGGGTCGGTTGGATTGGAGCATGGAGTTGTTGCATGATTGTTTTATGCTAGGTTTATTTGGCTGTTGAATATTTGTATTGTGTCATAGACAATGTATTTGCATGCATGTTCATGTTTGCAAACGAAAACTGAGTTTTCGCATGATTGCATACATGTTCATGTATATATATTTGAAAACTGGACTTTCATATGAAAGATGATTTTAGGTATGTTTAAAATGAATGGATTGAACGGTTTGAGAGAAAGGAAAAAAAGACTGTAGGGAAGGTGGTAAGCAGGGATGGTGGTAGAGTCCCGCCTACGGTGCATGCGGTAGGGATGGTGGTTGTGTCCCACCTGCGATTCCCGCCTACGGTGCCCGCCTGTGATTCCTGCCTACAGTGCTTTGATAGGTACCCCTTGTGTGGAAAGGAATTGTAGAGATGGTGGTAAGCAGGGATGGTGGTAGAGTCCCCTCTATGATTCCCACATACGGTGCATGCGGTAGGGATGGTGGTATAGTCCCGTTTATGATTCCCGCCTACAATGTCCGATAAATGGTTGATTTTCTATGTATCATTTTATGGGAAAATGACAGATTATTATTTTTGGAGTAAAATGAGATTTTGGCGTACGTTGAAAAATATTTATTTTTGGGAAAAATGATATTTTGAGTTTAATGCACATTTCATCCTATGCATGCATAATTGTTGGTTGTATTAATGCATTTTTATCTCATGGGTTGTTTGGATTATTACTTACCTGCGGTACTATTTTATGGTACCGTAGATTTTGATGCAGATAAGGACGAAGAGCCTGAGGATTCGGCTCCATCGGAGGAGTGACATGTGGTCGCTTTTTGGATTGTGGGATTTGTTTCCCTTTTGTCTCTGTATTTGGCTTTTTACTTTATTTCACGGATAACTGTATAATTTTTAGTAATACTTTTATTTTGGTAGTCTTGTATTTTAAATTCTGATACTTAGTTGACTACTTTTAATTATCCGCTGTGTTTTTGTTGTGCACTTTTTGCATGTTACACACACTTGACCACTTATCGTTAGGATGCGTGGCCCGTATTGTCATCATCCCGACGTCATGATTCCCTTGTTTCCGTACGTGAGAGTCAGGGCGTCACATTTTGGTTTCAAGATGGGGAGTTCTTAATTTGCTCATGAGTTTTAGACTTTAATAATTTTGGTCATGTGCAATAATATTTTGGAGAATCCGCAAACTTTTTCCAAGATATATCCGAGGATAAATATGTCAATGTCGTATTCAATATATATTTAAAAAATTCAAAAATGAAAAAAATAGAAAATTGATATTATATCTTAATATATCTTATCAGTCTCCTCACGTGTAAGTTAAACTTCTCATAGATTGAATTTGTGGAATATTTTAATTAAATGTTATTGAATGCAAAATCAGGATTCGAATGCAAAATCTTGCATCTGATCTAACGTACATACTGAGTAAACAGCTTGTTCCAAAAGCTTCAACTAATATAACAAAATTAAGTAGTTTAGTAATTAAAAGGTATATATATTCTTAGTTTCTGAAAAAAAAAAATCTTGGTTACTATTATTTTCTCAACCGAAAGTTACTATTATTTTCTGCATGATCTCTTGTGGCCCAGTCCTACCTATCAATTTCTTTCCTTCGTGTTTTGGATAAGAAACCCAGTATCACTTTCGAGCGGTATTAACATGATAGGCGTTTGCTGTTAGATTACCAAGAGGCAAACAAGGGAGAGATACGTTCTGCAGGTTGGAACGTCCTCCCGAGGGGGTTTTCAAGGTGAAGTGGGATGCAGCAATCAACAAAAGTTTTGGTAGGGTGGCTATTGGGATCAGTATTAGAGATCATGAAAACCAAGTACTGGTGGCTATCAAAAGAAAACAAAGAGAGCTTTTCCCCGACTCTTATATTGCTGAATCATTTTTTTTTTTTAGTAAGACTTTACTCCATTTTAGTATTCAAAAGCCGCACTGGAATCATTTGGAACTCTACTGGCTGTTAATTTTGCTAGTCATGAGATTGGACTAAGGAAGATTATAATTGAAGGGGATGCAGTGCAAGTCATCAGACTAGCATCAATCCAAATGAAATTCTCTACCACAGCTCGGAAGTTCTCATATGTGATGCTAAACAGAATCTGTTACTGTTCGAGAGATGGAAATTAAGCACATCATATTAAAAGAGATGCTAATATAGTTGCACGTCCTAGCTAAAAATGCTATATATAGAGTGTATGGAGGATATTGTTGAACTGGAGGAATGTCCTCCTTGTATTCTTTCAATCATTTGATGAAGTATATCAATAAAGAGTATTCTTCCTTTCAAAAAAATAAAAAAAACATAGTAGGTGTTTGCTGATGAGAGAGTAATATCTATGCCATAAAAAGTTTATAGATTAATTAACATGATGGCAAGATATAACGTTTTTGCATGGATGAAAGTGGGATGGTAGTATGGTAATAAATGTGCCATATCGAGCTCAGTGAGATGAAAGTGAATGGTAGTATAGTGTATAAAATTTTCCTATATAATATTGTTATCAAATATAACCTCGTTGTTTTAGTCATGCATCAAAATTAAGAGGATGAAGTTACCAATTTTAGAAACGCATTATTTGGAGGCACAATTATGCGGTGGCACGTGAAACACTTGTCAGGCTAAATGGTACTCAAGCATTGGTCCAACGGCAGCAATCCTGATGACATCATCTCAAAGATCAGGGACTTAGAAGTTCCGTGGATAGGCGTGTGTCGCCATAATTTGACAGGGAGTAATGCTAGATAAGTCACACTTTTTTTATGGTATGATCTATTTTTTTATAAAGGGTTTGTACGAGCTGACTTGTGCATTTAGGGTAATATATCATTAGCACAAAACAAATGCCACACTCAAATTATTACCAACGGCCACACATCACATGGGCATACCACTAATACACCGTACGTAGATCCCCAAATTAACTTCAACAGCACTACTGAATAGATCTTTTTGAGGAGCACTTCACAAATTTCACGCAATTAGTTTGACGTCTGGTGTCACACTGGTGCTTGTGGTTCTGTAGTTGTTTAATGTGTTTTATTTATAGTTTTTTTGTTAATTTAGTTATTAATAAAATAGAAATAGGCTATTGGATTTGGTGTCTATAGCAATATCACTACAACAAAATAGGCTTTTTCCCACAAAATTTTTTTCCAAAACAAACCATGGTAGGAAATACTTGGCTTTTGTCACAAAGTGTGTTTGTGGAAAAAGAATTAATCTGTTGCAGCGATATGCCGATGCATCACTTAAAATGGTTGTAAAAAAGAGTCCTTTGCCACAAACATATCTCGCCGCCAAAAAAACCCCTCATACACACGTGCAAACCCATTTCGATGAACCAAACGGTGGGAATTCCTTGTGGCGCACACTCTCCCTTTCCTCCGATTTCATCGGGGAAATTTTGCTACGTTCCTCAGACCAAATCTACCAAATAATTTTCCCTCTACCTCTCTTATTTTCTCCCATTTCATAAAATCCTCCCATGATCAACCATTTCCATGTTGGGTCAATTAGGGATTGGGGGAGATAATTTCGCAGAGAGGAGAGGTTCAGCGTACAAGAGACGAGCACAACTCCCATGGCTTGCATCCACCACGATCAACCGCAGAAGATTCGGTCGAGCTTTCAACGTCGCCGACCTATGGATTTTTTGGTGGCTGGTTGGACCCTGCGCTCCACTGACTAACAGCGCATGTTGTGGCGTCACTGCCTGAGAGCACCTCGTGGGTATGAGCGCAGGGCTTCAAGCAGTTTTCAGTCGAAACTGTCCACGGACTGGTAGATGTCGTCACCACTCTCTCAGGTTCTCTCTCAGCTCGCACTTGTCACTCTAGAAACCCCAGTCTTTAATCTTATGTAAATCTCTCCTCTAATTCTTCCTTTTGGCTACTGCTTTGACATATTATTCAATACGTTTTCTTTATTGTATCTTAATGCAAGCATGCTTCTGCATTAACTGCTCTAATTTGGGGGTTGCATGTCATGGGACAATTTCATATAAGTTTCTTTCAATTTCCCCTCCAACTGAGGCTAATTTTAAACATTTAACATATAATTTAGTACATGTGATTCGTGTATGAATTCCTTAAACAGATTTATTTATTATTTATTTGATTAATTTGGTGCTTTTATGATAATTTTATCACAATTTTTTGTAGACCCTTTATTCATTGAGACAAGATCATGGATTTATGATCACTTGGCTTGTCAAAGAATAGGATGGGGGAGACTATGACTATAAGTTTCATGATCTCATCTGTAAAGGGCCTCTTGGACACCATACAGATGTAAAATGTTTAATTTCCTTAATCTATGAATTGAAAACATAATCATTATCTAAAGGCATAAGCAGTTTTTTAACTTTCTCATATTGGGAAACATATCTATAAATTAAACATATCATGAGGAATTAGTTCTACCCATGGCTGGTGCTCATGGGAACTATACATTTCCGACCAAAGTTAGTGGTGGTTAAGTAGTCTTTTCCTGAGTAACAAGCTTGGGTGAGAAGTACTAATGTTGCACCAGATTTCATCGTGGCAAAAAATCTTTTTTCCATGAATATTATGCGTAGAAAAATCTAATTATGTAACTTTTTTCATGAAAATATGTCATGGGTAATAACTTTTTGTCACAACTTTTCCCATGGAGAATGATAATATTTCCCACCAAAATCATACTATATGGGATCTTATTTGTCACGAAAAATGGTTACTTTAACCACCACGGGTGTCTTGAGAAAAAGAATCATTTTTCCATGAACTTGTGATGTTGGTGGAAAAAGATCCTTTCTCCACCAATTAAAAGCCATGAGTCTGCCATGGAAGAAATTGGTGGAAAAAAACTTTTACCCACTAAGAACCGTCTTTTTTCCACGAGTATCGCTCCTGGAAAAAACTGCTATTTGTTGTAGTGAATGTCCTATACTCTTCCTCCCTGGGAGGACAAAGGGGTCCTTTAAGTTTTGTTTTACAGAGTGCTTTCTCTATCAGAAGAGAGTTTGTTGAGAAGTTAAGACAATATCCGCCACAAAGGAATTTGTGTGTGGAGAAGCCCCAAATCTTATGCGTAGTTTGGCTTATAGTCTGAATTTTTCATGTATTGATAAGTTACAGTTGTAACTTTGGTTCATTAATGAAATAAGTTTGTTTCCATAAAAAATAAAAAAACATTTGATGCGAAACCTCCGCTTTGGAGATGACTCAAGAGCCTATACGTCACTTCTAAAGTTCCTTATGACATAAGAGTACAAGACTATCTAAAATGTGGTCTAACCTCACTGTTATATTTATATATATATATATACCAAAATATGTCACTACAACATAAATGAGTTTTTGTGACGATTTGAAAATTGTGACAGTCCCCAAACCATCACCAAAAATCATTTTCTGTGACGGTGTGTGGAAACCGTCATTAAAAGCAACCGAGAAATTGTATTACGCTTGAACGTATACATATTCACATTCAAACGAACCCTGGACATTCAAACATTAAGGCCACTTACGTGCGAGTGTGTAAATTTTTGCGCCAACGTTCGAACGTGAATTGATTTTATATTAAAGTTAGGTAAGCTAACATTAAAAAAGATGGAGAATTGAAATTAAAAAACAGTAGATATATTAAACAATATTGTTCATTACATATAATAAAATAAAGTACAAATATGATAAAATTTTGTAAACAATACTCAAATCAACATGTTGTTCACAAATCATGTACTGTGGAACTCCTCAATCAATGTCATGACCTTCTCATTTAGAATATCTACATGATGGGCAATCTCGACGATAGTCTCCTCTACAGCCTCAATCTGTCTATTGATATGTGCAGTAAGATCTAAGATCACCGCATTAATCCAAGCAGGTCGTGCATCGCCCGCAGATGTACTCGTTGCCTACTAACTAGTACTCCCAATATGGGGAGCAACACCCAGACTGGGTCAGAGGAACAATATCTACTACAGGGCCAGGCTAACGTCGAGCCTACCCCCTCCTTTATCCAATGCTCTGACGGTGTGTGGTAGTGTCGATGGGGCTGACTGCCCTGTCAGCCACTCTTTCGCCTAGGGTGGCACTCAAAAGACTAGTAATAGCTGGGTAATGATACTCCGTATGGGAAGTTGTTCGTGGAAACAATGCTCGCCTCGTAATGGATCCTCTCAAAAATGCACAGTGGCAAGTCAATGGGCTCTCCACATGCCACTCGTATCAGGAACTGTGCGCGAGTCTGACTGAATATGATCTTATATGCCATAGCATCCATGTTTGTTGCAACAATAAGATATAACATGCAGAAAAAAGTTGGATGCATCTAGCCGATAGACCTGGAAAGGACTACGTATCATATGTATGTGGAGTTAGACCCTTTATTGATTTTGCTCGAGCCTTTGCCGATAGTCATGGTTACATTAAGTTTCCATGTCGAGGGTGCAAAAATTTGTACGCTATAGGGTTGGATGAAGTAGAAAGTCATATATATGTGAATGGTATGGATTTTGGGTATACCCAATGGGTATTGCATGGTGAGTCATATGAACAATCAACCGAAGTTTTGTTCGGTCATGGTATTGATATGCAGCACATGGATGAAGATACTGAGCAGGATGACGCTAATGAGCGGGATTAGATGGAGGAGATGTTGGGTGACATTGAAGTTGTGATATTTATGGATGAAATAGATGAAGATGCCTCAAATGGCCGAGGGACTGAATAGGAGAATTTCTCTACAATGTGGGAAGATGCAAAGTGTGAGTTTTATTGTGCGACTAATTCACATTAAAGCATTGTGTGGGATGTTGACAAAAGTAATCAACATGGTGTTGGACTTATTTAATGAGGTGTTTCTTGAAGGTTTTGCATTGCTGAAGAATTTTTATGAAGTCAAACAGTTGAGAAAGGGGTTATCGTTTGAGTACAAGTCCATACATGCATGTAAGAATGATTGTGTTTTGTTTTGGAAGAATAATAAGGAAAAATAGGCTTGTCCCATATGCGGAGAGTCGAGGTGAAAGGGTAAGAAAAATATTTCGGTGAAGATTTTGCGTTATGTCCCGCCAAAACCTAGATTGCAAAGATTATATATGTGTATAAAAAATAACTCAAGATATAAGGTGGCACGAGGAGAAAAAAGTTAAGGATGACGAATATATGAAACACCCAGTTGACTCAACTTGCGTGATAATCTTTTCATGATCAATACCCAAAGTTTGGCAAAGAAGCTCGTAACGTGAGTACAAGTTACAAGTTACAGCACTTGGCTAGTAGTGTTGATTTCGTATAATCTTCTACCATGAAGGTGCATAAAGGTGGCAAACTTTCTGTTAACTTTACTTATACCCATTCCAAGATCATCTGGGAATAATATTGATGAATTCATGCAACTGTTAATTGAAGACTTGAAAGATCTATAGGAAACAGGAGTCAAAACTTTTGATGCAAACACGTCGACATCTTTTCATATGCATGTTGCAGTAATGTGGACGATAAATGATCTTTCAGCATATGATAATCTTTCTAGTTGAAGTACTAAAGGGAAGTTAGCGTGTCCCACGTGTAATGAAGAAACTACAAGTGAGTGGCTAAAATATTCACATAAGATGTGTTTCATGGGCCATCGACAGTATTAAACAAAAAGACGAAGGACAGGATTAAGACGAGGAAAGATCTTGAGAGAATGAGAATTAAACATAATCTTCATTTGTGGGTGGAAGGCAACATGGTGGTTATGCCGCATGATATTTTTACGATGAGAAGGGATGAGATGATGGATTTTTGCGAATGATTGCAAGGTGTGAAGTTGCCAGGTGATTATACTTCCAATCTTGGTAGATGTATGAGCCCTGATGATTAGAAAATAAGTGGATTGAAAAGTCATGATTGTCACGTATTTTTGCAGAAATTGTTACCGGTGGAAATTCAAGGGAAGTTAACTTCTAATTATTTACGTGTCGCCATAACTGAACTTTGCATATTTTTCAAGGATTTGTGCTCTCGGGTAGTAAATCGATATATGTTATTAAAGATGGAAGACGACATTGCTACTATACTATATAAATTCGAGCAAATCTTTCAACCATCATTTTTTGATATAATGGTCCATTTAGCAATACATTTACCTCAGAAGGTACTGTTAGGTGGCTCGGTGCAGTTCCGTTGGATATATCCAGTTGAAAGATATTTGGGTAGATTGAAGCGTACTATTGAGAATAAAGACCTAGCTAAGGGTTCAATAGGAGAGACTTACATACAAAATGAATGGTTGACATTTCGTTCTTTATATCTTTGTGGTGTTGAGACATGATATGATCATGAACAGTGGAATGCTAATCTTGCTGCTCCTCCCCCTCGTGAGCTATCAGTGTTTTCCCATAATGTACAGCCCTTGGGTGCACAAACGAGATACGAATTTATTGGTGGAGAGTTAGGAAAAGCTTGGTGATACTTGTTGAATAATTGTCGAGAGATTGATGACTATATCAAGTATATTGCTGCATACTTAGAATAATTCTAATTAAAAAAATTTAATTATAATGAATGTGTTCAAATATTATATTCTTTTGTACTTCTATACATTGAGCATATGGACAAACTTAGGACAAAAGGTGTAGAAAATATAGAGGCGAGACATGAAGAAGAATTTTCCAGATGGTTTGAGCAACGCATATGCATTTAAATGTCCCATGACGCAAAATCTTTTTGAACCATTTTAATTCTTGATAACTTTTAATAATTTTGTTTCTATTTCAATTGTTAGATTTTAGAATAACGTGCTCGTGATCCCGCATCAGTTTTTTTTGAATTGGATGCATAGGTCTGTGGTCCCTCGCACAGAGCACTTCGATACACTGCATGCACAGTTCAAGATTATAGATTTCATACTATGGACCACGAACGTAATCAAAAGACGCAAAATTGTAGTGTGTTGGTCAAGGGAAGTCATGGAACATATGATATTGAATACTATGGTGTCATACGTGATATTATCGGATTAAAATACTTGGGTGCGAATGTGACATAAGTTTTTAAATGTGATTGGCGGGATCTAAGCGGTGGTCAGGTTTTGATACATAGGGATAGTCACTTTATGAGTGTCAATACTGCATGTAAATGATAGGAAGATGATCCATTCATATTGGCTTGTCAAGCTACCCAAATCTATTACTTAGTTGAGTTAATGAAAGGGACCGATGAAGATAGTGGAGAGATACCTTGGCGAGTTGTACAAAAATTTATTTCTTGGAATATCTATGATGTAGGAATGGTTGCGGATCACGATCATAGTGGATATGAAGATAACACTCCGATTATAGAGGACTACCAGGAAAATGAGGAGGGTAGTAATTTATTTGTTGATCTCGAACTAATCCCCTTATATAGAGATGACGTCCCATCCATACATCTCGACCCATCCGTATTAAATGATCATTAAGTTGAAGTTAGTGAGGAAGAAGAAGAGTCAGTCCGAAGAGGAAGTCAATGAAGAAGAAGATGATGACGACGAATATGTTATTGAAGTCGATTATAAAACAAGAATGGAAAATACATATGGAGATGAAGAATAAAAGTTTTAAATTTTTTATTTACATAAGTGACAATACAATACAATACATTTTTTATACATTATTCTATACTAAGTTTTTTAAAATATTAATCACTTTCCAAGGATGCCACCAAAAAGATAATGAAAAATGTCTCCTCCCCCAAGTCCCTAACCCGTTCATGACTCCCAACTGAGGACTCCGCTCCTAAACAAGTTGATACACAAGGGACAGACAGCCAGTCGACACCTACTAGTATGGAAATGTTGTTGATAATTAAGTATATTTCAATACTTTTGAGACTATATTTAATAATTTTTAAGATATTAGTTGATGCCTTGTCACGTTGCGGACGTGGCTTAACACGTGGCCTACCTCTAGAAAAAAATAGAAGGCACAAAAAGATTAAAGTCAACATTCTTGATAACTTCACTGGGGGAGTAAATGATAGTGCAATGTTGCTTTCCTCCTATGTCGGCACACTAATCCGAGCTTCTGCCTCATTTTATGTGCGATCATGGAGAGTTGTTCCGAATGAGGTTAAGGATCACATTCGGGAGTCGTATACTAGTGAGTTTATATGCAATAGTAAATTTGTTTAGTGATGTTTTGCTTTCATATTTTTAACGCAATTCACTTCTTAGAATGAATTCGACCTCAATTTTAGCTGTAGCGAGGATGTGTGAACTATGAATGAGTTGATGGTTACATTATTTCGGCATCACAAGGGACAATGTCATGACCATTCAAGAAATTCGAGACGTTGAAAGAGGCTGCTCAATCCCCCTTTTAGAAAATGAAGTTAGACAATCAGAAAAAGTTTTGTGATATTTTCGCAAGTTCAGATTATCAGGTATTCTAAATTTATCCTCTATAACTTATATAATAATATATTAGTTCTATACATTATATAATTAACATTCTTAATTAATCTTGTAGCACTTAAGTTCTATCGATATACAGAATAGAACGGCTTTGACAATCCACCATCGTGCCGGTTCAAGGTCATTCTAACATCTTGCCGATAAAATGGTAATTCATAATTTATTAAAATTCACTCATTTTTATCATATTCATTTATTTAAGTACTAACATTAATTTTTAAAATTACTAATGTGGCTTTGTTAGAAACTCGATGATCCTAAAAATTTCTCCCTCATTCATGTCTATGTTGCTACTCAAACTTATGAGTACAGTGAATGGATTGATCCTGTCACTAAAGATAATTATGTAAGTAAGGTTATTTTCTGTGAATAAATTATAAAACATGGATATTATGTTTGATTCTTATTTCTTTTAATATGTTACCTATTGTGTGTTTTCTTTATAATTGCGGAAAAAAATAATTGAGATGCAGTGAGCCTATGAGGAATCCTCTCTTAGTGACATAGACATATTCATGCAAGTGCTCGGGAACATGTATATTTGTTTTGAGCAAATGAATTTATATTTTATGGAGAATTTGGAGCATAAATAATTGGGTTACAAGAAATATTTTAGGCGACAGGAGTTAACTCTCTGACCCTCCTGGACCAGGGCGTTACAAGTTCGGTTCGATACCGATTCTGGTTTTCAAATTTTAAAAATCGGTTTGAATCAACTCAGACCGGTATATATATTATATATATTTTAATTTTTTATATTTTATATAAAGAATCTTTTATATAATCTTTTATAATATATATATACACATTTATATTGTAGTATATATAATATATACGAAATTGATAATTAATATAACATGAAATTTTATTATTAAATATGAACATTAATATTAAGTTATTGAGTTACTTTTGTTATATATATATATATATAAAGGATAAATACATTTTTAGAATAATATAATATATATATAGATATTCTTTTTAATAAATACATTTTTACATATTTGATTATTTATTCTCAACTTATTTAGTGCCTCACATGTATAAAATGGTAAATCGAAAAAAGCGGGACAGACCGAAACCGAAAAAATTGAAAGTTTCAGTTTTAATGATGAATTAGTCTGTATCGATTCTTAAATTTTCAAAACCGGTATATATCAGTTCCGTTCCAAAATTTGTCAAAAACCAAACCGATTATATACCCCCCTAGCGCAACAAATTAAGAAACTAGGGAGTTTTTTTCTGACTCAAAAAGTGGAAAATTATAGGTATAAATTTTCTTAGCTTTTCAAAAACAAAATTAATTCAAGCTAGGTTACTATTATTTTCTAAGCACACCCGAAAGCTGCAAAATTGGCCCTTGAAAAAGAATAATATACCTATCAAGTTACGGATATTAATGCTCATGGACCTTATACATTACTATTCCCTCAAGACCAGAATATTCTACGTTACTGGAGTTGCAATACTGTAGCTGGCCGGTGATTAGCAATAATAAGCTAGCTTCATGCATGCAAAGATAGCTATATATATATTAGATGAATATTTTCTTTTTTAAAAAAGTACTGATAAAATGATAGAAGAGACAGAGTAATGAGATATCGATAATCACTGTATATAAGATGAACTTTTTTTTCTTTTCCCATCTATTGAATTTGTAGTCATAAATGGTAAGAATTCTTCCGTCTACAGAGTTTTGGTTTAATCATAGGACTCGCTCACTTTCACAAAACATTTCATCTCATCATTACAACTTTTTCAAATTTTCATATAAAATAAAATAAACAATTCAACTTTTTCAAATTTCAAAACAAATAATATTAAAAATATATATATTTTAACAATATTTTATTCAACTTTCAACTTTTATTTCAACTAATCTCATCTCATCTTATTTGCTAAATTAAACAAACAAGGTCTTTTTAACATTTACGTTCAAAAATAATTAAATTTTATTGTAGTAATAAAAGAGATACAATGAAAGGTCTTTTTAGCATGTGAAGGGTTAGAATAGATTAATGAAGTAAAATAAAACATAAAATGAAATGATGAGATGGCTTAATAGAATATAAAGATCAAAATGTTTAAGAAATATACAGTTAATAGACTAGCTGGTTTGGTACACAAAACTAAACTATCTAATCTCATCTCATCATTACAACTTTCCTAAACTCCCACACAAAATATAATAAATAATTCAACTTTTTCAAATCCCAAAACAAAAATAATATTAAAAATTTATATTATAATAATATTTTATTCAACTTTCAACAAAATATATCATCTCATTTCATTTGAATTGTGTAAGTACCAAACGAGGCATGCCCTCAAATAAAATAAGTAGAAATGACCTTGAATATGAAAAGATCGCTACAAGATATATTTTATATATGTTTTCCACGAAAATAATAATTTCTTACTAAAACGAGTACATCCATGACACAAATAATCATTTTCGTCACAAATAATTCATCATAAATGATCTTCTTGTAACTAGAAGTAGATCATGATATATATAGTAACTATCCGATCTATACATGATGTATACATGTACGGTGGTGACAAGAAGGAATTAAGTTTACAACAAGATTGATATATATTTTCGAGCTCGATAGTTTAAGTTAGTTTGGATTCAGAGATTAGATGAGATGAGATGAGATGGTTTTAAATAAAAGATGAAAATTGAAAAAAATCTTGTTAGAATATTATTTTTTAATATTATTATTGTTTTGGGATTTGAAAAAATTGAATTGAAATTCGGAAAAGTTGAATTGTTTATTAGATTTTGTGTGAAAATTTAAAAAAATTGTAATGATGAGATGAGTTAGATAAAACACTTTCTAAACCCAAACTGGCCGGGCCTTAAACTATCGGAGTAGTAACTAAAATAGAAAGAAATGATATATCGTCTGAGCTCAGAATTTTAATTATCATAAGCTCCTACGTACAATATATATATATATATATATATATTTAGCTCTTCGGACATTTTAATAGCTAGTACTATATTTTCATGCATGTCCCTATATATGCATGTGTACTGAGTAGTCATGGATATGTGCATGCTTGTTTATGTGACAGACAGAGAGATGGTAGATATTAAAAGAAGCCATATCTATATATAATATATAGTTCAATATTCAACCATCAGAAATTTTATTTATTTATTTTCTGAACATCATAAAACTACAAATTAAGTGGCTGCATGCGAGGGTCACACCTTTCCTATCTTGGGATAAAAAGCTGCAACTTAGAAATTATTCAATATAGCATGCAGCACTCGTACATAATATTACACCCATTAATATATATATATATATATATATATATAATAGATAACAAGAAAATAGATGATCTACTTGAGGTATCCACGTTTCTCGACCCTGTCAATAAGGTTTTCCATCTCTTGCTTATCAATGAACCCATTTCTGTTTTGATCAGCGAGGAGGAGTTCCCAAATAGCTCTACAGGCAGGAAAGTTCGATCCAAGAACTTTGAATGCCGCTTTCAGCTCGTCCCTTGAAAGTTTTCCATCACCATTTTTGTCACACCTGTTGAAAACATCCATTAGATCTTTTCTTGTATAGGGAACACTTGTATGCTGATCATGTCTATTTATTTTGTCCACGCCTCGACCCATTTCGATGCAATGATGTTAGAGATCGATCGAGCTGCAATGATATATATATAGAGATGATCAAGTGGCTAGCTCCAATATTATCTTAGCTTTATTCCACTTATCTTCATAGCTGTACCCAACTTTATTCTCTCATATAAATATACCAAAATCATAGAATAAAGATCTTCATACAATCCATTAATTTACAAACATGTTACTGCCACTGCATAGAAAATATTGAAGTTTCATTCATTTCAATTCCAAGATTTACATAAATATTTTTCTTCATTTCAACAAATTTGTAAATGCCCTCTATTTGTCTAATTGATAAGTCATCATCCTTTTTTTTTTTATGCATGATTAACGATTATGTAAATAGATCATAATAAATTTTAATTTCCATGCAACCCTTTATTTGCAATTATTATTGTTGCATGTACTACTTATTCTCCCGTCAATAAACGTAGTCATGGACCACGGCATCGATTGATTATGATCGATAAACTCCAATGGATAGAGTTTGTCGAGATGCTTTTCTACATACACAATTATTAAGGCGTCGATCTCTAGAATCATTTCATGTGGCAAATGATCGAGAATCTAATTCTGTATGGTCTACAAAATTATATTGGCGTCATCGTGGAAAGATTCCGATGACCATGATCACTCATGAAATTAGGTTTCTTTTATGAATCGTGCTACACCCATCGAGGGTGTCACTACAACACAATTTGTCTTTTGTGACAGAGGAAACCATCACCAAAAACCACAAAAACGTCACCAAACATCACCAAAGACATTTGGTGACGGTTTGAAACCGTCACCACGACCGTCACCTAATGTGTGTCACAGAATACATTTAGTGACACTTTACTGTTGAACCGTCACTAAAAATATTTTTAGTGACGGTTGGAGTTGTTCCGTTTGGAGTGACGTTCGAACGTTCTAGTTTTTTGTGACGGTTGAAAACAGTCACAGAAAGTAACGTTCGGACACTATGTTTTGCGTCCGAACGCCAACCCGAGCAATTTACATTCAAATGAGATTGTCGCTCTAGAGGGACTCCAACTCTTGCTGCCTTGACCTCATATACTCATTCTCGCGTCGTGCAGCTTTCAAATCTTTGGTAAGATTATTAATTTGTGAAGTCGAAGAGGATGAGGAGGATGAACTAGAATGCTTGAAAGATCATCCCAAACCTCTTGTCATACTAGAGTTGGGCCCGAGCACTTGCGTGAATATGTCTATGTCACTCAGACAGGATTCCCCAGAAGCTGACTGCATCTCCATCATTTTTTCCTACCATGTCAAAGAAAACACACAATAAGTAACGTATTAAAAGAAATACAAAATAAAAAATAAATTTTTCACATGTTGCATAATTTATCTAACAAAAGTAACAACGCTTACATAATTATCTGCAACGGCAGGATCCATCCACTCATTACGCTCATTAGTGTGAGCAGCAGCATAGATATGAATGAGGGAAAAGTTTTCTGGATCATCACGTTTCTAACAAAACCACATTAGCAATTTTAAAAAGATAATGTCAGTACTTGAATAAAAAAATATAAAAAAATAAATGAATTCTATAATATTATTAATTACCATTTTATCAGTAAGACGGTAGAATGATCTTGAACCAGCACGATGGTGGACAGTCAAAGAAGATCTATTATTAGTATTCGTAGAACTTAAGTGCTACAAAATTAATTAAGAATGTTAATTGTAATATATATACATAAAATATATAGCCCAAATATATATGTAAATAATCATTAGATATTATTAATCTAGAATACCTGATAATCTGGAGTTGCGAAAAGATCACAACAATTTCTCCAATCGTCTAACTTCATCTGCTAGAAAGGGGATTGTACAGCCTCTTCAACCATCTCAAACTTCTTGAAGTGGCCATGACATCGTCCCTTGTGACGTCAAAATAGTGTAGCCATCAACTCATTCACAGTTCTCAAATTCTCGCTACAACCAAAGTCAAGGTCGAATTCATCCTAATAAGCGAATTACGTCAAAAATATAATATACTAATCTAGTATACAAAAAATGTACTCTCAACGTAAACTCACCAGCACACGGCTCTGAATGTGCTCCTTAATCTCAAGCGAAACATCTCGCCATGATCGCACATAAAATGGAGCATAAGCTCGGACAACTGTACCAATATTAGAGGAAAGTGCTGCTGCACTATCATCCACACCTCCAGTGAAATTATCAAGAATGTCGACCTTGAGCTTTCCATGCCTTCAGCATTTCTTAAGAGAAATGCCATGTATATAACCACGACCGGGACGAGCGGATGCATCAACTATTAGATAATAATATAATTATAGTTATATAGCTATTGAGATAAAAGTATTGATATATAATTAACTATCAATAACATTTTCTTACTGGTAGGTGTCGACTGGTTGTCGTTCTCTTGCGTCTACACTTGATCTTCAAGAGGGAAACACTCGAGTGGAGAGTCCTCAACAGGTTCAGGACTTGGACTAGGCGGAGGGGGCAAATATCTTCGTTGTGGTTTTGGCGGCATCCTTGAGGCATGATTAATACAATAAAAAAATTAATTAGAAAAAATTATTTAAAAGTTAAATATTTTATAGTCACCTATATGAATAAAATATTTAGTACTTTTATTCTTCATCTTCGGAAGTATTTTCCATGCTTGTTTCAGAATCTCCCTCAATAGCATCTTCGTCATCGTCATCATCATCAACCTCTTCTTCGTCCTCCTTATCCACTTCTTTCCCGGATTCTTCTTCATCTTCATCTTCTGACTCTTCTCCTTTTTCTTCTTCACTTAGTCTATTTGAATGATCATTTAATACGGACAGGTCGAGAAGGACGAGTGGGACATCATCTCTACACAAGGGGAGTAACTCGAGTGCACCGAGGTCAACAAAAAAGTTAATACCCTCTCCATCTTCTTGGTAGGCCGCTACCATCGGAGTGTCATCTTCATCTCTACTATTCTCGTAATCCGCACTCATTTCTGCTTCATATATATTTCGAGAGACAAATTTATGTATTACTCGCCAAGTTATCTCTCCACTATCTTCATCAACGTTTTTCATTGGATCATTCAAGTAACAGAATTGGGTAGCTTGACAAGCCAATACGAATGGATCATCTTCGTACCATTTAGATGTCGTATTGACACTCGTAAAGTGATTATCCCTATGTATCGAAACTCGACCACTGCCTAGGTCCCACTAAAGACATATGTTATAGACTCACTCAGATATTTCAATCCGATAATATCACGTATGACACCATAATAGTCAATATCGTCTATTCCATGACTTCTCTCGACCAACACACCACAGTTTTGAGTCTTTCTATTATGTTTACGATCCAGAGTATAGAATCTATAACCTCAAACCGTGCATGCAGTGTATCGAAGTGCTCTATTAGAGGGACTACGGCCCAATGCATACAATTCAGGAGAAACTGATCCGGGATTATGAGCACGTTGAGCAAAAGAAAATAGTATTTTGAGCACAAAAGTTATAATTAAATGACATTTGACTATAATTTTTCGAAGCATGCAACAATATATCTGAGATAGCAATCAATCTCTCGGCAATTATTTAACACGTACCAACGAACTTTACCCAACTCTCCTTCAATTAAATTGTAACCCGTTTGTGCACCCAAGGGTCGTCAATTCTGGGAAAACACTAATAGCTCACGAGGAGGTGGAGCAGCAAGATCAGCATTTCGCTCTTGACGATTAAATCGTGTCTCAACACTACGAAGATATAGAAAGCAAAACGTTAACCATTCATCTTGTATATAGGCCTCTATTATTGAACCCTCAGCTTTGGCTTTATTCCCAACAGTGCACTTTAATCGACCCAAATATCTTTCAACTGGATACATCCAATGGAACTGCATCGGCCCACCCAATAATGCCTCCCGGGGTAAGTGTATTGCTAAATAGACCATGACATAAAAAAATGATGGTGGAAAGATTTGCTCAAATTTACAGAGTATAGTAGCAATATCTTCTTCCATCTTCTGTAACATATCTCAATTTACTACTCGAGAGCACAAATCCTTAAAAAACATACATAGTTAAGTTATGGTGACACGTACATTAGATATCAGCTTCCAGCAAATTCCCACCGTTAATAACTTCTGCAAAAGAACATGACAGTCATGACTTTTCAATCCATTAATTTTCCAGTCAACAGGGCTCACGCATCTACTGATATTTGAGGCATAACCATCTGGCAACTTCACACCTTGCAACCATTTGCAGAAATCCATCCTCCCTCGTCATCGTAAAGGATGCATGCGGCGTGACCACCCTATTGCCTTCCACTCGTATATGTAGATTATGTTTAATTCTCATTCTCTCAAGATCTTTCCTCGTCTTGATCGTGTCCTTTGTCTTTTTATTAATGCTCATCAATGTACCCAGTATATTATCACATATATTCTTCTCTATGTGCATTACATCCAAACTATGTCGCAACATGCAGGACGACCAATACGGCAAGTCAAAAAATATACTACGCTTTGTCCAATTCAATTCTGTTTCGCCTCGTTTTCTCTTATTCTTACCCCAGCCTTTGCCAAAATTGTTCGCTCTAATATGTACCAGTTGTTTCACTATCTCTTCTCCAGACAACTCATTTGGTGCAATTCTGTCCTCTACCCTCCCATCAAACTTAGCACATTCGCTTCTCCATGCATGATTTGCTGGTAGATAATGTCGATGACCCATGAAGCACAATTTCTGAGAATATGTTAACCACTCACTAGCAGTTTCTTTATTACACGTCAGACACGCTAACTTCCCTTTAGTACTCCAACTAGAAAGATTTCCATATGCTAGAAAGTCATTTATGGTCCACAATATTGCAGCATGCATCTGAAAAGATGTCGACGTGGATGCATCATACGTTCTGACGCCTGTTTCCCATAACTCCTTCAACTCTTCAATCAACGGCTTCATGAATACATCAATGTCATTCCCACGTGATCTCGAGTCAAGAATCAGTAAAGTTAACAAAAAGTTTGGTGCCTTCATGCATCTCCATGGTGGAAGATTATACGGAATCAACACTACAGGTCAAGTGCTATAACTTGTACTCATATTCCCAAAAAGGTTGAATCCATCGGTAGTGAGTCCCAGACGCACGTTCCAAGCTTCTATCCCAAACTCTGGATATTGATCATCGAAAGATTGCCCTGCAAGTGAGTCAGCTGGGTGCCTCATGTATGCGTCATCCTTAACGCTTTTCTCCTCGTACCACCTCAGAAAGATTGTGACCCTACGAACAGTATACCCGAAGAACAGTAGAGGAAGACACCGAAACTTCATACTAAACATGTTCAATAGGAGTAACAAGAATGTGCAATACATATGATATAATCACAAACTGTCCACACTGGACAATTCAGAAATTAGTGAACACCTAAATGTACACTAATTCCTAAACGGGTCTAAGGTTAGATATGCAATGTCATACATATTCATTAAAAAAACACATGAAACAATATAAGGAAAAAATGTTGGAATTAGTAATGTTAAAAACATTCCGAGGTCTTATATTGTTGAACTAGATAGGATGGAAGAATATGTTGGTGCACCTACCGACATATGTACACAACGAAGGGGAATGATCTTGAAGAATATAACACCCCATATTTTAGTGCTTTTTTTAAAGAAAGATTATTTTAATTTATTTAAAAATTCATTCTCTTATTTTAAAATTTCAGGAGTTTTGATATATTATTTTATAATATTTTAAATTGTGAAAATCATTTTAATGGATTTTCTTAATATTATTTATTGTTTTACATTTTAAATTGATCTTTAATTTAAATTGGCTTGTTTTTTTATTTTCATATTTTTATTATTTTAATCGAGCATTTCATTGAGTTTGAATTATTTTATTTATCTAGTGGTTTTAAAATCCTCTTCGTTGGATCACTTTGAAACCCAAGATGAAGTCTGGATATCTCTTTTTTCCCTCCTCTTTTCTTCTTTCTTTCCTTTTTCTTTCTTTTTCTCTCCTCTCCCGCGTACACTCTCTCTCTCTCCCAGCCCGACCCTCTCTCTCTCCTCTCCCCTCGTGCCTTCAGTTCTTCTCCACCCAGCACCGCCGCCGGCCGTCCGTGGCCCTCACCGCCGGTGCCATTCGACTCCCCAGCTGCCGGCGACCAATCCCCTTCAATTTCAAGCCACCCCTTGCCGCTGTTGCCTCCAAGAGCCGTGTGAAGCCGCGGCACTACTTCACCCGTTCCGCCGCCGTCCGGCCACCATTGGCCACCATTTCTTCACCACTTCTTCACCGGCCCTCTAACAACCTTTTGGACCCAAACCCAGCCCCGATCAGTCACCGGTGAAGCCCAGCCGAGCTCACACCCGATTTTGCCTTTCCGGCCTTCTACCGCCATTTCGGCCACCACCCACGGCCAAAGGCCACTACCATTAGCTTCCCCACCTCCCATAGGCCCTACCCTACCGTTCCCAAGTCCTCGTTTGGCCCCGTGTGATTTTGGGTTTCATAGTGTTTTCGGCCACAGTGTTTTTACACTGTGATGTTGTTGTTTTGGCGCTTCCAGCTTTCTCTTGATCCTCCTAAAAATATATTAAAGCGCTATAAGTATTTTTCCGAACATCTTTAAGGTTTTAATATATTTTTGCACTGACTGGTTTATTATATCTGTGATTGGTTGTGTTGTAATCTGGATTGATTGTTGGAATTTACTGTTGGATTGGATGTTGGAAATTATTGTTGGATCGGTACATTGCATGTGCATGTATAATCATGTTTATGTTCAAATGAAAACTGGGTTTTCATTTGTGGGAAAAAGGAAAGGAGACTATAGGGATGGTGGTAAGCAATGATGGTGGTAGAGTCCCGCCTGCGATTCCCACCTACAGTGCTCTATTGGGTTTTTGTGTTGTGTGGAAAGGAACTGTAGGGATGGTGGTAAGCAGGGATGATGGTAGAGTCCCACCTGCGATTCCCGCCTACGGTGTACGCGTAGGGATGGTAGTGTTGTCCTGCCTGCGATTCCTGCCTACGGTACACGTGGTAGGGATGGTGGTAAGCAGGGATGGTAGTAAAGTCCCGCCTGTGATTCCCGCCTACAGTGTCCAATAAATTATTTTTTTTGTGTAAATCATTTTTTTGGAAAATGATATTTTTGGATCTGGTGCATGGTACATCATATGCATGCATGGTTGGTAGCATTAATGTATTTTAATCTTGGAGATTGTTTGGATTATTACTTACCTGCGGTACCATTTTTGGGTACCGTAGATTTTGGTGCAGATGAGGACGAGGACGACGAGCCTTAGAGATTGGCTCCATGGTTAAGTGGCATGTGGTTGCTGCTGTTTTGGTTATGGGATTTGTTTCCCATGCGTATGTATTCGGTTTTATTATATTTTCTTGGATGATTATATAACTTTCAGTATATTTGTATTTTGGTTTTGTTTTTTGTATATAAAAATTTTGATACTTAGTGACTTAATTATTATTATCCACTGCGTCTCTTTGGTGCTCTAATGGTACGTTGCACACACTTGAGCACGTATTGTTGGGATGTGTGACCCGTGTTGTCATCATCCTGACGTCATGATTCCCGAGGCTTTTTGAACGTGAGAGTCGGGGCGTCACAAAGAAATGTCTAAATTTTAGTCTAATTACTTAACTGTCACAAACTTTCTGGCCTTTACTAAATAAAGCCGAGAGAGACTTTGAAAGTTAAGCAATTTGACAGACATTTATTCGAGATCATTCTCCCTAATTATATAATTTTAATTATTATTATACTTAGTGTTATCCCTCTAAGTTGTTATTTTCACAATATTATAACTAATTGCTACTTATTTATTTATTAAGTTGAAATATTTGTATTTATTTATTATACTTAGTGTTATCCATCTAAGTTGTTATTTTCACAATATTATAACTATATTATAAATTATTTATTTATTAATTTGAAATAATTTGTATTTATTTATTATACTTAGTTTTATCCCTCTAAGTTCAACAAAATTATCTTAACATAACAAAATTTCCACAACAATGTTTTTAAACATATTCATTCATCAATAAACACCATAAACTCACAAAATATTCACAAAATTCATAAACAATAATCATGATATTTCTATTCTATATCATAACATTTTCACAATATTACCACAAGTCCAATTCATAAACAATAATCACAACATTTAAAATTCAAGACACAAAATTTTCACAATATTCTCACAACAATATTCATAAACATTTGTATTCATCAATAAACACAATAAACTCACAAAATATAATTATACTAAATGTACAATAATTACAATATTTCAAATCCATATCACAATATTCCCACAAAAAAATTATCTAAACCTCACAATATTCCCACAACAATATTCATAAACATTTGTATTCATCAATAAATACAATAAACTCACAAAATATAATTATACTTAATAAACAATAATCACAATATTTCAAATCCATATCACAATATTTTCACATCAACAAACACCATAAACTCACAAATATATTCACAAAATTCATAAACAATAATTATGATATTTCTAATCCATATTTTCACATTTTCACAATATTCTCATAACAAAATTCATAAACATATATAATTAAAGTTTAGAAATATACCTAACACTTTTTAATATCCTCCAACAAATTATAAGCTTTCAAGTTGGCAAAATAACCAATCCTTAAAAAAAAAACAATACTAACTTGTTAGAGATATACATATATAAAAATAAAAAAATAAAAAAAATAAAAAAAGAGAAATATCATAAAATTGGAAATAATAGAAAAAATAGTTTTTTCTTACCAAAATACTTCCAAAATCGTAGCCTTCTTTAAACTCAATCCCTCCTCCCTCACTCTATCCCTCTCTCACTCTACTCTCTCTCACTCTACTCACTCTCACTCTAACATGAATCTCTCCCTCTAACCAACCTCTCTCACTCTCACTCTCACTATAACCCTTTATCTCACTCTAACCTTCTCTCAGTCGAAAATCCCTCTCTCAGTCAATTATCTCTCCTCTCCTCTCTATTTTGCGCATGAGGAAGCAAAAATTATTCCACTTCCCTCCCATGCATGACTTCATGCAAAAAACATTTCATTTGAATTAACGTTCGAACGATTCCTTTATATGTTAGGACGTTACTTTCGGCTTGTCAAATTCTCAGCATTTGAGTTCGAACGTTAATAATAAACGTCCGAACGTAAATGCTCACCACAAAAGACGAATCGAGCGGGAAAATTCCAGCCAACAATTTCGTTACGTTCGAACGTCTATGTTAGAACGTCCGAACGATACAATTGAGCGGGAAATTTTCCGCTTATATTTTTAAACGTTCGAACGTAAAAAAAATTAACGTTAGAACGTGAATATAAGTAAATTAAGTTAATAGTTACACATATTCCATCTACTATATATATAGTTTAAAAATATTCATAATATAAATAGTAAATATTATATATTATAGTTAGATAGTATATTATAGTAACTATATAGTCTATTTAAAACATATAAATAGTCACTATTATATATTATAGTTATATAATATATTATAGTTACTACATAGTCTATCGAAAACATATAAATAGTAAATATTATATATTATAGTTATATAATATATTATAGTTACTACACAATCTATTTAAAACATATAAATAGTTACTATTATATATTATAGTTATATAATATATTATAGTTACTATATAGTCTATTTAAAACATATAAATAGTTAGTATTATATTATGATACTCCGTATTTTAGTGTATTCACTGAATGATTATTTTAATTAATTTAAATATTGGTTCTCTTGTTTTAAAATTTATTGGGTTTTTGGTTGGGTTTTCTTTTATGATTTTAAGATGTGGAAATTATTTGTTATGCTTTTTAATATTAATTATTATTTTGGACCGACCACATTCGGTCCGGTCCACGGTCCGGCAGTTTTTCGGACCGGACCGGACCGAATGTAAATTATTTTTATATTTTTTTATATATAATTAATCTTATATATAATTATACTATATTATAATTAAGTATAGACTATTAATACTATTATATATTTATATAGTTATACTAATGGTTATATTAGTTATTATATTAGTTTAGTTATACTATATTATAGTGATTTATTATAAGTTAATAAATTTATAACTATATTATATATTAGTATAAGTTATAATGATTTAGTATAGTTATAATGTAGCACCCCGTATTTTAGTGCTTTTTAAAGAAGGATTATTTTAATTTATTTTAAAAATTCATTCTCTTATTTTAAAAATTTAAGGAGTTTTGAAATATTATTTTATAATATTTTAAGTTGTGTAAATCATTTTAATGGATTTTCTTAATATTATTTATTGTTTTACATTTTAAATTGATCTTTAATTTATATTCGCTTGTTTTTGGGATTTTAATATTTTTATTATTTTAATCGAGCATTTCATTGAGTTTGAATTATTTTAATTATCTAGTGGCTTTAAAACCTTTTTCGTTGGATCACTTTCGAAACCCAAGTTGAAAAGGCTGGATCTCCTTTTTCTTCCTCCTCTTTTTCTTTTTCCCTTTTTTTTTCTCTCTTTTTCTCTCCGGTTTCTCTCTCCCCCAGCCCGCGCAGCCCGACCCCCCTCCCTCTCTCTCTCTCTCCTCTCATCCCCGTGTTTCGGTTTCTCAGCCCCAGCGCCGCCGTCGGCCATCCGTGGCTGACACCGCTGGTACCACCGTACTCCCAAGCCGCCGGCGACCTAGCCCACCAAATTTCAGGCCACTCCTTGCCGTCGTTTGCCTCCGAGAGCCGTGCGAAGCCGCGGCACTCCTTCACCCATTCCGCCACCGTCGCTCCACCTCCGGCCACCATTTCTTCACCACTTCTTCACCGGCCCAATACCAAGCTTTTCCACCCAAACCCGGTCCCGATCCGTCGCCGGAGCCGCCCGTGCGAGCTCCACTTCCGATTTTGCCTTTCCGGCCTTCTACCGCCGTTTCGGCCGCCACCCACGGCCAACCTTCGACACCATTAGTTTCCCCACCTTCCATAGGCCCTACCCTACGGTTTTCAAGTCTTCGTTTGGCCCCGTGTGAATTTGGGTTTCACTGTGTTTTCGGCCACAGTGTTTTTACACTGTGGTGTTGCTGTTTTGGCGCTTTTGGCTCTCTCGTGATCCTCCGAAAAATATATTAACGCACTGTAAGTATTTTCCCGAACATCTTTAAGGTTTTAATATATTTTTGCACTGACTGGTTTATTATGTCTGTGATTGGTTGTGTGGTGATCTGATTTGGTTGTTGGAATTTACTGCTGGATTGATTGGTAGAATTTATTGTTGGATTAGTGCATTGCATGTGCACGCATAATCATAATTGTGTTTATTAAAAACTGAATTTTCATTTGTGGGAAAAAGGAAAGGAGACTGTAGGGATGGTGGTAAGCAGGGATGGTGGCGTTGTCCCGCCTGTGATTCCCGCCTACAGTGCTCTTTCGGGTTTTTTTGTGTTGTGTGGAAAGGAACTGTAGGGATGGTGGTAAGCAGGGACGGTGGTATAGTCCCGCCTGCGATTCCCGCCTACGGTGTACGCGTAGGGATGGTGG
>QEOT01002501.1:96317-240990 GCA_003123785.1 Pterocarya stenoptera | reverse complement strand
TTAACATTATAAATATAATTATCACTAATTATTTTTTTAATGAGTTAATTAAATAACACACATTAAATAGTTTATTTAATTTTAATTTTACTAATTTAAATAATTTTTTTAATTGATTTATGTGTCAAAAATGTAAAAGAATCACAAAAAAAATACATGAAGTCTGCCTTCAAAGCAACGACGCCGTTTGATTCAAAATGGGTCCCAAACGGCGCCGTTTAACGCCACTGCAATTTAGAGAAAAACTGGGTTGCGTGAAACGGCGTCGTTTCATGCAACCCTTTTTTTTTTTTCAATTAACGTTCCTGAAACGGCGCCGTTTGGGTCCAATTAAGAACCAAACGGCGCCGTTTCAGGAACTTGCCTTCAGCTTCCCCGGTTCCCCCCCTCCCCCCGATTCACTTCACATTTCCCCCAAATTCTAATTCCCCCAACTCCTCCTGCGAAAAGCCAAAAACCCTAGGTCCCTAAATCGTCTTCGGCCACCCTCCGTCCCCACCGTCGCCTCCGTCGCAGCAGGCTTGCATCCGTTCGGTACTCTCTCTCTCTCTCTCTCTCTCTCTCTCTCCGATTTGTTCAAATGCTCCAGCTCGACTGTGTGTTGTTATTGGGATGATTGGAGAAATTTTTTGTGTGTTGTGGTCCGGTGGATGTGTTAATCTGTTATTAACTTATTGTAATTTGTGTTGTTATTTTTTTGTGGTTTTGTCATCTGTGTAGACTGTAGACTGTGTTGTCGAGACTCAATTCTGTCATCAACTCATCTGTGGTTCTGTGAATTTTTTTGTGTGTTGTTAATAGTTATTATATGCATGTCTGAATATATATATAGATATATGCATGTCTGAATATATATATAGATAATATATATGATATATATAGATATATATGCATTAATGCATGTCTGAATATATATATAGATATATATGATATATATATATAGAGATATATATATATATAGATATATATGCATGTCTTTCAATCTGCATGTATTTCAATGTTTGTAATAAATTAATGTTTGTTTTCTCATGTTTGTTTTCTAATGTTTGTACATAAATTAATGTTTGTTTTCTAATTATTTTGTCCACTTCTCCTTTTGTCCTTTTTATAGATTGAGTCTTCTACAAATGATGTGCAAGAGTCAACACAAAACATGCCCCCACCCCCACCCCCACCCCCACCCCCATCCAATGTACGTGAACAATCAGTTGGTGGGTTACAAAGGGGTAGAGTTAGGTCTTGTTTGGGATCACTTTACAATCATACAAAAAGGTGATCCAACTAAACCTAAGGCTGCATGTAATTATTGTGGTACTTCGTATGCTGCTGATACGAAGGCCAATGGTACGAAAAACATGAAGAATCACATTGAGAATCAGTGTAAGAAATGTCCGTTTAAGAAGACGGATAAATCTCAGACGACTCTAGGTTGGAAGGTAGAGGGAGGAAGTGGTAGTCAAAGTGGGGGACTTGTGCCTATTGCATTTAGTGTTGAGGCTTGCCGACAAGCCTTAGCTGAGATGATTATTCTTGATGAGTTACCCTTTAGGCATGCTGAAGGGGAGGGTTTCAGGAAGTTTATGCTTGTGGTTTGCCCTAAGTGGGTAGGGATTCCATCCCGTTTGACGGTTGCCAAGGATTGTTTTAATTTGTTTTTGAAAGAAAAACAAAAGTTGAGAAATGCTCTTCGAGGGCAGCGAATTTCCCTCACCACGGATACTTGGACATCCGTGCAAAACTTAAATTATATGTGTCTCACAGCACATTTCATTGATGATGACTGGAAGTTACACAAGAGGATTCTTTCCTTTTGTTTGGTTGAAAATCATAAGGGTGATACACTTGGTAAAGGTATAGAGATGTGTTTGATTGATTGGGGGCGACCAAAATTTCTTGCACTCACTCTTGATAATGCAAGTTCTAATAATGGGGCCGTTGCTTATTTGAAAAAAAAAACCAAGTATAGGAGAGACACGATCTTAGAACATGAATTCTTGCATGTTCGATGTTGTGCCCACATTTTGAATTTAATTGTTCGTGAGGGGTTGAAAGAATATGATGAGTCTATTGCAAAGGTGAGGGGTGTTGTAAAGTATGTTAAATCCTCCCCTCAAAGATGGAGTATATTTAAAAAATGTGTGGGGTTGGAAGATATTCAATCCAAAAGCCAAGTTTGCCTAGATGTACCGACTAGGTGGAACTCCACCTATCTTATGTTGGAAAGGGCTTCCAAATTTAAAAGGGCTTTTGATCGGTTGGAGGAAGAAGATCCATGCTTCCTTGGTAGTATTGGGGATGATGAGAACGACGACGACGACGACGAAGATGTGGATCATGTGGTCAATAGGAGAAAGCCAAAGAAGTTGGGGCCTCCTAATGCATCCGATTGGGAGAAGGTAAAAGTGTTTGTGAGATTTCTTGCATTATTTCATGATGCAACTTTACGCTTCTCGGGGGGTGAATATGTAACTTGTAATGCTTTTTTTTCGGAGTTAGTTACTATTAAAGATGCCATTAACATGGAGTGTGAAGAACGAAATCCCGTTGTGGGATTAATGGCCATAAATATGAGGAGAAAGTTTGACAAATATTGAGAGAACTTAGAAAATCAGAATATGTTGCTCTATGTTGGTGTTATTCTTGATCCTCGCTACAAGATGCGATATCTTGATTTTGGGTTGGGACAAATGTATGCACATGATAATGCCAAAAAAATTGATTTTAGTTGGAAGGTGAAAAATGCATTTATCCGCATGTATGAGGCATACAAAGAAAATGAAGAAGGGCATTCTCTTCAGCGTACAAGTTCCCCACATAAAGATGTATCTCCTTCAGCTGACAAGATGGCGAGTAGAAAAGCAAATTTGATGGCCCAATTTAAGCAACAATTACAGTCAGAAGACAATTTAGAAAGTAAGTCAGAGGTTGATAGATATCTAGCTGAAAGATGTGAGGATCAAGATGATAGTTTTGATCTTCTAATTTGGTGGAAGGTGAATTCAGCTAGATATCGTGTGCTTTCAAAGGTTGCACGTGATGTACTTGCAATACCGGTATCTACTGTCGCCTCTGAATCTACATTTAGCACTGCGGGTCGTGTACTTGACCCTTTCCGAAGTAGTTTAAATCCAATGAGTGTTGAGGGTCTCATATGTGCACAAAACTGGCTTCGTTCTTCTTCTACTCCAATAAGCCTTAGGACTTTAATGGATGAAGTGGAGGAATTTGAGAAGCAACTGGATATGGGTATGTAATAAATTATCTTCTATAGTTCTATGTGCTGTAATTTTATTTTGTTTTATTTTCTATGTTATGTAATTTTATTTAACTTGTTTTGTTTTAAATTTTTATGGATAGAACTTGTTGGGGACCCGAACTTTGTTGATTCTGTGGAGGCGTCAAATTCAATGCCTACTGGCTCTACACCCAATCTTGATTAAAGACTAAAGAGGTGAGAAGATTGTTGCTTTACTTGAAAGGCTGAAATGAAATTTGTCATCAATCATGTTTAGTTATTTTGAAAAAAACTCATGCATTAATATTGGTCATTCTCTTTCTAATTTATTAATAACCTGTTTTTTGTTAGATATTCATTGCCTTTTTATGTTAGAGCCTTTTATTATATATTTTTTTTATAAGTTATTCATGGATATTCATTACCTTTTTTGTATGTTTTTAGATCATTTCTCAACCCTTTTTAAAATATAAATGCAAAATCATTATGAATTTCTGGACATTTCATGTAGAATTTCTGGACATTTCGAATCAGAACAGATGAAAGCTAATGAGATGGAAGCTGAAATTCAATGTTGAAGATTAGACACCAGTGTTTTGTAATGATTAGACACCGGTACATGTAATAATTAGAAGTTAGAAGTTAGGTATATAATTAGACACCAGTACTTGTAATAACTTTTGTAGTAATTAGTTCTATTTCACTTTATTTTGTAATTTGTAATTTGTAAGTAATAACTTTTGTATTATTATTTTGTATTTTTATTTTTTTTGCTTTTCTAGTTTTTTATATAGATTAGTTTTTTTTTATCATTGCATTTTTTAAGATCAAGTGTTTTTTAGTATTTTTAGCTAAAAAATGTACAAAATTTGAAGTGGGCCGAAAATAATTGAATTTGGGCCCAACAGAAGTCAAATTTAGATAGGCTGAATGGCCCATTTGGAGCATGTCCAGACTGAATGGACCGACCCTGGACCAGACTGGACCGAATAGGACCGAACCGGACCGGACCAATCTATACTCGGTCCGGTCCAGGGTTGAAAATTTCTGGACCGAATAGGTCCGGTCCGGCCACAAAACAGTCTAAGACCGGACCGGACCGGACCGATATCACCCCTATTTCAGTCCAGCGCGTAAGATGTTGAAACATTTTATACGTAGAAGCAATTCGGTTTCAAGAGTTAATATTATTTTAGGCCAACGCGCATAAGATACTGAAACATTTTATACCATTTTATACGTATAACCAGGCTTTATGTGCAAACAGAGAGGTGAGCTCCATACCGAGAGAGAAGTGAACGTGCGATGGCGTAGGGAGATGGGCTGAGGTTGACGGTGTTGAGTGCGGTGGCAGAGAAGGCGTTGAGAGAGAGAGAGAGAGAGAGAGAGAGAGAGCGGAGAGGACCCACTGTGTGAGGGAGAGATGAAACTCACCGTGAGACCGTGACTGTGTATCTTTTTTTCCCGACGTGTAAATGGTGGTGGTGGTTTGTTGGGCGACTTTTACGGCAACATGGGCTACCAGTGGTGGTATGGTTCGGTGGGCTTCATGGGAAGTTACAATAGGTTATGTTTCGGGCTGGGCTCGTCCGTGGCAGTGGTTGGGAGGCTGCACTGCAGGCTCATCTATTCCAGTTGAAGTCGATGGCAGCCTCGTCTGGTTCGACAATGGGTGTCAGGGATGGAGTTGAGGTCTCATTGATGGTGGCTTGCAGTGGTTGAATGCTTGTGCTCTGTTTTCAGGAGTGAGGAACAGAGAAGTGAACGTGTGACGGCGCAGGGAGATGGAGATGGACTGAGGTCGACGGTGGTGAGTGCTGCGGCAGAGAAGGCACTGAGAGAGAGAGAGAGAACGGAGAGCACCCATGGCTTGAGGGAGAGACGAAACTCACCGTGAGACCGTGACTGTGTATATTTTTTTCCTGATATGTAGGGTGCTGTGAAGGGGCAAGGGTGGTGGTGGTGGTGGTTTGTTGGGCGGCTCCTACGGCAACGTGGGCTACTAGTGATGCTATGGTTCGGTGGGCTTCACGGGAAGTTACAATGGGTTAAGTTTCAGGCTGGGCTCGTCTATGGAAGTGGTTGGGAGGCTGCACAGCAGGCTCGTCCATTCCCGTTGAAGTCGATGGCAGCCTCGTTTGCTTCGACAATGGGTGTCAGGATGGAGTCGAGGTCTCACTGATGGTGGCTTGTAGTGGTTGAAGATGGAGAATGTGTGTGCTCTGTTTTCGAGAGTGAGGAACAGAAGTTTCACGTGTGGGGTTGCAGCGTGTGGCTGTGGTGTTTTCCGACATGTAGAGTGTTGTGAAGGGGCAAGGGTGGTGGTGGTGGTTTGTTGGGTGGCTCCTACGGTAGCATGGGCAACCCTTCATACGTATAATAGAGGCGTGCAATATTTGGACAGTTTTGAAATTTTGTTTTGCCACATCTCGCTTTGTTTGGTTAGAATTTAATGCATAATCGATAAATGCAGGATGCAAGCCAAGTCAGACAACTTGAACACGGCTTTTATATATTTAAATAGATTAGCTCATAATGGTATAATATTAAATTTAACTATATAAGTTCTAGTTATGTAACTATATAACCTTTTTTTTTTTTTTTTATAACAACCAACATCTTCATTGAGATAAAAATGATTACAGACATTTATCAAACCATAATGTTTGAGAAAGAAAGCCTGGAATACAATCCCACCACATTTCAAGATCATCAACTCTCCAACGAGCAAGCTCATGAGCTGCTCTATTACCCCCTCTATACACATGTTTAAAAGTAATACTTTCAAAGCAACTACAAAGTCTTTTAACTTTAGAAAAAAGGTTGCCAAGCATTGAGTTCAACATATCATCTTTCTATAATGATTGGACCAGCAAAAGGCAATCGGATTCTACTTCAATTTGTGCAATACCCATGGTAGAGCTCAGTTGGATGCCTCTGAAAACCGCCAACAATTCGATAGCTTTTGGTTCTTCAACCTCTAATTCAAGTTTAGAAGCTGCCATCACCACTTTCCCTGATGGGTCCCTTAGGATAACACCTATACTCATTTTTTGTAAGTTGGAGAACATTGCACCATCAGTATTTAATTTAAGAACTCCTTGAGGAGGGGGCTACCAACTGAATTGGTTCTTCAGCTACATCCTAGAACTGATAGCAACAGCTCTGAAGCTATGTAAGAGACCCAAAGAATGATTACTAACATGGTGCAGGCTCAACCTAACTTTTTCAAACTCAAACTTATTTCTTCTATACCAGAACCCCCAAGCTAGATAGAAAAATTGCTCCAAAATATTAGAATTTGTCCCCTCCACAAGCTGTAACATCAGATCAATCACATTAAGAGATAGAAGGTTTATTAAAAAAGGGAAGAACTGCAACCATAGGTCCCGAAGCTGAGTACAACTGAAAATTGCATGTACCAAGTCCTTAACTGGATGCTGACAGAAACTACAAGTAGCTTCTGTAATCACCTTTTTCCTTACCAGTTTATCCTTAGATGGTAAACTATCATTACACACCCGCCAAGCAAAAACTTTAATTTTGTTTGGAGCTTTCATACTCCACAATATGACACCCCGTATTTTAGTATATTTTAATTGACAGAATATTTTAATTAATTTAAATATTAGTTCTCTTATTTTTAAAATTTATTGAATTTCTCGTTGATTTATTTTTTGATTTTTAAATTGTGAAATTATTTTAATGTGTCTTTCTCGTTATTAATTGGTATTTACATTTAAATTGCTCTTTGTTTTATTTTATTTTATTGTTGGACTTTAATTATTTTATTTATTAATATTGTGTTGTAGTGTTTTTATTTGACTTTTATTTATTTTTTATTGTGTTTTTTTTTTTTATGTGTTGGACCTATTTTCGGATTGGGCTGTTTTGTTTTAGTTTTATTTTTATTTTTTTTCTGGGCGCAGCCTATTGGTTTCAGCCCCACCCGTTTACCAGCCCAGCCCTCCAACACTCCATTTTATTGTATTTTGATTTCTTCTTCTTTTTCTTTTCTTTCCTTTCCTTCTTCTTCTCCTGCGCTGACCCCTCTCTATTCCTCTGCACTGCTCTGTTTTGTTCTTCCTCAAGCCATGCGTTAACTTCTTCTTCTCTTCTCTTCATTTCTTTTTCTGTTTCTTCCTTCGGGTTCTCCATTTTCGGTTTCAGTTTTTCTCCACAAACCAGTGATTTTCCTGCTCTATCCAAACTACAATATTTCTCTCCATTTTCATTTTCGGCTTTTCATCTACATGTCAGTGAAGTTGCCCCTCATTTCCTCCATTTTCGGCTGGTAATGGTTCCATTTCTATCCCTTTGATTTTTTGTTTCTCTTTTACTGTAAAACCGTGTAGATCTCTTCCTCTTTTGTATTTATTTTTCGTCTGCTTTCTCTCCATTTGCAGGTCTAGCCCAGAGTTTCATTATGCCTCTTCCTCTTATTTTTCTTCTTTCGTTTTGGCATTATCATTTTGGTCGATTTTAGGCTCTGTTTTAGTCCCTTAGCCGTGAGCTATTTATCTACCCATTTTGCCGTGTGTAGCATCTTCCAACTTTATTTTTTTTCTCTAGTTTTATTTCAGTTAACCAGTCTATTTTATTGCAAAAATATTACTTCAAAATTTCTTTGTTTTCGAAACTCTTTTTCATCTCAAAAATTGTAATTTTTTGTGATTTTATTTTGAGCTTATTTTTGGTGTTAAATTTGGTGTTTGCGAGCTTGGAATTTCAGAAATTGCATTTTAAGCATTGTAAGTATTTTTCTAAATAACTTTTGAGATTTAAATGTATTTTTGTACTAACACATATTTACTGTGTTTTGGTTAGTTGTGCCGGACTGAATCCGAGGAGTAAGGGGGTCGGTTGGATTGGAAGATGGAGTTATTTGTGTGATTAGTTTATACTGAAATTTGTTGGTTGTTGGATATTGATGTCGTGTCTTGTACATTGCATGTTTGCATGTATGTTCATGTTTGTAAATAAAAATTAGGTTTTCACGTAATTGTATTCATGTTCATGTGTATATTTGAAAATTGGGTTTTCATGTGAGAAAAGATTTTTGGATGCCTGTGTATCACGACCCCAAGCCGAGATGGAGCATTATCTCGGTGGAGCTCCTCTGGTCACTCGGGAGTGGAATATACTGAGTGACATCTCTTGGTTTGTGGCTGGGAGTTAATGGGATCGGACGGGATGGTAACGCTCTCGTGCCGACTCCGTGACCCCTCGTGTTGGTTGGGGCTAAAGGATGCTTGGCCACAAACGCACTGGGCGCATAACTAGGCATCGCTCGTTACGAAGTCACACGCACGGTCATTACCCGTGGTGTGGCGAAGGGAGCCAGGGTGTGCAGATGGTCTCTAGGGGAGATCATGGTGTATGCAGTAAAATTGGTTAATGGGCCATTTTTTGGAAAAATTGCGAGTTTTGGATAAATGGATATTTGGGCTATTTTTTGGAAAAATAGCGTGTTTTGGATAAAAGAATTTTATGTGGACCATTTTCTGGAAAAATGGTGGATTATGGTTTTTGGTCCAAAATGAGATTTTGGCGTGTGTTAGAAAATATTCATTTTTGGAAAAAATGATATGATGCATATTTCATCATATGCATACATGTTGGTTGCATTAATGTATTTTTATCTCGTGGTTGTTTGGATTATTACTTACCTGTGGTACCGTTTTATAGTACTGTAGATTTTGATGCATATGAGGATATGACTCCACCACAGAGGTGATATGTGGTTGCTTCGTTTGGATTATGGGATTTGTTTCTTGCTTCTTGAAATATTGTAATTGTAATTATTATGTTTAGGGGATAATTGTATTACTCTTTAAAAACCTTGTTTTAAGTGGATTTGTATAAAACAATTGTAGTACTTAGTTGAGTTATTTAAATTATCCGTTGCATTTTGCTGTGCACTTTTTGCGTGATGCACACACTTGAGCACTTATTGTTGGGATGCGTGACCCGTGTTGTCATCCTCCCGACGTCATGATTTCCGAATTTTCCATACGTGAAAGTTGGGGCATCACACACAAAGCTTTCCATAATCTCTACTACCTCCCCCTCAAAGATGATTCTACTGTATTGGAACCCATTTGTGCCATAATAAACTTGTAACAACTTCTCACTGAAAATTGTCCACTCCTTCCCTGACTCCATACCAATTTATTAGCTGTTCCTTCAAGGAAAATCCAAACTTTGTTCATAGCAGCTTCCACCATTGTATTGAAGAGAGATCTAATTTTTGGAAGGTCCCACCCCCTTGTCTCCTCATCCATGATAGAAACCACAACAACCTCTTTATCTTGCACTTGTAACCCAAACTCTTGAGCCAAATTCCTATGCCCTGGAAGCCATTGATATGTCCATAATTGTGCAGTCTTACCATTTCCAATCCACCATCTACAACCCTCCCGCACCCATTTATTAGCTTCCCAAATACCTCGCCAAGTATAAGAAGGGCAGTTTCCCAAGCTAGATTCCAAAAAATTGGTCTTAGAAAATATCTAGCCTTGAGAATTTTGTATAACACAGATTCAGTATTTTGTATCAATCTCCAACCTTGTTTTGCAAGAAGAGCAAGGTTAAAAAATCTAAGCTTCTTAAACTCCATACCTCCTCTAAACTTCCCTTCACACATATTGTTCCAACTAATCCAGTGAATCCTTCTTTCCTCTTTCTTTTGTCCTCACCAAAATCTAGCTATCAAACCTTCCAACTCAGAGCAGAAACTTGTAGGTAGAAGGAAACAACTCATAGAATATGTGGGAATGGATAAGGCAACAACTTTTAATAAAATCTCCTTACCCCCTTGAGACAATAGTTTTTCCTTCCAACCTTGCAATTTTTGTCATACCCTTTGCTTTATAGATTGAAAGGCCCTTGTTTTTGAGCTACCAACAATTGGAGGCAGTCCAAGGTATTTCTCATACTGCTGTATTTAACCATTATCCATAGCAACCGAAGCACTTCCCTTACATCCCTACCCACATTGCTACTAAAAACCATGAAGGTTTTTTCCTTATTAATTTTCTGCCCTGACACACTCTCATAAACTGTTAGGACAACTTGAACTCTCATATTCTCCTCTACTTCAGCCGTACAAAAGATGACACTATCATCCGCGAAAAGCGGATGATTAATGTTTGGAGAACTCCTACAAATTTTAATCCCAGAGATGTCCTTCTATATACCTGCTGCATTCAACAAAGAAGTGAGCCCTTCAGTACAAAGAAAGAAAAGATAAGGGGACAAAGGGTCCTCTTGTCTCAACCCCCTACTAGGAATAATTGGTCCCTTCGGCTCCCCATTAACCAAAACAGAAAAAAAGATTGTTTGAACACATAACATCACCAAAGAAACAAATCCTGGTTGAAATCCCATCACTTCCGTCACCTTTTTAATAAAAACTCCACTCAATTCTATCGTAGGCCTTACTCATTGTAAGACCCCGTATTTTTTTAGTGTAATTTTAATTGAAGTAGTTTTCATTTAATTTAAATATTGATTTTAGTATTTTATTCTATCGTGTTTAACGTTGGGTTAATCTTTATTTTTATTTTTTTAAGTTAAGTTGTGGAATTTTTTATTTTATTTTAGTGAGCTCGTTTGATATTAATTATTGTTCACATTTAAATTGTTGGTTGTTTTATTTTTATTTTATTGTTGGACTTTAGTTATTTTATTTATTAATATTGTGTTGTAGTGTTTTTATTTGACTTTTATTTATTTTCATTGTGTTTTTATTTATTTATTTGTTGGGCTCATTACGGATTGGGCTTTGTTGGTGTAGCGTTTTTTTTTTCTATTGGGTCCAGCCCATTCGGTTTCCGGCCCAAGCTTACCAGCCCAGCCCATTGTTTTTCCCCCATGCGGCGTCGTTTGCTCCCAGCCTTAGGGCTCTCTCTTCTTTTCTTCTTTCTTTCTTCTTCTTTTTCTCCTGCGCCGACTTTTCATTTGCTCTGCCCAGCTTGTTTCGTTCTTCCTCAACCGTGCGACAGCCTCTGCTTTCTTATCCTTCTTTTGTTTTTTTTTTTTTTTTTTTTCTGTTTCTTCCTACTATCTTCCACTGGTTTGCCGTCTACTGCACCGTTCTTCGTCCATTTTATTTTCGGTTTCAGTTTTCTCCTCAAACCAGTGATTTTCCTGGTAAGTTTCAGCTTTTCCCTTCGCATTTTCGGTTATTTCGGTTCTGCTGTGTTCCTTCTTAGTTTCGGTTCCACCATTTTTCATCTATATTTTTTTCCCATTGCAGGTTTATCCGAGTATATATATATTACTCTTGTTGTTTTTCTTCTATTCTTTTCGGCGTTTTTTTTTTGCTTGGGTTGGTCTTCCAGCTTTGTTTATTTTAGCCCCATTGCCGTGCTATATTTCCAGCTTTAACCGTGCACTAAATTCATCTGTAACAATGCCCTGTTTTCTGCCATGACTGTGCCTTGTTTTAGCCATTACCGAGCACCATTTTTACTCTTTAGCCGTGCTTTATTTATCTGTTCTTTAGCCGTGTGTTTCACCTTCCATCTTTAATTTTATTCTAGTCTTATTTCAGTTAATCGGTCCATTTTTTATTTAAAAAATATTACTTCAAAAATTTCTTTGTTTTTGATACTTTTTTTCATCCCAAAAATTGTGATTTTTAGTAATTTTATTTCGAGTTTACTTTTGGAGTTAAATCTGGTGTTCGCGAGCTTGGAATTTCAGGAATTGCATTTTTAAGCACTGTAAGTATTTTTTCAAATAACTTTTGAGATTTTAATATATTTTTACGCTAACTCATTTATTCACTGTGTTTGGTTGGTTGTGCCAGACTGAGTTCGAGGAGTAAGGAGATTGGATGGATTGGAGGTTGAAGTTGATGTGTGTTTGGTTTACATTGGAATTTGTTGGTTGTTGGATTTTGATGTCGTGTCTTGTACATTGCATTTGCACTCATGTTCATGTTTGTAAATAAAAATTGAGTTTTCGTGTTACTGCATTCATGTTTATGTGTTTATTGAAAACTAGGTTTTCATGTGAGAATGAATTTTTGGGTGCGTGTGTATCACGACCCCAAGTCGAGATAAGACATTATTTCGGTGGAGCTCTTCTGGTCAATTGGGAGCGGAATATACTGAGTGACGTCCCCTAGGTTGTCGCTGGGCGACAACGGAATCGAACGGGATGGTGACGGTCTCGTGCCGACTCTGTGGCCCCTCATGCTGGCGTGGGCTAGAGGATGCTTGGCTACGAATGTAATACCTCTTATTTTAGTGTATTTTAAAGAAGGATTATTTTAATTAATTTAAGGATTTATTCTCTTGTTTCAAAATTAAGAGAGTTTTGTAATATTATTTTATAATATTTTAAGTTGTGAAAATTATTTTAATATGCTTTCTTAATATTAATTACTGTTTTGGCATTTAAATTGATCTTTAATTTAAATTAGTTTGTTTTTTAGTTTTAAAATTTTTATTGTTTTAATTGATTATTTCATTGAGTTTGAATTATTTTATTTAGTTTATGATTTTAAAATCATTTTCGTTGGATCATTTTTTGGATCCCAAGATGTGAGGATTGGATCTTATTTGTTTCATTCAGTTTTTCTTTTCTCTCTTTTTCTTTTCTTTTTCTTTCTTGTCCTCTTATTTGTCCCGCACAGCCCGACCCTCTCTCTCTCTCTCTCTTTTCTCTCCTTCAGCCGAATGCCTCTCCCCACCCAGATCCGCCGTGTGCCACTCGTGGCCGACACCGCCCCTCTCCCTCTCTTCCCCAGCTGCCAGCGACCCCACCACCGTGATTTCAGCTCCTCCCTCGTCAGCAATAGCCCACACGCACCTCCTAAGCCGCACGGCATTTTGAGCTCCAGCGCCGCCGTCCGGCCACCACCTCTTCACCACTTCATCCTCGGCATCCCAACAACCCAATGGACCCAACCCCGTCCTGATCTGTCACCGGTGAAGCCCAGCCAAGCTCATCTCCGTTTTACCCTTTTTGGTCTTCCATCGCCATTTCGGCCGCCATCCACGGCCAAAGGCCACCACCATTAGCTTCACCGACCTCCCTAGACCCTACTCTATCAATTCCAAATCTTCGTTTGACCTCTTGTAAATTTGGGTATACTGTGTATTTCGGCCATAGTGTTTTTACACTGTGGAGTTGCTGTTTTGGGGCTTCCAACTCTCCCGTGATCCTCCAAAAATTATTATATAGCGCTGTAAGTATTTTTCCAAATATCTTTTGAGATTTAAATATATTTTTGCGCTAACTCATTTATTATTACTGTGATTGGTTGATTGTGCCGGATTGAGTCCGATGAGTTTTGGGAGTCAGATGGATTGGAGGTTGGAGTTGTGTTTGGTTATTGGAATTGGTTTTTGGATATTGTTGTTGGTTTGGTACATTGCATATGCACACATGTTCATGTTTATAAATTGAAAACTGGATTTTCATGTAATTGCATCATGTTCATATGTTTATGAAAAATTGAGTTTTCATGTGATTTAAAGGAAAAGGAATTGTAGGGATGGTGGTAAGCAAGGATGGTGGTATAGTCCCGCCTGCGATTCTTACCTACGGTGTATGCGTAGGGATGGTGGTGTAGTCCCGCCTGCGATTCCCGCCTACAGTGCACGCGGTAGGGATGGTGGTAGAGTCCCGCCTGTGATTCCGGTTTTTCTGTTGTGTAGAAAGGAACTGTAGGGATGGTGGTAAGCAGAGATGGTGGTGTTGTCCCACCTGCGATTCCCGCCTACGGTGCACGCGATAGGGATGATGGTAAGCAGGTATGGTGGTAGAGTCCCGCCTGTGATTCCCGCCTACAGTGTTTGACAAATATTTTTGTGTAAATCATTTTCTGGGAAAATGACAGATTATGTTTTTGGACCAAAAAATGGAATTTTGGAGTGTGTTGGAAAATTTTTATTTTTCGGAGAAAAATGATATTTTGGATCTGGTGCATAGTACATCATATGCATGCATGGTTGGTAGCATTAAATGTATTTTGATCTTGGAGATTGTTTGGATTATTACTTACCTGCAGTACCATTTTATGGTATTGTAGATTTTGGTGCAGGTGAGGTAGTGGAGCTTGTGGGATCGACTCCCTGGAGGAGGTGACATGTGGTTATTGTCAATTTGGATTATGGAATTTATTTCTCGCTTGTTTATTTTGGATAATTTTTGTATTAAATAAAATTCTGGTACTTAGTAGACTTATTTATTTTAACCACTGCGTCTCTTTGGTGCTCCGGTTGCACGTTGCACACACTTGAGCACTTATCGTTGGGATGTGTGACCCGTGTTGTCATCATCCTGACGTCACGACTCCTGTGTTGTTTTGTATGTGGGAGTAAGGGCGTCACAACGAACGCACTGGGTGCGAAATTGGGCATCGCTCGTTACGAAGTCACACGCACTGTCGTTACCCGTGGTGTGGCGAAGGGAGCTAGGGTGTGCGGATGGTCCCTAGGGGACATCATGGTGCATACGGTAAAATGGATAATAGGCTATTCTCTGGGAAAATATCGAATTTTGGATAAATGGATATTTGGGCTATTTTCTGGAAAAATAGTGTGTTTTGGATAAATGATTTTATGTGGACCATTTTTTAGGAAAATGGCGGATTATGGTTTTTGGGCCAAAATGGGATTTTGGTGTATGTTGGAAAATATTCATTTTCGGGAAAAATGATATTTTGGATCTAATGCATAATTCATGATATGCATGCATATTAGTTGCATTAATGTATTTTTATTTTAGGGTTGTTTGGATTATTACTTACTTGAGGTACCGTTTTCTGGTATCATAGATTTTGATGCAGCTGAGGTTGAGGAGCCTGAGGATGTGACTCCACCGGAGGAGTGACATGTGGATGCTTCGTTGGAATTTGAGATTTGTTTCCCGCTTTCTGGATACATTGTAAATTTGTAAATACTGTTTTATGGGATATTTGTGTAACTCTTTAAACACTATGCTTTAAGCGGTTTTGTATAAAACAAATTCTGGTACTTAGTGACTTATTTAAATTTATCCGCTGCGTTTTGTTGTGCACATTTTGCATGTTGCACACACTTGAGGACTTGTCGTTGGGATGCGTGACCCATGTTGTCATAATTCTGACGTCACGATTCCCGTGTTGTTTTGTACGTGGGAGTCGGGGCATCATACTCATATCCAGCTTCAGAGACATAAACCCTTGTTTCCCCTTTTTTTTTTTGTGCTTTAAAAAATGTACTAACTCATATGCAATAAGCATATTATCACTAATTAAGCAACCGAGCACAAAAGTACTTTCACTCTCCCCAATAATACTAGGCAAAACAAATTTCATCATATTGGAAATAACTTTAGAGATCAATTTATAGGCCACATTACAAAGACTAATGGGCCTATAATCAGAAACCACAGTAGGATTTTTCTTCTTAGGAATGAGAGTGATAAATGTATGATTAAGGGATCGAGGAAGACACATGAATTCAATGCTTGTAAAACAGCTTCAAGGACAGAATTGCCCACCACGTGCCAATATTTCTGAAAAAATGCCGGGGACATCCCATCTGGACCAGGAGCTTTGGATGGTTTCATTTCAGACAAGGCACTCAGAACTTCAGCTTTAGTATACCTCTGGCACACCCCTCATTCATGGCTGGAGTAACTCTATCAGCAAGAGACTCAAGAAACACAAAATCTCCACTTGGATTTGAACTTGTAAAATGGTTCTCAAAATATTGTAAGAGAACCCTATCTCTCTGCTCATCATACTACCAAGTCCCTTCCCCATTCTGAATTTTTCCTAAGCTATTTTTCCTCCTCCTCTGAGATGCCTTTATATGAAAATAGCTAGAATTTTTGTCCCCATCTTTGAGCCACAAACCCTTAGACCTTTGCCTCCACATCACCTCATCCCTTTCCATCCATTTTTGTACCTCCTCTCTAGCCCTCTCATGATCTTCTTTTTGTTCAAATACTGGATCAGAAGCATGCAACAATTCCATATTTTGTCCTGCCAATCGTAACTGCTTTTGAACATTACCGAAACAATTTTTATTCCAACTATGTAACTGATGTCCACACTCCTTTATCTTGTCCATTAGACCAAGCATACTACTCCACTCATTCCCTCTCCCTCTCCTACATGTGGACCTCATAATATCATCACAAGCCTTCTCTCCTATCCACAGCTCTTCAAACCTGAACTGCCTTCTACCCCGTGTAACACCCTTACCCCTTCAGTATTCACCCAAATAGGAATGTGATCAGAATAAGCTTCCACCCCATGTGTTACAGAAGCATTGGAAAACTTATTCCCCTATGAAACAGATGCTAGANGTAACACCTTTTCCCCTTCAGTATTCACCCAAATAGGAATGTGATCAGAATAAGCTTCCACCCCATGTGTCATAGAAGCATTGGAAAACTATTCCCCAATGAAACAGATGCCAGAGCCCTATCCAATCTCTCACTAACATAGTGAGACCCACCCCTCCTATTACTCCATGTAAATTTTGTCCCCCTAAACCCCATATCCCTTAATGCACAATCATTCACCACATCCCGAAAAGCAAAAATTTGTCTATGTGGTCGTGGTCTTCCCCCCCTCCCCCCCTTCATTTCTCATGATGATGCAAGAGTTTATTAAAATCACCAATTACCAACCAAGCTTCACCATTTTGCCTACTGAGTGTTCGTAACAAGTCCCAGGTTTTGTAACGTTGTGCAACTTCAGGAAACCATAAATTCCAGTAAAATACCAGGACCTTATCCCAGAATCATCTTCGATCAGTGCATCAATATGACATTGAGAATAAGTAATAATTGACAAGTTAACATCCTGGCCCCACAACAAAGCAAGACCCCCTTTTCGACCTCTACAATCTACCACCAAACAATTTGCAAACCCTAATTTAAATTTACATATCTCGAATTCATGAGCCTTCAGACATGTTTCCTATAAAAATAAGACTTCGGGAGCTTCCCTCTTCACCAAACCACAGAGGGTTCGAATGCCCCGTGGGTTCCCAAGCCACGGTGATGTTCAACAGCCACCGCCGATCTAGGGTTTGCATTCGAGTTGCCTCCGTTTCAAAGCCATCCCCGGAAATCACATGCTTAACGGGCCTGTTTGCACCTTCATCCTCCCTGGTTAAGACCTTTCTTTTTTTAGAAAGAGAAGGCCATTGAGAGGCAGCAATCAAAGTTATCTCAATCGTAGGATGGGTAGGGCTAGAAAGAAATGACAGTCGTTTTCCATTTTTTACTAGTAAAACCATATGGTCGTTCCTTAGTGACTGGGCCCATATCCACATTATTACCGTCCTGAACTGGCCCATCTACAGCCTTAGGAAGCCCAACATTTCGAAAAAGATATTCCCGCTGGATTAACGTCTTCCCTAGTGATAAGGATCTCCTCCGCAACGGTCCTTGATATCTCGCTTCCTTCAACAACATTTCCTGATTTCTCGTAACCTTCCATAGGTTCCTCCAAAACACGCTCCGTGGATGTTGTGAAACTGTCAGACTCATTGATCTCTATCCCCTTATGTTTTGCCGAAACACCATGAGACGTTACACCAATATTTCCGGCCACCACCAGCCCCCCTTCATGGCCCTCTGATGGAGGATCCCTTCGTCCTGCTCGCTGACTGTCTTTCCTCTCCCATGAGCAACCATCTCGAAAAAGGTCACCATAGCTAGATGCCCTGAGCCATGCTCCATAAGGAAAGGAGTCCACCTTGTCATCCTGATCTGCATGCTTTCTCAAACCACAGCCCTTATCCCCATGTCCCAAGCAACCACACAAGTAACAAAAATTGGGTAATCTCTCATAAGAGAAATGGACCCAGCAAGATTCACCATTCCCCATCGAAAACTTGGTACCCCTGAGCAAAGGTTTCAGCAGATCAAGTGTGATCCTTACTCGTAGAAATTCGCCCCAAGCCACCTCCCCCGTTTCCAAATCCACTTCTTCGACCCTTCCTATTTTCTTACCAATACGGCCCCCCACACATGCATTACGAGCCTCAACGGGAGATCATGAAGTCGTACCCAGAATGTAGCTTCCTGAATCTTAATCTGGTGCACCTGCTTACTCGTATCCACTTCCTGCACCAACACTAATTGCTTATCAAAAGACCAAGGGTCCTCTCTCAACACCCTCTCCTTATCACGCAGGTCCTCAAACTCTACAAGAAACAGATATGCATCGAGATCACGAAAACACACTCCACGAACCGAACGCCATGCTTTCTTCATGGTCAACTTAAACACATCATGATTGAAATGTTTTTTCGAAAAAAGAGTCAGAAAGAAAGCCTTTCCTTTACATAGAGAAAGGTTTTCCAACTCACTAGATTCCACTACTACTTCTTCCTCCTCTATATAGCTATACTAGTATATATGATAAATATATAGATAAATATATATATTTTTATAACGTATGTATAATATAAGAGTCAGATTCAGAGTTGGAGTTGGAGCCACAGTTGGAGCATAAACTTGGAGTCGGAGGGCAAAGTTCAAGTCAGAGTCGGAGCATAAATTTGGAGTTGGAGTCGGTCCAGTGACACTTCCGACTCCGAATTCGACTGAAAAATTGAAAACGAAATCCAACTCCAACTCCGTTTTGTCAAAGTCAGAGTGGAGCTTGATTGAGAGTCGGATTTCTGGATTTTTGCTTCGCCCTAAAGTTGACTGACGAAAGTTAGTTACATAAGGCAAGTAGAACTCAGCTACTCAAAAGAAGAAATGAAATGCCGGATTCGGAGAGGGATTTTTAGATTTTTGGGTTGCCCTAAAGTTGACTGACGAAAATTATATAAGGCAAATAGGACTCTGCTACTCCAAAGAAGAAATGAAATATCTATAAAAGAAAAAAATCATTACAAATGTCAGGGGATTGGATATTTCTACAAGGAAAAACTTCTCTACCATCTTGAGGGACTCTCACTCCAAAAGGAAGACATCTTCTTCAACCTCTCTAAAATCCTATTTCCTCCATGTATTTTGGGATATATGAGAGGCAAAATCACCCAACATAGTGGATTTCACCCCCGAACAAGCCATGGACAGAGGCTTTTATACCGAACAACATAAAACTTTGTGACTCTCTCTTTATTTACATTTTATATGCTTTATTTAGTATTTATTTCATAGATGAGCACCCAATTAGCATTGTATTAACGCCCAAGTCATCATCATGGGTCATTTAACCGTCCATTGTGCTCCGACTTTGTCGAGAAAATGCATCAACAATCTGAATATAAAAGAAATATCACAATGTTGAATGTACATATGACTACTCTCTCAAAATGAAGATAGAAAAATGATAAAGAAACTAATCGATCTTTAATTTGTAAAACTTTTACAACCCTATTTAAATGGAAGATCATGCTTTTCGGCAATGATCCATTTATTTTCTGTGTATCCTAATCAATCTCCAAAAGAAGTAGATGCCGTATAGTTTGTTCCATTGATCTAAAAGTGCCACCTCTACACATGATGCATCTTTACCCATGTCATTTGGAGACATGAGGCTCAGAAGATCAGATATTTGATTTCCTTCCCTGATCCAGACCTGGTAAGAAATCTTAGATTCTTTTCTTTCCTAATTTGCTAATTCAAACTCTTACTAGGTTTGAATTATTGGCTGGTTAGGTTCTATATATACACTATACTTCCTTATGTTCACACCATATATAGCCAAAAGCTTAAATTAATATAAAAAAGTAGTCTAGTACGTAATTTATATTATATCAATCTTAACATAAATATATGTCCTATGCAATAGGGCACCAAAGAAGGGGATTTTTTTTTCTTTTTGTCTTTGACTCAAAAGTTGCTATTTTTTTCTGCATCTATTGTGGCCCAGTTGCTATCAATTTATTTCCTTCGTTTTTTTGATAAGAAACCCACTTTCACTTTCGAGGGGTATTAACATAACAGGGGTTTGCTATTGGATTACCAAGAGGCAAACAAAGGGGAGAGATGTTCTGATGGAGGCATGGTTTACAAGGTGAGCTGAGATGCTGCAATCAACAAAGGTTTTGGTAGAATACAAAGAGATCATGAGAACCAAGTGGTGGCTATCAAAAGAATAGAAAGAGATCGAGCTTTTCCCTGACCCTTATCTTGCTGAATCATTTGGGGCTCTATAAGCTGTTAATTTTGCTAGTGAGATTAAGAGGATGAAGTAACCAATTTTAGAAACGCATTATTGGAGGCACGATTATGCGGTGGCACGTGAAACTCTTGCCAGGCTAAACGGTACTCAAGCGTTGGTCCAACCGCAGCAATCCTGATGACATCATCATCAATGGATGGGCGTGTGTTGTCATAATTTGGCAGGGAGTAATGCTAGGTAAATCATACTTTTTATGGTATCATCCACTTTTTTTATAAAGGGTTTGTGTGAGCTGACTTGTGCATTTAAGACTTGTATACATCGTTAGCACAAAAACAAATGCCACAATCAAATTATTTCTAACGGCCACACATCACATGGGCATACCACTAATACACCGTACGTAGATCCCCAAATTAACTTCAACAGCACTACTGAATCGATCTTTTTGAGGTGCACTTCACAAATTTCACGCAATTAGTTTGATGCGGAACCTCCAGGCACTTTGGAGATGACTCAAGAGCCTATACGTCACTTCTAAAGTTCCGTAAGAGTACAAAAATATCTAAAATGTGGTCTAACCTCACTGTTATATATATATATATACCAAATATGTCACAACTAGGCCGGGTGTAACTCATCCGGTTCAATCTAGTTTTGGACAAAATTTAGGGCCGAACCGGTATATACCGGTATATACCGGTTTTGCATTTTCAAAAATTGATTAAACACCGATTACCCCCCTAAACCAGTACATCTGATTTTACTGGTTTCGGTCCCGTTTTTCAGTTTTAATAAAATGCAAATTTGTAAAAAAAATCTATTTATGATATTGATGTATTGGTACTCATATTGCCAAAGGAATTGAATCCATTCGTTGTTAGCCCTAAACGCACATTACGAGCTTTGTTTCCATACTCTGGGTATTGATTATCAAACATTTGCCATGCAAATGAGTCAGCTGCATGTCTCATATATTCGTCATCCTTAACTCTTTTTTCCTCGTACCACCTCATATCTTGAGCTATTTGTTTACACATATATAGCCTTTGCAATCTGGGTTTCAGCAGAAAATAACGCAAAATCTTCACCGGAATATTTTTTTTACCCTTCCACCTCAACTCTCTGCATACTGGACAAGCCTGTTTTTCCTCATTCTCATTCCAAAACAAAACACAATCATTCTTGCATGCATGTATGGAGTTGTACTCAAACCCTAACACCTTTCTCAACTGTTTCGCTTCATAAAATTATTTCGGCAATGCAGAACGTTCAGGAAGCACCTCATTAGATAAGTCTAAGATCATGTAGATTGCTTTTGTCCACATACCACACAATGACTTAATGTTAAGCATATGCACAACAAACGATATTTTACAGTGTTTTGTACATCCAGGATAAAGCTCACGCTTTGCATCTTCCCACATTGTAGAGAAATTCTCCGATTTAGTCCCTTGTGTACTTGAGGCGTCCTCGTCCATTTCATCCATAAACATCCCAACTTCAATGTCACCCAACATCTCCTCTATCTCATCCCGCTCAGTATCTTCATCCATGTGCCGCATATCAATACCATGACCGAACATAGCCTCCTTTGATTGTTCGTATGGCTCACCATGTAATACTCATCATGTATACCCCAAATCCATACCATTCACAAACATATAACTTTGTACTTCATCCAATCCTATAGCGCACATATTTTTGCGCCCTTGACATGGATACTTAATGTAACCACAACTATCTGCAGAGGCCCGAGCAAAATTAATAAAGGATCTAACTCCACGTGCATACACAACATAGTCCTTTCCAAGTCTATCGCCAAGACATATCTAAGAGCATTCAAAACGTGTTCGTTACTAAGGGCTAGATGAGTATCTGCACATTGAGGGGTAGCATAATGGTTCAAGAATTTTATATGAGGATGTGCTCCTTGCCTCATGAGCATCCTCTCACACTGTGACAGTATGTGGTGTTCAGTTTGAGGTCTCGGCAGATGTTATTGCCGAGCTTCTGGGGATCATTCGCGTAGCTGAGATATCGACTACAGGAGATGCTCAGCCTATGGATGGCTTCCAAATAGATGCAGATGTAGGCACTTCTACATCATCTACTGGCCCAGTTGACCGGTCGGAGGCTGGGCATACTGATGAGGAGGATGGCGGCCAAGATGAGGATTTTTACATCCTCACTGGGAGTGACTAAGATCAGATTGGTAGGAAGAACTCCTTCAGCCAGGTACAACTCCTCCCTTTTCTTTACATGTTGCATCTTATTGTTGCAACAAATGTGGATCCTGTGGCACATAAGGCCACATTTAGCTTGACTCACGCACAGTTCCTTATACGAGTGACACGTGGAGAGCTCATCGACTTGCCACTTCATATTTTTTAGAGGATCCGTTACGAGGAGAGCATCGTCTCCACAGACAACCTCTCATATGGAGTCCTCATTACCAACTTATTACTGGCCCGGAATGTGCAACATAAGGTGGAAGAGTGGATGACAGATCAGATGAGCCCCATGGACATGACCACACACCATCGAAGCATTGGATAGGGGAGGGGGCATGCTCGACGTTAGCCTGGCCCTGTACCAGATCTTGTTCCTTCGACCCAGTCTGGGCCTGGTGTTGGGAGTATTAGTTAGCCGCCAATAGGTATATTGATGGGAGATGCGCGACCGGCTTGGTTTGATGCGATGGTCTTAGATATTACTGCGCACATCGACCGAAAAATCGTGTTAGTAGAATAGAGTGTTGCAGATTTTCTCTGTGACGCCCCGACTCCCATGTACAAAAAGTCTCAGGAATCGTGACGTCAGGATGATGACAACACGGTCACGCATCCCAACAATAAGTGCCAAGTGTGTGCAACAAGTAAACAGTGCACAATAAAATACGCCGCGGATAATAATAAATAAGTCACTAGTACCAGAATTTTAGTTAAATACAAACCTCTTAAAACAAAAGCCAAAGTCCCATAAAATATTACAAGTCTGAAAATAGAACATAAACCCTAATGATCCCAGATCACTCCTCCAGCAGAGCCAAATCCTCAGGCTCGGCATCTGTATCATCATCAACAAAATCTGCAGTACCATTAAATGGTACCACAGGAAAGTTATAACCCAACCAATCCTAAGATAAAAATACATTAAAGCAACTAACCATGCATGCATATGATGCAATATGCATGAAATCCAACACACGCCAAAAATCTCATTTGGCCCAAAATATTTCCATCAAAACATTTCCACCATTTTCCCAGAAAATGGCCCAAAATCAATATCCATCATTTTCCCAGAAAATGACACACAAAATCATATTACGCTATTTTCCTAGAAAACAATCATTATCCATCTTTCCATTAATCCATATGCACCATGGTCTTCCCTATGGACCATCCACACGTCCTGGCTGCATAACGAGCGATGCCCATTTCCGTACATAGTGCGTTCGTCGCCAGGTCATCCTCTAGCCCTCGCCAGTAGAAGGGCCACGGAGTCGGCACATAACTCGTCCGATCCCGTTGTCGCCCGAAGACAACCCAGGGGACGTCACTCAGTATATTCTGCTCCCGAGTGACCAGAGGAGCTCCACCGAGATAATGCCCCATCTCGGCTTGGGGTCGTGATACACATGCACCCAAAAATTCATTCCACATGAAAACCCAATTTTCAAAATATCCACATGATCATGAATGCAATTACACGAAAACTCAATTTTCATTTTACAAACATGAACATGCGTGCAATATGCAATGTACCAAACCACAACAACCATATCCAACAACCAACCAGATCACAACATAACCAACACACAAATACTCCGTCCTCAATCCATCCACCCCCAAATTCTCCTCAGACTCGGTCCGGAACAACCAACCAGAACACAGTAAAATATGTTAATGCAAAAATATATTTAAATCTCAAAGTTTGTTTGGATAAATACTTACAGCACTATAAAATAAATTTAGGAGGATCAAGGAGGAGCTGGAAGAACCAAAATAGCAACTCCACAGTGTAAAAACATTTTGGTCGAAATATACAGTATATCCAAATTCACACGGGGTCAAACGAAAGCTAGGGAACGGTAGGGTAGGGTCTATGGAAGGTGGTGAAACTAATGGAAGTGTCGATTGGCCGTGGGTAGCGGCCAAAACGGCGGTGGAAGGCTAAAAAGCTTAAATCGGAGATGAGCTTGGCTGGGCTTCACCGGTGACGGATCGGGGCCCGGGTTGGGTCTATTGGGTTGCTAGTGGGCCGGTGATGATGTGGTGAAGAAATGGTGGCCAATGGTGGCCGGACGGCGGCGCTAGAACACCCAAGGCCGCGCGGCAAAGGCGACGCGTGCGGGCTAAAGGCAGCGTTAGTCGGCCTGAGATTGGAGGGGACGGTCGCCAGCAGCTGGGGAATCGATTCGGCCGGGCGGTGACAACCACGGTGGCGCGCGGTGGTGGCTGGGAGGAGGGGCCGAAATCGCACGGTGAGAGGGAGAGAGAGGCTGGGTCGCGCGAGCAGGGAGCAAGGGAGAAGAAGAAAAAGGAAGAAAAAGAAAGAAAAGAGAAAAAGAAAAGGGAAGGGAAAAAGAAGAGATCTAGTCTTTTCATCTTGGGGTCTCGAAACCGATCTCACAAAAAGGATATTAAAACTGCAAACTAAATAAAATAATTCAAACGCAGTGAAAGACTTAAATAAAACAATACTAATTTTAAAACCTAAAAACAAATCAATTTAAATTAAAGATCACTTTAAATGCAAAACAGTAAATATACTAAGAAAGCACATTAAAACTAATTTTCACAACTTAAAATAATATAAAATAATACTTCAAAACTCCCTTAATTTTAAAACAAGAGAATCAATCTTGAAATTAATTAAAATAATCCTTCATTAAAAATACATTAAAATACAGGGTGTTACATTGTCACCGATGTTCTCTATCGGATAGATATCCTAAACACAAAGGTCAATGCATTGACTGACGATTTTAATAAATATGTAACCAACATGTTATCAGTATTTTGTACTTTATTTTTTATCACATATAATGAAAAATATTATTTAATATATCTACTGTTTTTGAATTTTAATTTCTCAATCTTTTTTAACGTTAACTTATACAACTTTAATATTAAATCACTGTATTTCAATTCTCAATATTTTTTAATTTTAAATATCCAATTTTAATATTAAATTAATTAATGTTCGCATGTGAGAATCAATAACGTTCAAACATTGGCGCAAAAAATTTTCACGTTCGCACCTAAATAGCCTCCATGTTCGAATGTCTATGGCACGTTCTAACATGAATATGTAAAGGTTTGAACATAATGTACTTTCTCATCTACCCTCAGTAACGGTTGACACAAACCGTCACAAAAATTTTTTTTTGTGACGGTTTGGGTACTGTCACAATTTACAAACCTTCACAAAAACTAATTTATATTGTAGTATCATCTCATCTCATTTGAACTGTGTAACCAAACAAGACCATGTCCATGAATAAAATATGTAGAAATGACCTTGAATATGAAAAGATTGCTACAAGAAATTTTTTTTATATATGTTTGCCACGAAAATAATAATTTCTTACTAAAATGAGTACATCCTCGACACAAATAGTTGTTTTTTCAACAAATAATTCATCATAAATGATTATTTTTCTTGTAACTAGAAGTAGATAATGATATATATAGTAACTATCTTTATACATGATGTATTAATGCATGATGGTGACAACAAGGAATTAAGTTTACAACAAGATTGATATATATTTTCCAAGCTCGATAGTTTTAGGGCTGGATTGGATTCAGAGATGAGATGAGATAGTTTTATATAATAGTTCCTCTTTGAACCGGTGTCTCCTATAAGTGGTGTTTATTGGATACCAATAATATTTGGACACATCAGCAGAGCACATGCACATAGCCTCTAGCCGCTTTTAGAGATAATGATACTAGTAAAAGCAAATCATGACAGATTCTAGAAGATCGTCACAGCTGATCAACACACGAGATTTTAGGAATTATTTTTGTATAGAAATCTTCTATTTATAGATTATAGTAATCTGTACATATCCCTTACTCTAATATTTCCTTTCTTAGTTTTTCTACTGCATCGTTGCACTCTGTATATATTGCAATGGATACATGAATGAAAGTTAATTCAGTTCCAATCCATTGGTTATATTCTTTATGGTACTAGAGCAATTCCTTCTCTAACGAGATTGCTCTAATCCTAATTCTATGGCTTCCGCTAGCTCTAGTGTTCCTGTGGTTACTACTCCACCTATTTCATCGACAGAACAACAACAACTTGTTTCTGTGAATGTCGGCACCCAACTACCCTTGACGCTTACCCCTACCAACTTGTTCCTGGAGGGTTCAATTCGTCACTCTTCTCATAGGATATGATCTTATAGGGTTTATTGATGGCACACTTCACTGTCCGTCTCGAGGTGATCTTACTTCACCACCATCTGCTGCTTATTTGCTGTGGTACAGGCAAGATAAACTCTTGCTTTATGCCATTTTTGCCTTAGTTTTTGAGGCATTGATGCCTCTTAATGCATCTGTGGACACATCGCATTCCACATGGGAACGACTTCGACGCTTGTATGCCAATAGGTCTCGAACTTGTGTTATGCAGCTTAAAGAGGATCTTACGCTGATCCAACGTGGTGACTGCCTTGTCAGTGACTTTCTTCAATCTGTGAAAGTTCTTGCAGAGGAACTTGCAGTGATTGATGCACTCCTTTCTGTAGATGATATCACTCTCTATGTCCTGAATGGCCTCGGGTCAGACTTGAAGGAAATCGTGGCACCCATTCGAGCTCGAGAAAATTCACTCAACTTTGAGGAACTTCATGATTTATTGATAGGTCATGAAAGATACCTTAAGTGCATGCACTCTGCTATGGCTACTTTGGTTGCTACTGCAAATTCAACTTAACGACGCAACAATCAGCCCAAAAACAGCAACAAGCGGCACCAGGGAAAATTTTCTAATGGTGACAAATGCTATCCCAAGCATGACAAAGTGGGCAAATCGATTGTTACCTGTCAACTTTTTGCTGAATAGGGCCATACAGCCAGGAAGTATCCCTCACTCAATAAATTTGAATCATCTGCAAATTGTGCTACAAATGGACATGCTTCGAACAAGAAATGGCTTGTCGACTCTGCTGCCCCTCATACAATTACTTCAAATTTGGCCAATCTCTCCATCCACCCCGAATACGATGTCACGGACGAAGTAGTTATTTTTGATGGGTTAGGTTTGTGTGTTACACATGTTGGCTCCATGTCCATTCCTTCTTCTTCTCGTACCTTTACTTTACCTGATACCTTATGTGTTCCCTCAATTCACAAAAATCTCATTTCTATGCATAACTTTACCAAAGCAAATAATGTGTTTCTTGGGTTTCACCCTTTCGAATTTTTTGTGAAGGATCGGAGCACGGGAATGACACTCCTTCAAGGTAGATGTCAAGATGGTGTATATCCGCTGTCGGTGCTAGTTGCTTCTAGTTCTCCCCATCCTCTTGCACTCGTGGGTGAACGTGTTTCAATGGCTGGTTGGCATCGATGATTAGGCCATCCCATTTCTAATATTGTGTCTAAAATTGTTCATTAGAATGCCTTACCTGTGTTGGCTAAGGATTCTTCTTTGAAACCTCTTTGTACTTCGTGCAAATGCAATAAAAGTCATCGTCTTCCTTTTGGAAAAACATCTCTTGTTAGTACCCGTCCATTAGAGTATATTTATGCTGATGTTTGGGGTCCAACATTTTTTACTTCTGTTGATGGTTTCAAATACTATGTCATTTTCATTGATCATTTCACCAAGTACAGTTGGTTCTTTCCTCTTTGCAAAAAATCGGATGTAAGTTCAATCTTCACTCATCTCAAAACCATGCTGGAAAATATGTTTCAGCAGAAAATTAAAAATTTTTTATTCCGACAATGGTGGTGAATTTCAAGCATTATGTCCATACTTAGCCAAAAATGGTATTGATTTCTACACTTCCGCTCCTCACACTCCCAAACAAAATGGGACTAGTGAGCGTCGTCATTGACACATTGTAGAAACAGGTCTAACTTTGCTACATAAGGCCTCTCTTCCATTGTCTTATTGGTCTCATGCTTTTCAAACTACAGTTTACTTGATAAACAGACTGCCATATCAAGTTCTTAAAAATAGATGCCCATTTGAAGTCCTCTTTGAGCGTCCACCAAACTATTTCAAATTAAGAACCTTTGGCTATCAATGCTTTCCTTGGTTAAGACCATATAATGCCACCAAGCTTCACTCTGACTCCCGTCCCTGTCTCTTCATTGGGTACAACACTTCCCAAAGTGCTTATCATTGTCTAGATCTAGAATCCTCCAAAAGTTATATATCTAGACATGTTGAGTTTGATGAGCATGTTTTTCCTTTTGTAATTACAGCTACTCATCCACCGATGCCACTGGTTTCATCCTCTTGTGCAGGACCACCTATTGAACTATTGCATTTGGACCAGCTCGATCTCCACCATTTGGACAACTGCCTCTGCAAGATGTTGATCATCCTGTCTCAGTCCAGTCCCTACAGAGCCTCTCACCAGAGCCATCTACAACATCTTCCACTGAAAATTTTCAAAACAACCCAACACCCTCACCTCCTCCTGTACACACTTCCCGAACCCATCAAAGCAACTCTACCTCATTACCAAGCACCCTCTCCCTCATCCTGTGGAGCCCACATGTGTTAGACAAGCCCTGAAAGATTCACAATGGCATCGAGCAATGTCAGATGAACTCACAGCTCTTGTGAAACATGGTACTTGGGAACTAGTTCCTAAAATAGCTGCTAAAAATCTGGTAGGATGTAAGTGGATTTTTCGTATCAAATGGAACCTGGATGGTAGTATTGAGCGTTATAAGACACGGTTAGTGGCTAAGGGTTTTCATTAACGACCGGGCCTTCACTGTACTGAAGCATTTAGTCACGTAGTCAAACTCGTCACTGTTCGTTCAATTCTCACTCTTGCCGGAGTTATGGCTAGCCCTTACGTTAACTTGACGTTAATAATGCGTTCCTCCATGGAACCTTGCATGAAGACGTCTACATGGTTCAACAGCCGGGCTTTATTGATCCTAATTTTCCTTTGCATGTCTGCAGGCTAAAGAAATCCATTTATGGACTAAAGCAGGCTCCACGAGCATGGTACAAGGAGCTCCAACTTTATTTGCTGCAACTGGGATTCTTTAACTCCAAAGCGGATCCTTCTCGGTTAATTCTTCAGCAAGATAAAGTAACAATCTATTTTCTTTTCTATGTGGATAATTTGATCATCACTGGAAGTGATTCTACTACTGTCAACAAGATCATCTGTCAACTTGGAGAAAAATTTTCTCTTAAAGATCTCGGGCTTCTACACTGTTTTCTGGGCTTGGAAGTTACTCCTTGATGCTACTGAGTGCTGAACGATGGTTCTCCACTAATTGATGCTACTACGTACAGAAGGGTCATTGGAGCCTTACAATATTTAGCACTTACACAATCGGATATAGCTTTTCTAGTTAACAAACTTGCTCAGTTCATGCATCAGCCCAATACAATTCATTGGCAAGCAACAAAAGGGTTGCTACGTTATCTCAAGAATACTGTTAACCATGGCATACTCCTACGCCGACTGGGCTGGGAACAAGACAGACTTCAGCATATCTTATTTTTCTTGGTGCAACGCCTATATCCTGGTCCACTAGCAAACAACGTGGTGTTGGACGGTCCTCAACCGAAGCCGAATACAGAGCCTTAGCCACTGCAACATCTGAATTAGTTTGGATTTTGTCTCTGTTCAGTGAACTCGACATTCCAATTTCTACATCTCCTACAAATTTCTGTGACAATATTGGTGCCACTCAACTAAGTCTCAACCCTGTGTTTCACTCGCGCATGAAACATATAGCAATTGATCTACACTTTGTTTGGGACTTAGTTGGTAAGGGAATTTTGGGTGTCTTGGATGTCAGTACAGAGGATCAACTTGCTGACTTGCTAACAAAAAGCTTATCTCGTCAACGTTTTCAACGACTTTCAACCAAGATTGGTGTCGCTGATGGAACACAAATCTTGAGGGGGCATATTAGAGATAATGATACCAATAAAGGAAATCATGACAGATTCTAGAAGATCATCATAGTTGGTGTCAACATGAGAGATTAAAGGAATTATTTTTGTATAGAAATCTTCTATTTATAGACTTGTAATCTATACATATCCCTTACTCTAATCTTTCCTTTCTTAGTTCTTCTACTGCATCACTGCACTCTATATATATTGCAATGGATTCAGGAATGAAAGTTATTCAGTTCCAATCCATTGGTTATATTCTTTAGCCGCATCATAGAAACAAATCCCTTCAAATCGGTTGAACTTGGAAAGTGGAACCTGCCAAGCATGAGAGACACCCAGCCGCACGCCAGACCAGTCCCTATTGCAAGCCGTACGCCGTTGGACTAGCAACTCTTCCGGTGAACCCAAACCATCGTACCCCTTCCGGCGCACCCCACTCTTTTTCGTGCCCACAATTTGCAGTAGCTGCCCTCCAGACCATTGCAGCAAGGGATTGAAGAGTGCAAGAGATCTTTTGTAGGGTTCATTTGTTGCCGCCTCCTCCTTCTCTTATAGTCTTCCTTGGCCTCTTTGCAAACATGATAATTCCAAAGAAGAATGGATCTGAAATCTCCAAGTACCTCTTCCAAGAGGGAGTTTGCTTTTCAAAGAAGGACTATAATCTTGCAAAGGACTATAATTCTTGCAATGCATGGTTTGGACAATTGAGGTTTTAAGCTTAATAGTTATATATTGCTGCGTATGGGAGTTCCATAGAAGCTCTTGCTTTTGTTGCTCTTTAGTGTTTGAGAATGCGAGTTTTGTTGGATCCGAAATAGTAATGATTTTGTTTTGCAGCTTTATTTAATTGTCTTTTAACAACTATTTTTTTCTCGCTGGAGATGGCTTGAGACCCACCATGCGTATGGACCCCAAATGTTTCAGAGAGAGGATTTTATAGGTTTCAATTTCATGGAAGAGGGATGGATCATATAGTGAGGGGAGAGAGAGAGAGAGAGAGAGAGAGAGAGAGGGACGGAGAGGCTCGAATAGCTTTTTTTTCCTTTAAATCGCATCACATAACAATTTGGGTGTGCGGTCTACTTGGCATGTTTTAATTGGACTCTATTATTTAGAGAAAAACGGAATAACCAAAAAAATATTGTTAGAATATTAATCTTTAATATTATTATTGTTTTGAGATTTGAAAAAACTAAATTATGATTTGACAAATTTAAATTGTTTATTATATTTTGTGTGGGAATTTGAAAAAATTGTAATGATGAGATGAGATAAAATGAAACACTTTCTCAATACAAACGGGACCGTAAACTATATGAGTAGTAACTAAAATAGAAAGAGATGATATATATCGCTCTTCGGACATTTTAATAGCTAGTACTATATTTTCATGCATGTCTCTATATATGCATGTGTACTGAGTAGTAATGGATATGTGCATGCTTGTAACTAGAAGTAGATAATGATATATATAGTAATTATCGTTATACATGATGTATGCATGTATAATGGTGACAACAAGGAATTAATTTTACAACAAGACTCATATATTTTCCGAGCTCGATAGTTTTAAACTATCTGAGTAGTAACTAAAATAGAAAGAGATAATATATCGTCTGAGCTCATGGATATTTTCATGCATGTCCCTATATATGCATGTGTACTGAGTAGTCATGGATATGTTTATGCTTGTTTATGTGACAGACAGAGAGATGGTAGATATTAAAAGAAGCCATATCTATATATAATATATAGTTCAATATTCAACCATCAGACATTTTATTTATTTATTTTCTGAACATCATAAAACTACAAATTAAGTGGCTGCATGCGAGGGTCACACCTTTCCTATCTTGGGATAAAAAGCTGCAACTTAGAAATTATTCAATATAGCATGCAGCACTCATACATAATATTACAGCCATAATATATATATATATATATAATAGACAACAAGAAAATAGATGATCTACTTGAGGTATCCATGTTTCTCGACCCTGTCAATAAGGTTTTCCATCTCTTGTTTATCAATGAACCCATCTCTGTTTTGATCAGCGAGGAGGAGTTCCCAAATAGCTCTACAGGCAGGAAAGTTCGATCCAAGAACTTTGAATGCCGCTTTCAGCTCGTCCCTTGAAAGTTTTCCATCACCGTTTTTGTCACACCTGTTGAAAACATCCATTAGATCTTGTCTTGTATAAGGAACACTTTTAGACTGATCATCGTTAGATATCTTCAAGGACACTTTTAGAATTGTTCGACCCATTTTCGATGCAATGAGGTTAGAGATCGATCGAGCCGCAATGATTTATATATAGAGATGATCATGTGGCTAGCTCCAATATTATCTTAACTTTATTCCACTTATCTTCATAGCTGTACCCAACTTTATTCTCTCATATAAATATACCAAAATCATAGAATAAATTATTAAGTTGCATTCATTTCAATTCCAAGATTTACATAAATACTGTTCTTCATTTCAACAAATTTGTAAATGCCCTCTATTTCTCTAATTCATAAGTCATCATCCTTTCTTTTTATGCATGATCAACGATTACGTAAATAGATCATAATAAATTTTAATTTCCATGCAACCCATTGTTGGCTGTAAACGTAGTCATAGACCACGGCATCGATTGATTATGATCAACAAACTCCAATGGAAGGAGTTTGCCGAGATGCTTTTCTACAACACAAGTATTAAGGCGTCCATCGCTAAAATCATTTCACGTGGCAAATGATCGAGAATCTAATTCTGTATGGTCTACAGAATTATATTGGCATTCTCGTAGAAAGATTCCGATGACCACGATCACTCATGAAATTAGGTTTCTTTTATGAGTCGTGCTGTAGATTCTTGAATGGGTCCCAATAAGGTCATTTGGCCTTTATTTATTTATTTATTTATATTATCTTTTTCCATTCATTTTTCTTATACTCTTACATATTTTAAAAAAATATTCACAACATCATTCTTCTTTAATCATTAAATAAAAATAAAAAAAAATTATGGAGACTCATTTGTCGAGAAAAGTACCATTATTCTTTTATTTTGTATTTCTTAATTTGGAGGGAAGTTATAATACATCATATGCCATTCCACTAAATATCAGTCGTATCAACCGCAATCTTCAACGTTCAATGATTCTCGCTAGCTTTGGAAAATGGAAAAGAAAAAAGAGTAAATAATTGTAGTAGTAGACCCCACAAGCAGCATCAAACTCCTATGTAGCAAGGGTTGATAAGTCTTTCTATCTGCGTCGATCTCGTGGCCCAGGACTACTATGATCACTTTCGTTTATGGATAAGAAACCCACTATCACTTTCGAGGGGTATTAACATATATAGTAGTCATAAACAAAAGTTTACAAATCAATCAATGAGTTTTAGACGTATTAATGTTGGTCATGTGCAATAATTGGAGAATGCGCAAACTTTTTCCAAGATATATATATCCGAGGATAAATATGTCAATGTCGTCTTCAATATATTTTTAAAAAATCTCAATGGAAAATTTAAAATGAAAAAATAGAAAATTGATATTAATATATCTTAATATATCTTAGCATGAGTCTCCGAACGTGTAAGCCAGACTTTTCCTAGATTCAATTTTGTAGAATATTTTAATTAAATGTTACTGAATATAGATCAATCAAGATTCCAATCCAGAATCTTGCCTCTAAAACGTACATATTGAGTACACAATTTGTTTCAAAAGCTTAAACTGGTATAAAAATACAGTCTATCCAATAGGGCAGTACCGAAGAAGGGGATTTTTTTTTTTCTTTTTGTCTTTGACTCAAAAAGTGGAAAATAAAAGGTAAATATGTTAATATATAAATATATATATATATATTAATATTATCCCAACCGAAAGTCACAATTTTTTTCTGCATCTCTTGTGGCCCAGTACTAGCACCTATATATCAATTTCTTTCCTTCGTTTTTTGGATAAGAAACCCACTATCACTTCCAATATGGGTAGCTCTACAGGCAGGAAAGTTCGATCCAAGAACTTTTAATGCCTCTTTCAGCTCGTCCCTTGTATAGGGAACACTTTTAGGCTGATCATGTTTATATATGTTCATGCACAGTACTACTCCTTCTCGACACATTTTTAATGCAATGAGGTTAGTGATCGATCGAGCCACAATGATTTATATATAGAGATGATCACGTACGTGGCTAGCTCCAATATTATTATGATCTTAGCTTTATTCCACTTATCTTCATAGCTGCACCCAACTTTATTCTCTCATATGAATATACCAAAATCATAGAATAAAGATCCTCATACAGTTAATCCATTTTACAAACATGTTGCCGCTATGCACTGCATAGAAAATATTGAAGTTTCATTCATTTCAATTCCAAGATTTACATAAATATTGTTCTTCATTTCAACAAATTTGTAAATGCCCTCTATTTGTCTAATTGATAAGTCATCATCCTTTTGTTTTATGCATGATCAACGATTATGTAAATAGATCATAATAAATTTTAATTTCCATGCAACCCTTTATTTGCAATTATTATTGTTGCAAGTACCACTTATTCTCTTGTCAATAAACGTAGTCATGGACCATGGCATCGATTGATTATGATCAATAAACTCCAATGGATAGAGTTTGTCGAGATGCTTTTCTACATACACAAGTATTAAGGCGTCGATCTCTAGAATCATTTCATGTGGCAAATGATCGAGAATCTAATTCTATATGGTCTACAGAATTATATTGGCGTTATCGTAGAAAGATTCCGATGACCATGATCACTCATGAAATTAGGTTTTTTTTTATGAGTCGTGCTACACCCACCGAGATTGTAGTCCGAGAATGGGTCCCGATAAGGCCATTTGGCCTTTATTTATTTTACCTTTTTCCAATTCATTTTTCTTATACTCTTACATATTAATTAAAAAAAAATATTCACAACATCATTCTTCCTTAATCACTAAATAAAAAAAAAAAAATTATCGGCACAAGTAGCATTATTCTCTTTTTATTTTCTATTTCTTAATTTGGAGGGAAGTTATAATACATGATGCCATTCCACTAAATATTAGTCGTATTAACCGCAGTACTCTTCAACGTTCAATGATTCTAGCTAGCTGTGGAAAAAGGAAAATAAAAAGAGTGAATAATTGTAGTAGTAGACCCCACAAAACTTTAATATCATGTGAAACAAGCTGCATCAAATTTCTATGTAGCAAGGGTTGATAAGTCTTTCTATCTGCGTCGATCTCTTGTGGATAAGAAACCCACTATCACTTTCGAGGGGTAATAACATATATATATATATATATATATAGTAGGCGCGCGTTCGCTGTGATCATATATATTGTTATAGAATGTATTAATGTTATTTTTTGTTTCTAATTACATATTATTATACATTAGTATTACATGTTTGTATACAAATGTCTAAATTATTTCGAACTTAATTATATACTAGACTTTCTAGTGTCTAATTACATGTTAGTATACTTTCATAAATTAATATGTGTTATTAACTTATTATAATAGACTTATTTAAATACTAGTGTCTAACTTATTTCTATACTTGATTATGCATAGTAGTAATAACTATGATGTTTATACATACTAAACTATCATAAGTATATTTATAGTATAGTATAAATATATTATTTTATAATAATTAGTTCATAATGGCATAGTATTAAATTTAACTATATAAGTTCTAGTTATGTAACTATATAGCTACACTAGTATATATGATAAAGATATAGATAAATATATATTTGTATAACATATGTATAATGTAAGAGTCAGATTCAGAGTTGGAGTTGGAGTTGGAGTTAGAGTTGGAGCATAAACTCGGAGTCGGAGGGCAAAGTCCAAGTCAGAGTTAGAGCATAAATTCGGAGTCGGAGTCAGTCCAGTGACACCTCCAACTCCGAATCTGACTGAAAAATTAAAAAAGAAATCCAACCCGACTCTGTTTTGCTTCGCCCTAAAGTTGACTGATGAAAGTTAGTTACATAAGGCAAGTAGGACGCAACTACTCCAAAGAAGAAATGAAATGCCAGATTCGGAGAGGGATTTTCGGATTTTGGTCTGCCCTAAAGTTGATTGATGAAAATTACATAAGGCAAGTAGGACTCCGCTACTCCAAAAAAGAAATGAAATATCTATAAAAGATAGAGATCATTACAAATGTTAGGGATTGGATATTTCTACAAGGAAAAACTTCTCTACCTCGGGGGACTCTCTCTCCAAAAGGAAGACATCTTTCTCAACCTCCCTAAAATCCTATTTCCTCCATGTATTTTGGGATATATGAGAGGCAAAATCACCGAACATAGTGGATTTCATCCCTAAACAAGCTATGAACACTGGCTTTTATACCGAACAACATAAAACTCTGTGACTCTCTCTTTATTTACATTTTATATGCTTTATTTAGTATTTATTTCATAGATGAGCATCCAAGCATTGTATTAATGCCCAAGTCATCATCGTGGGTCATTCAACGTCCGTACCATTGGGATCCGACTTTGTTGAGAAAATGTATCAACAATCTGAATATAAAAGAAATATCACAATGTTGAATGTACATATGACTGACTACTCTCTCAAAATGAAGATAGAAAAATGATAAAGAAACAACTCGATCTTTAATTTGTAAAACTTTTACAACCCTATTTAAATGGAAGATCATGCTTTTCGGCAATGATCCATTTATTAATTTCTTTGTGTATCCTAATCAATCTCCAAAAGAAGTAGATGCCGTATAATTTGTACCATTGATCTAAAAGTGCCACCTCTACACATGCATCATTACCCACATTTGGAGACATGAGGCTCAGAAGATCAGATATTTGATTTCCTTCCCTCCCAGACCTGGTAAGAAATCTTAGATTTTTTCTTTCCTAATTTGCTAATTGGAACTCTTACTGGGTTTGAATTATTGGCTGGTTAGGTTCTATATATAACTATACTTCCTTATGTTCACACCATATATAGCCAAATAGACCCTTATATCTCATCTTCTTTGCGAACCCCTTTAGTAATCAAGCTCCAAATTACACCAAATATTATGTCTTTTCGTTTAAAGTTGGTAGGTAAATCAGGCCCTTAGCTTATGTCGTTGGAATAAAAATGAAATGTAATAAATTAAGTATAAATCGTAAGAAATATAATAAATTAAGTATAAAGAAAAGAAAACAGAAAAGGTCCGTGTTTTCGGTTTCAAAATGGGGGAGTTCTTAATTTGCTAATGAGTTTTAGACGTATTTTTGGTCATGTGCAATAATTGGAGATTGCGCAAACTTTTTCCAAGATATATCCGAGGATAAATATGTCAATGTCGTCTTCAATATATATTTAAAAAATCTCAATGGAAAATTTTAAATGAAAAAATAGAAAATTGATATTATATCTTAATATATCTTAGCATGAGTCTCCTCACACGTATGTCAGACTTCTCCTAGGTTGAATTTGTGGAATATTTTAATTAAATGTTAGTGAATGTAGAATTAGGATTCGAATCGAGGATCTTGCATCTAAAGCGTATATATTGAGTAAACAACTTGTTCCAAAAGCTTAAACTGGTATGAAAAAGTAGTCTAGTACGTAATTTATATTATATCAATCTTAACATAAATATATATCCTATCCAATAGGGCACCGAAGAAGGGGATTTTATTTTATTTTTGTCTTTGACACAAAAAGTGGAAAATAAAAGGTATATATATTAATATATAAATATATATATATATTAATATTTTCCCAACCGAAAGTTACTATTTTTTTTTTGCATCTCTTGTGGCCCAGTACTAGTATCTAGCAATTTCTTTCCTTCGTTTTTTGCATAAGAAACCCACTATCCCTTTCGGGGGTTTTCTTTTTTTTTCTTTAATTAAAGAGCCGAAGGCTAAAGTCCAACCCGTTCCAATTTTATTAATAGCCCTCACTTATGGTGGAGGGTCATAAGTGAAGGTTATTAACATAATAGGCGTTTGCCATTAGTCCAGTTTTTCGGTTTTAATAAAATTTAAATTTGTAAAAAAAAATCTGTTTTACTCAAATATGCTTTACTAAAAATTATTTTACTAAAATCTGTTTCATTTGAAAGACCCATATGTAGTAATAAAAATACAACTAACAAGATCAGCTTTATAGCTTTTATAAAAACTGATTTTCGGGTTAATAAAATCTGCTATAACTATTAACTAACATAACTTATTATACTAACATAACTGATTGCACATTCTACAAACATAGACTTCAATCTCTGAATTTTCTTTCCCTACCACCTCTTGACGTGATTTTAAGTGATAAAAAAAAGTATTGATGTGATTTATCAATTTCAGTCTAAAGTTTTACAATTTAAGTTTAATTTTAAATTAATTTATATTATTATATATATAATAATTATATATAATATAAAAATAAAAAATATTATATATAATATTAAAAAAATAATTTAAAATATATATTATATAGAACCGGTCCGGTCCAGTTTCCTAGTTTCCTGGTCTTTTTTTACACCTTTAATCACTACAACATAAATGAGTTTTTGTGACGGTTTGGAAATTGTGACAGTCCCAAGACCATCACTAAAAAGCATTTTTTGTGACGGTTTATGGAAATCGTCATTAAAGGCAGTCGAGAAATTGTATTATGTTCGAATGTATACATATTCACATCCGAACAGGCCCTGGACATTCAAACATTGAGGCTACTTACGTGCGAACGTGTAAATTTTTGGCGCCAACGTTCCAACCTTAATTGATTTAATATTAAAGTTGGATATTTCAAATAAAAAAAGCTTGAGAATTGAAATTCAAAAATAGTAGATATATTAAATAATATTATTCATTACATATAATAAAAATATAGTACAAAATATGATAAAATTTTGTAAACAATACTCAGATCAACGTGTTGTTCACAAATCATGTACTTCGGAACTCCTCAATCAATGTTGTGATCTTCTCATTTAGAATGTCTACACAATAGGCAATCTCGGCGATAGTCCCCTCTACAACCATGATCTGTTTGTCGATCTGTCGGTCAATATGCCCTGTAAGATTAGAGATCACCACATCAATATGGGTAGTAATATTGGGCTCAGACTGGGTAGAAGGACCAAGATTTGCTACAGGGCCAGGCTGACGTCAAGCATGCCCCCTCCCCTGTCCAATGATCTGACGGCGTGTGGTCATGTCGATGGGGTTGATATGCTCTGTCAGCCACTCCTCTGCCTGGGGTGGCACTCTATGGGCCAATGATAGCCGGGTAATGATGACTCCGTATAGACAATCCTTGCCTCGTAACAGATCCTCTAAAAAATGCATTATGGCAAGTCGATGCACTCTCCACGTGTCACTAATATCAGGAACTGTGCACAAGTCCGACTAAATGTGGCCTTATATGTCACAGGATCCAAGTTTGTTGCAACAATAAGATACAACATGTGCAAAAAAGTTGGATGTGTCTAGGTGATAGACTTGGAAAGGACTATGCATCATATGCACGTGGAGTTAGAACCTTTATTGATTTTGCTCAGGCCTTTGCTGATAGTCGCGGTTACAATAAGTATCCATGTCGAGGGTACAAGATCTGTGCACTATAGGATTGAATGAAGTAGAAAGTCATATATTTATGAATGGTATGGATTTGGGATATATACCCGTTGGGTATTGCATGGTGAGCCATATGAACAATCAATCGAAGTTTTATTCGATCATGGTATTGATATGCAGTACATGGATGAAGATATTGAGCGGGATAACGCTAATGAGTGAAATGAGATGGAAAAGATGTTAGGTGACATTGACACCCTATAACTTATATACTAATATATTAGTTCCATATATTATAATTAACATTCTTAATAATAGTATATAAGTTATAGGGGATAAATCTAGAATACCTGATAATCTATATTTGTGAAAAGATCACAACACTTCCTCCGATCGTCAAACTTCATTTTTTGAAAAGGGGACTAAGTAGACTCTTCCAATGTATCGAATTTCTTGAAGTGATCATGACATTGTCCATTATGATGCCGAAATAATGTAATAGAGTTGGATAGCTTGACAAGCCAATACAATGGATCATCTTCGTACCATTTACATGCAGTATTGACACTCGTAAAGTGACTATCCCTGTTTATCAAAACTCGACCACCACCGACATCCCATCAGTCACATTTAAAAACATATGTCACTTTCCCACCGAGATATTTTAATCCGATAATATCACGTATGACACCAAAGTAGTCAATATCATTTGTTCCATAACTTCTCTCGACCAACACACCACAATTTTTTGTCTTTCGATTATGTTCACAATCAAAGAATCTATAACCTCGAACCGTGCATGCAGTGTATTGAAGTACTCTGTGTGAGTGACCACATGCCAATGTTGCAATTAAGAAAAAACTGATGTGGGATCATTAGCACGTTGTTCCAAAATCTAACAATTGAAATAGTAACAAAATTATTAAAACTAAACAAGAATTAAAATGGTTCAAAGTGATTTTAAGTCATAGGACATTTAAAATGCATACGCGTTGTTCAAACCATCCAGGAAATTCTTCTTCACATCTTGCCTTTATATTCTTTATGCCTTCTGTCCTAAGTTTATCCATGTGCTCACTGTATGGAAGTACAAAAGAATTGAATATGTGCATTACATAACATGTTATAGAATAATATTTTTAATTAGAATTATTCTAAGTATGCAGCGACATACCTGAGATAGTCATCAATCTCCTGACAATTATTTAACACGTACCATTTAGCTTTACTTAACTCTCTACCAATTAAGTCGTATCCTGTTTGTGCACCCAAGGGCCGTATGGTCTGAGAAAACACTGATAGCTCACGAGGGGGAGGAGTAGCAAGATCAGCATTCCTCTCTTCACGATTAAATCGTGTCTCAACACTATGAAGATATAGAGAGCAAAATGTCAACCATTCATCATGTATATAACCCTCTACTATTGAACCCTCAGCTCGAGCTTTATTTCCAATAGTGCGCTTCACTCTACTCAAATATCTTTCAATTAGATACATCCAACATATCTGCACCGGGCCGCCTAACAGTACCTCTCGAGGTAAATGTATTACTAAATTGTTCATTATATCAAAAAATGATGTTGGAAAGATCTGTTCGAATTTACACAATATAGTAACAATGTCTTATTCCATCTTCCATAACATATCTTGATTGACAATCCGAGAGTACAAATACTTGAAAAACATACAAAGTTCAGTTATGGCGATACGTATATTAGAAGTCAGCTTCCCACAAATTCCCACTAGTAACAATTTCTAAAAAAATACGTGACAATTATGACTTTTAATTCCACTTATTTTCCAGTCAATAGGGCTCACGCATCTACCGAGATTGGGCGCATAGCCATCTAACAACTTTACACCTTGCAACCATTTGCAAAAATCCATCCTCCCATCCTTTGTCATCGTAAAACATGCATGCAGCATAACCACCATATTGCCTTCCATTCGCAAATGCAGATTATGTTTAATTCTCATTCTCTCAAGATCTTTCCTCATCTTAATAGTCTCATTCGTCCTTTTATTAATGCTCATCAACATCCCGAGAATATTATCACAAATATTCTTCTCTATGTACATTACATCCAAACTATGTCGCAACATGCTTGATGGCCAATATGGCAAGTCAAAGAAAATACTAATCTTTTTCCAATTTAATTCTTTAGTGCCTCGTTTTCTCTCATTTTTTCGCCGACCTTTGCCAAAATTGTTCGCTCTAACTTCTAGTAACTATTCGCTATCTTGTTACTAGTCAACTTCTTTCGTCTAGTTTTGTCCTCAACTCTCCCATCAAGTTTAGCGCATTCCCTTTGCCATGCATGATTTGCTGATAGATATTATCGATGGCCCATGAAGCACATATTCTGCAGATATTTTAGCCACTCACTTGTAGTTTCTTTATTACACGTAGGACACGCTAACTTCCCGTTAGTACTCCAACCGGATAGGTTCCCATATGCTGAAAACTCATTTATCATCTACATTATTGCAGCATGCATATGAAAAGATGTTGACGTATATGCATCAAAAGTTCAGATTCCTGTTTCCCATAGATCTTTCAACTCTTCAATTAATAGCTACATGAATATGTCAATATCATTCCCAGGGATAAGTAAAGTTAACAGAAAGTTTGGCGCATTCATGCACCTCCATAGTGGAAGATTATACGAAATTAACCCTACAGACCAAGTGCTGTAACTGTTACTCATATTGACAAAGAGATTGAATCCATCCGTTGTTAGTCCTAAACGCACATTACGAGTTTCGTTTCCAAACTCTGGGTATTGATTATCAAACCTTTGCCACGCAAGTGAGTCTGCTGGTTATATATTCGTTATCCTTAACTCTTTTCTCCTCGTGCCACCTCATATCTTGAGCTTTTTTCTTACACACATATAGCCTTTGCAGTCCGGATTTTAGCGGGAAATAACGCAAAATCTTCCCCGGAATATTTTTTTTTACCCTTCTACCTCAACTTTCCACATACGGGACAAGCCTGTTTTTCCGCATTCTCCTTCTAAAACAAAGCACAATCATTCTTGCACGCATGTATAGACTTGTACTCAAACCCTAACACCTTTCTCAACTGTTTCGCTTCATAAAAATTCTTCGGTAATGCATAACCTTTAGGAAGCACCTCATTAAATAAGTCTAAGACCATGTTGATTGCTTTTGTCGACATACTACACAACGACTTGATATGAAGCAGCTGCACAATAAACTACATTTTGCTGTGTTTCGTACATCCAGGATAAAGGTCATGCTTTGCATCTTCCCATATTGTAGAGAAATTCTCCAATTCAATCCCTCGACTGCTTGAGGCGTCCTCGTCCATTTCACCCATAAACATCCCAGCTTCAATATCACACAACATCTCCTTCATCTCATCCCACTCATTAAGGTCATCCCACTCAGTAGCTTCATCCATGTGCCGCATATCAATACCATGACCTAACATAACCTTAGTTGATTGTTCGTATGGCTCACCATGCAATACCCATAGGATATACCCCAAATCTATACCATTCACAAATATATGACTTTCTACTTCATTCAATCCTATAGCACACAGATTTTTGCACCCTCGACATGGACACTTAATGTAACCGCAACTATCGGCAAAGGCTCGAGCAAAATTCATAAAGGCGTTAACTCCACCTGCATACACAGCATGGTCCTTTCCAAGTCTATCGCCAAGATGCATCTAAGAGCGTGTTCGTTATGAGAGGTTAGATGAGTATCTACGCATTGAGGGGTAGCATAATTGTTCGAGAGTTTTATATGGGGATGTGCTCCATGCCTCATGATACATCCTCTCATACCGTGACAGTACACGATGTTCAATTTGAGGTCTCAGTGAATGTCATCACCGAGCTTCTGGGGATCAATCGCATAGCTGAGATATCGACTGTAGGAGATACTCAGCCTATGGATGGATCCCAAGTAGATGCAAATGTAGGCACTTCTGTATCATCTACTGGCCCAATTGACCAATCGAATGCTAGGGATACTAATGAGGAGGATGGTGGCCGAGATGAGATTTTCTACATCCTCACTGGGACTGACCAAGACCGGATCGAAAGGAGAACTCCTTCAGCCAGGTACAGCTCCTCCCTTTTTTTCCACATGTTGCATCTTATTATTGCAATAAATGTGGATCATGTGGCACATAAGGCTACATTTAGCCAGACTCTCACACAGTTCCTTGTATGAGTGTCACATGGAAAGCCCATCAACTTGTCACTTCATACTTTTGAGTGGATCCGTTACGGTGTGAGTGTCGTCTCCACAGACAACTTCCCATATGGAGTCCTTATTACCAACCTATTACTGGCCTAAAATGTGCAAGCCAAGGTGGAGGAGTGGATGACGGACCAGATAAGCCCCATTGACATGACCACACACCGTCGGAGCATTAGACAGGGGATGGGGCATGCTCGACGTTAGCCTAGCCCTATACCAGATCTTGTTCCTTCGTCCCAGTCTGAGCCTGGTGTTGGGAGTACTAGTCAGCTGCCAACGGGTTGATGTGATGGTCTCAGATATTACTGCGCACATCGACCAAAAGATCGTGTCAGTCGAATAGAGTGTTGGAGATTTTGTCACAGATGTTCTCCATCGGATAGATATCCTAAACACAAAGGTCAATGCATTGATTGACAATTTTAATAAATATGTAACCAACTTGTTATGAGTATTTTGTACTTTATTTTTATCACATGTAATGAAAAATATTATTTAATATATCTATTGTTTTTAAATTTCCATTCTCAATATTTTTAATGTTAACTTATACAACTTTAATATTAAGTCATTGCATTTCAATTCTCAATCAGTTTTAATTTTAAATATTTAATTTTAATATTAAATCAATTAATGTTCCAACGTTAGCGCCAAAAATTTTCACGTTCGCACATAAATAACCTCCAAGTTTGAATGTTCCTGGCACGTTCTAACGTGAATATGCATACGTTCGAACGTAATGTAATTTCTCATCTACCTTCAGTGATGGTTGACACAAACCATCATAGAAAATGCTTTTTTTGTGACGGTTTGGGCACTGTCACAATTTACAAACCGTTTCAAAAACTAATTTCTGTTGTAGTATCATTTCATTTCATTAGAACTATGTAACCAAACGAAACCATGTCCTTGAATAAAATAGATAGAAATGGCCTTGAATATGAAAATATCTCTACAAGAAATTTTTTTTATATATGTTTGCCACGAAAATAATAATTTCTTACTAAAACGAGTACATCCTCGACACAAATAGTCGTTTTGTCACAAATAAGTCATCATAAATGATCTTCTTGTAACTAGAAGTAGATAATGATATATATAGTAACTGTCTTTATACATAATGTTTGCATGTACGATGGTGACAACAAGGAATTAAGTTTACAACAAGATTGATATATATTTTCTGAGCTCGATAGTTTTAGGGAAGGATTGGATTCAGAGATGAGATGAAATAGTTTTAGATAACAATTCCTCTTTGAACCAGTGTCTCCTATAAGTGGTGTTTATTGAATACCAATAATATTTGGACACATCAGCTGAGCACATGCACACAGCCTGAACATAGCCTCATCGTAGAAACAATTCCCTTCAAATCGGCTGAACTTGGAAAGTAGAACCTGCCTAGCATGAGACACCTAGCCACATGCCAGACGAGTCCCAGTTGCAAGCCGTACACCGGTGGACTAGCAACTCTTCCGGCGAACCCAGACCAGCGTACCCCTTCTAGCGCACCCCACTCTTTTTCGCACCCACAGTTCGCAGCGCGCCCCATCTCATAGGGTTCATTTGTTGCCGCCTCTTCCTTCTCTTGCAGTCTTTCTGGGCTGCTTTGCAAACATGATAATTCCAAAGAAGAACGGATGTGAAATCTCCAAGTACCTCTTCCAAGAGGGAGTTTGCTTTGCAAAGAAGGACTATAACTTTGCAAAGGACTATAATTCCTCCAATACATGGTTTGGACAGTTGAGGTTTTAAACTTAACAGTTATGAATTGCTGCGTATGGGAGTTCCATAGAAGCTCCTGCTTTTGTTGCTCTTTAATGTTTGAGAATGCGAGTTTTGTTGGATCCAAAATAGTAATGATTTAGTTTTGCAACTTGATTTGATTGTCTTTTAATAACTATTTTTTTCTCGCAGAAGATGGCTTGAGATCCACCATGCGTATGGACCCCAAATGTTTCAAAGAGAGGATTTTATAGGTTTTGGTTTAATGGAAGAGGGAGGGAGATAGCGAGGAGAGAGAGAGAGAGAGAGAGAGAGAGAGAGAGAGAGAGAGAGAGAGAGAGAGAGAGAGAGAGAGAGAGAGATGGAGAGGCTCGAATAGCCTTTTTTTCCTCTGAATCGCATCAAACAATTTGGGTGTGCAGTCTGTGTGGTCTGTTTTAATTGGACTCTATTATTTAGAGAAAAACGGAATAACCTGTGTGAAGTTTTTCTCTTTAGATAAAAGACGAAAATTAAAAAATATATTGTTAGAATATTAATTTTTAATATTATTATTATTTTGGAATTTGAAAAAACTGAATTGGGATTTGAAATTTTTAAATTGTTTATTATATTTTGTGAAAATTTGAAAAAGTTGTAATGATGAAATAAAATGAGATAAAATACTTTCTAAATACAAACGGGGCTGTAAACTATTTTAGTAGATAACGAAAATAGAAAGAGATGATATATCGTCTGAGCTCAAAATGTTATATATATATATATATATATATATATAGCTCTTCGGACATTTTAATAGCTAGTACTATATTTTCATGCATGTCCCTAGCTATATATGCATGTGCACTGAGTAGTCATGGATATGTGCATGCTGGTTTATGTGACAGACAGAGAGATGGTAGATATTAAAAGAAGTGTATATAATATATATATAGTTCAACATTCAACCATTAGACTTCTTTTTTTTTTTTTTTTTTTTCTGAACATCATAAGACTACAAATTAAGTGGCTGCATGCAAGGGTCACACCTTTCCTATCTTGGGATAAAAAGCTGCAACTTAGAAATTATTCAATATAGCATGCAGCACTCGTACATAATATTAGACCCATATTATATATAATAGACAACAAGAAAATAGATGATCTACTTGAGGTATCCACGTTTCGCGACCCTGTCAATAAGGTTTTCCATCTCTTGTTTATCAATGAACCCATCTCTGTTTTGGTCAGCGAGGAGGAGTTCCCAAATAGCTCTACAGGCAGGAAAGTTCGATCCAAGATCTTTGAATGCCGCTTTCAGCTCGTCCCTTGAAAGTTTTCCATCACCATTTTTGTCACGCCTGTTGAAAACATCCATTAGATCTTTTCTTGTATAGGGAACACTTTTAGGCTGATCAGGTTGAAACCATCCAAGATCTTGTCGACCCATTTTCGATGCAATGAGGTTAGAGATCGATCGAGCCGCAATGATTTATCTATAGAGATGATCATGTGGCTAGCTCCAATATTATCTTAGCTTTATTCCACTTATCTTCATAGCTGTACCCAACTTTATTCTCTCATATAAATATACCAAAATCATAGAATAAAGATCCTCATACAATCCATTTTACAAACATGTTAATTACTGCCATGCACTGCATAGAAAATATTGAAATTTCATTCATTTCAATTCCAAGATCTACATAAATATTGTTCTTCATTTCAACAAATTTGTAAATGCCCTTTATTTGTCTAATTGATAAAATCATCATGTTTTTTTCTTATGCATGATTAACGATTATGTAAATAGATCATAATAAATTTTAATTTCCATGCAACCCATTATTTGCAATTATCATTGTTGCATGTACTACTTATTCTGATCTCCCGTCAATCAACCGCGCGCAGTCATGGACCACGTACGGCATCGTCGATTGATTATGATCAATAAACTCCTATGTCGAGATGCTTTTCTACATACACAGTATTAAGGCGTCGGTCTCTAGAATCATTTTATCTGGCAAATGATCGAGAATCTAATTCGGTAGACCATACAGAATTATATTGGCGTCATCGTTGAAAGATTCTAATGATCAGGATCACTCATGAAATTAGGTTTCTTTTATTAGTCGTGCTACACCCACCGAAGCTGTAGTCCGAGGATGGGGATAAGACCATTTGACATTTATTTATTTATTATTTTTTCCATTCATTTGCTTTTTATACTCTTTTTTTTTATTTTTTAAATCCACAACATCATTCTTGATCCTTAATGACTAAGTAAAAAAGAAAAAAACTTGTCGAGACCCATTTGTCAGGACAAGTAGCATTAATATTCTTCTTTTATTCTTTATTTCTTAATTTGGAGGGAAGTTATAATACATGATGCCTTTCCACTAAATATTAGTCGTGTTAATCGCACTCTTCTACGTTCAATGATTCTAGCTAGCTTTGGAAAAAGGAAAATAAAAAGAGTGAATAATTCTAACTAGCTTTTTTTTTTTTTTTTTTTTTGATAAAAGTGGATCTCGTTCCATTCATGAAAAAAGGACATACAAAGTTGACTTAAAAATAAGCCAATTACAAACGTTAATAGCTTTCCAGCACACTACTGTGGCTGACATGGTCTAGTCCAGAGGCAATCTCTACAGACCGAAATCTAAGAGAAAGCACCCCTCTATCTACGATAGAGGTAACAGTACCCAACAAACAAACCTCCATACCTGACTAATCAGAATATGGAGTTGGAAACCCCACCAAACCCGCCTACGCAGAGGGGGGACACAAAATCCACTCGGACTAGGTCCGAATGGCATTACATTTTTGGGTTTTTATTTCCTAGAAAGATAAGGCAAGACATAAAGTAAGTACATAAAATAAATTACAATGTGAAAACACTGTGAAGCGGAAAAAACAGTGCACAAAAAGGCATTTGGAGGGAAAACCGACGTTCGAACTTGGAAGATCCAGAGGTGCCGATTCAGGAACAACCGCGCGTTGTAGCAGCAGAAGGTTCCTTGGTGGCGCGTGAGCATCACGCGCAAGCGAGCTCCGAAGTCTTCGACCCGCGCGTGCGGGCTACGCGCTGCTCCGGTGGAGGCCGCATTTGGAGGTTTTGCAGATCGGCGGCAGGGCAAACTCCTGGTGGGGTGCGTGTTGTTTATCGGTTGCCGGAATGTCTCGAACGGCGTTTCTCCCTTTGCGTGGCCTGAAAAACACAGAAAATTTAAACTAAAAACTACCTAGAAGAGAAACACTGAGGGAAAAGGAAAGGGGGTGAGGGGGAAGGAGCCTTAGCTCCCACCCCCTCTGGCCGATCTTGATGGTAGGGGAGTTTTGGGGGAGAGTTTCGGGAGAGAAGAGAGCAATATCTGAAAAACACTCGGCTTCGATGGATCAAATCATTCTAACTAGCTTTGGAAAAAGGAAAACAAAACTTTCATATCATATGAAACAAGCAAAGCATCAAATTCGTATATATGTAGCAAGGGTTGATAAGCATTTCTTTCTGCGTCGATCTTCTAGGATTCGAATCCAGAATCTTGCATCTGGTAATGTACATATTGAGTAAACAACTTGTTCCAAAAGCTTAAACTAATATAAAAAAGTAGTTTAGTAATTTATATTATATATATATATCGATCTTAACATTAATATCCTATCCAATAGGGCATCGAAGAAGGGGAATTTCTTTTTTCTTTTTGTCTTTGACTCAAAAAGTGGATAATAAAAGGTATATATATTCTTAATTTCTGAAAAACAAAATTCTCGGTTACTATATTAATTATTTTCGCAACTGAAAGTTACGATTATTTTCTGCATCTCTTGTGGGCCAGTACTACCTATCAATTTCTTTCCTTCGTTTTTTGGATAAGAAACCCCCACTGTCACTTCCGAGGGGTATTAACATACTTTATAGGCGTTTGCTATTGGACTACCAAGAGGCAAACAAAGGAGAGATACGTTCTGATATTGGTGGCATGGTTAATAGAGATCATGAGAACCAAGTGGAGGCTATCAAAAGAATACAAAGAGAGCTTTTCCTTGACCCTTATCTTGCTGAATCATTTGGGGTTCCACAGGCTGTTAATTTTGATAGTGATGATGCAGTGCAAGTCATCAGAAGCATCAATCAGAATGAAATTCTCTACCACAGCTCGGAAGTTCTCATATGTGATGCTAAACAGAATCTGTTACTGTTCGAGAGTTGGAAAGCACATTATATTTAAAGAGATTGCTAATATAGCTGTGCACATGTCCTAGCTAAAAGTGCTCTATAGTGTGTGGAGGATATTGTTGAACTGCAGGAGTGTCTTCCTTGTAGTAAAAAATATTTAAACATAATATCTACTACGAAATTAAAAAATATATTTAAACAGTTGCAATGAGTGGTACCTACGATGGTTAAAAATTTAATGTTATCCATAATATTGATTACTGTTCATGGCCTGTTCATTTCATCTTTATTAGAACATATGCTAATTAGGGCCTAATTTTATCTAGGCCAGGAACGAAAAACAAAGTTTTGAGTTTATATAAATGATATAGATTGTATATCACTACAACAAATTTTAGTTTTAGGGACGAACTAAATTTCGTCCCTAAAAGTAATTATTGAAGACAAAATTTAAAAACATGGATGACTTTATAAAAACGTATGAACAGCTAATAATCCATTCAAACTAGATCTTCTGTGACGAATTAGATCGTCTCAAAAAGTCAAAACCATTTGAATGGAAAAAAATCTGTTCAAATAGGGAATTAATGTCTGTTCGAATGGTTTATAATCTATTCGAATAATAATCTTGGTGGGGAAGTAATTCATTTTGCCATTCTTCAGGTCCCGCATTCCACTATTAATGCCCTTCATCATATGATGAGTACTTTCTTCTGGGGGGAGGATAATGGTAAAGGTAAGAAAAAATGGGTGGTCTGGAATTCTATCTGCCGTCCCATGGAGGAAGGTGGCTTGGCTCTCAAGAACCTTGATGATATGCAAAAAGCCCTTCATGCTAGATTTGCTTGGAATCTCATTCAAGGTAATTCTTTATGGGCAAATTTTTTTAAGAGTAAGTACGTGGGTGCTAAACCTTGGGCCCTGGTTGATCCAACTAAGGGTACAGGTTTTGGAAAATGATTGATAATTCCCTTCCTTTGGTCTTGGAGAACTATAAGTGTCGTCTTAAAGATGGTTTGGTTTCTTTTTGGTATGATAAATGGCAGGACAAAGGCCCTTTAGTTAATGATATGCATATTGTGGGTCATCCTCATCTTCAAGTGAAGGATTGCAAATTAAATAATGACTGGGATGTGGATTTTATTTTTCAATTAGTGGCGTCGGATCACTTTGATGGTACTTTAGAGGATATTTGTAAGGCTAAACCTAGTTTGGATGTTTTGATTTGGACCAATAATGATAATGGGTTGTTTTCCACTAAGTCGGCTTGGGATTGTGTCCGTATTAGGGGTGATACTATTGAGGGGCATTCTTGGATGTGGCATAAGAGTCTTCCTCTTAAAATGTCTACCCACATGTGGAAAGCTTGGTTTATGGCCCTTAGTGTCGATCATCATCTTCGACGTATTGGTATTCCTATTACCTCCCGTTGTGACTATTATGCTAACGGTCAGTATGAGGACCAAAATCATATTCTTATTGCAGGTGATATTGCGAACTCTGTTTGGCGTTATTTTAGGGCTAACCTTGGGATCCCGATTGGCTGAAATTGGAAGGATACGGTGAAATTTTGGTTTCGTCGTGCGAAGCTATCGTCTCAAGTTGGCATTATTGTAGGAATTCTCCCGGTGATTATCACTTGGAGAATTTGGCGGTGGCGCTATTTAGCGCTTATGGAGGGTCGCTTCGAATTTGCCTCTGACATTATTAACTCTGTTCGTCGGTGGATTAGTCTTATTTGTTGCAATATGCATGCTAATTCTCACATATCTAGTCTTGATTTGCAGGTACTTGAGGGCTTGAATGTCCAGCTTGTTTTCTCCCCTATCCGGCATTGCAAATTTATTGCTTGGCAATGGCCTCCGGCGGGATGGGTTAAGCTGAACACAGATGGCAATAGTTTGGGTAATCCGGGTGCCTCAGGTATAGGTGGGATTATTAGAAATAATCATGGTCAGCTAATTTATCCTTTTTCTTCGTTCATTGGTACAGGTTCTAATAATCGGGCTGAACTTCTAGCTCTTCTTCATGGGTTACAGGTTTGTAAATCCTTATCTTTAAATTTTGTGGATATTGAACTTGATTCTATGACTGTTATTTCTTGGTGGAGGAGTAAAATGTGGGGTGTGGTACCTAAAGGATTTGTGGGAGGACATTATGGACATTATGAATCCCATGACTTGCTCGATTCATCATGTTTTCCGGGAGGGAAATAAAGTTGCAGATTAGTTAGCCAAACATGGGGCTTCTAGTAGTGATTTAATTCTTTCGCACTTGACAGAGACTCCCCGAGCGCTTCGTGGCCACATCCGCATGGATTACGCCGGGTTGCCTTCGCTTCGTTTTAGTTAATTTCGTGTGTTTGTTGTTTGTGGTTTTATGTTGTTTTTTTATGGCTTTTTATTTTTCTAGTTTGTTTTTTTTCTGCATGCTGGGTTTTCTTTTGTACCCCAGATGCTTGTTTTGTAACCACGGTTTTCTTTCGCCACAAGTAAGTGTTATTAATAAAATTAGGGAGGGGTCACTTTTGGACAGATAACCCTAACTCTTTAAAAAAAAATTCATTTTCCCGGAAAAAGTTCAAAACCATTCGAACCGCAATTGATTTGTTCGAATGGAAAAAATTTGGTGGGAAAATTTCGTGGGAAGGTTACAAGATTGTTCAAACTACACATATTTCATTCGAACAAAACATTTATGCTTTCGAATGGATAGTTTGGTGGGAAATTAAATTAGAATTGGCGGGAATTACATTAATGTAATTAATGTAAAAATATTTTAGTGATTTCTTTTTATGTTAAATAAGATTTTTAGTTAAATAAATATTACTTTAAAGATAGTGTCATTTTTTATATTATCATGAACGGTAAGTGAAAAAAGAAAAAAAACATAATTAACAATAAACAAGCTAGTAAACACTAAAAATAAAAACAATACATTAATTGCATCCCAAAAATATAATGTGTGGCGGGAATATAATGTATGACTATTTGAATATTTAAATAAATTATACAAAATACAAATAGTCATGATTGTCCATACAAAAAACCACATTTAATACAAATAAAAGATATACACTACTGGGCCAGCTCGTGTAGCACCGCCTCTGCTCGAGCAAGGCATGTCTCAATATCTGTCACTCGAGACATGAGCTTCGACTCAATCTTTGAGAGGGCAACCCAGACTGGATCAATGATCTTTGATGTCTGTGCGCATCTTTGCACGCATGATATCTACAATCTCCTCATGAGTAGCAGTGCGTCATGCACCCAGTGTAGATGCCTCACCCGATACACCATGTTCATCTCCCTGAATGTCGACCTCCTCTGTAGTGGGTGCACGAATACAAAATCTGGAGTGTCTCGTGCTACGAGACAAGGTCGTGGAGTTGATCGGTCCAATTGGCTCCCAAACATGCTCAAACACATCTGGCTTGACTTCCTTCACTAAAAGAAATTGTGTGAGTAAGACTCTAAATGGCAATATATCTATTGTAATATTGGTGGCCACTGATTGAATCCTAGGGAATATATATCTCGCTAGGTCGATAGGCACCCCACAATCGTAACATAACTGAAAATCGTACTGAGACACCCCGGACGAAAAGGTGTATGCGTCGTCATCATCCGTGTTGGCATGACCAAGTTCTCTATAAAACTGAGATACAATATTGATGTAGGAAACAATCTTGTCCGTCCCTTCATCCTTCTGGTCGATGATTGGTGTCCAACCACAATCGACCACCACAGATTAGAGAGAATGTCTCTCCCATAGAAGATCCCTAAAATCATCTATCTTCACCTACCTCTTCAAAAAACAATCCTCTCTTGGACTTCTTCACTAGAGGAATTCCCTGACGTAGCCCGCTTCTTTCCTCGAGAAGCCATTAGAATGACGCTAAATTTAATTTATAAAATTAAGGACAATGATTACAAAATATCATAATTATAATTAGAACAAGGTAAGTATATCTAACAATATCATATACGTTACATTATCTATTCAACTCTATAAAAAAAAATTAAAATAAGAAATGTATCGTTCGAATGCTTAACAACACGTTCCAACGGTTATATAGTGGGTTAGAACGGTATTAGATTACCGTTCGAACCATATAATATGGGTTCGAACGTTAACCATTCATATGCCGTTCAAACCTTTAAGACACGTTCGAACGACGATTTCTGGTTCGAGTTCAGCAATGGTTGAGTTAACTCAGCCATTGCCAAAACGTTAAATAATCGGTTTATAACCTTCGTTTTTCTTCCCACAACAACAAAGAGAGGCCGAGATGACCATAGACCCATCCGTCCTTCATTGAAAGCCAATTATGGGATTGAAATAGGATTTTTTTCAAAACTCCATTTTCAACCCATTTAAAACAACTTTTAGGATAAAATAATTGGTAAAAACGTTGGGGAGATCACGTACCTGTTGCGGGTTAGAAAGTGGTGGTGGACGATGGCTTTGACGGCGGTGTGTGGTAGTTCTTGGCACTGGTGTGGTGGAGTTCCTTGGCCTTTTACGTCCTAACAGTGCGAGCTAGGTCTGGACACAATTCCTAATATTTATTTTTTACCGTTCGATCGAATAGTCATTATGTTCGAATGGTTTCCATAAATATTTTATCCGTTCGAACGTTTTACGAATATCGTTCAAATCGAAAAACAATATTGCGTTAGTTAATATTATATTTGTTATATAATATAGTATTTATATATATATATAGCTTTTTTCATAGGAAATAGATATCATTTCATTCATAAGGAAGTTATATCTGTCACTTCACCTACAAGCCAAACTAACTTCTGTTGTAAGCTTCCCCGTACACAAATATTTTGCGACAGGCATTGTCTGAACTTCATAAAAACTCTCAAATGAGAGTATCAATCTCTGTATAAAACAAAGATTAAAAAAATCCCGCATCCAAACTCCATCCTCCAAAAGATGAGAAGTGAACAAAACACCCATCCTCCTAACCAGAGGAGGGAGGAACCCACACTGCTATGGACATAAGTCCAATAGCCTATTTCACTTTATTTTTCCTACAACCAAAACCCAACAAACAAGTACCAACAAAAAACATACCAACATTACGTCGGGAATACAGTAACGGAAACAATAAACAACCACCAACAAATAGAAACAGAAAAGCAGATAAGGGACTTGGTGGAGGTGCGTGAAAGACATGCGCTACTCTAGGAAGGAGCCGATCGATCGGTCAAGACAGTGCCGGTGTACTGGGCCCTGAGCTGCCGTTCATGGCATAGACGGAAATGGGTGCAGCGCGCCCAACTCGGACGACATCAAGATCAGTGGGTAAGGTGTCTCTCGATGATGCGCATGTAGGAAGATGGTCACCGGAGAAACTCGAATTGACAACCCCCCTTATTCGGCTGAAAAAACTGAAATAAAAGAAAAAAAAAAACCGTCAGAGACACAGAGCCGACATTAGAAAGGGAGGAGAGGAAAGAGAAGGGGAAGCCGAAGCTCCCCCTCGTATACTATATATACTTATACTACTTATATAATACTTATAGGTAATTATTATATACTTATATACTACTTATATATACTTATATACTACAATATATTATACTTATATATACAACTATATAATTATATACTACTATATATATAATATACTTATATAGTTATACTTATATATATATTTGTTAACTTATATTACATATACTCCCTAAAAGAAGTTTCATTAATCAAATAAATTAATTTTTTAACAAAAAATAAGATTAAAAGAAAAGAAAAACAGATAAATTTCTTAAAATAAGAATTAAAATATAAAAGAATTGAAAAACAATTAAAAGATCCCTTTTAAATTCAAAATTTTAATAATTTTAAATTATAATTGAAAAAGAAGTATGTTGTAACTTGCCTAATGCTTTTTGGAATAGAAAACAACATATAGTTGAATTACCTTATGAAAAAGAAGTTTTTAAAAAGAATATTCCTACTAAAACTAGATCAACTCAAATGAACAATAAATTATTTGAATTCTGTAAAAAAATAAATTAATGATTTATTAACAAAAGGAATAATTAGGAATATTATATAATACTACTATATTATATACTAATAAGAAGATATATCATATAATATACTTATATATAGTTATACTTATATATAGTTATACTTATACATACTTATAAGTATAAGAATATATATACTTATACTTATACTAATACGTATATACTTATAAGAATATATACTACTATATAGTATACTTATACATATTATACTTATTAACTTATACTTATATATACTCTTAGCTTGAATATTATACTTATATATACCTATACTTTTATATATATACTTATAAAATTAGATATATAATATACTTATATATATTATGTACGTTCGAACAGAATTTTATTATGATTCAAACGTTGAATTAGGTGTTCAAATGGACATTTACAGCGTTCGAATGTATAAAATATGTTGGCATCATTGATAAGTAGTGGCAGGATCAATTTGCACCAAATTACACTTTCAAAATCTAGTTTGAACGTATATAATTGACGTTCGAACGTGTGTGAGCTGAATTGTTCCAGGCAGGAAATGTTTCCTGCTTCACTAATTTTGGATATGAATGGTTAGAAAATTCCATTCGAACAATAAAATAAGAAATAAGGCGTCCAAAAGCACAAACGTGCTAAACATTTGGGAGAATTTATTTTGGATAAACATAGAGCGTGAGAAAGAGAGAGACCGTGAGAAAGAGAGTGATGGTGAACGGAAGCTGCTTCGACTCTTTCTTTCTCTTCAATTTGCTAAGTTCTTTTACTTTGATGTTCTATTCCCATGGGATTTTTTATTCAAAAACTCAAATTTATGTTCTCTTCAATTTAATGAGTTCTATTCCCTTCTGTTTTTGAAAAAAAGATTAAGGTTAGAAGGATATATTTGTATTTGGATGTGGGAATATGAAAATATATTTGTGTTTGGATGTGGGAATATGAAAATATGGTTGTGTTTGTGCAATATTTGTGAAATGTTTGTGAAATATGCATCTTATGAGATTGTGTTTTTTCATGAATGTGTTCTCTGAGATTGTATTTTGTCTCTATTTCCAGTTTGGAATCTAGCTTGCAATCGTTGGGAAACTGTCCAAAGTGGACAGTTTGGAATTCTATCATTTATATGACAGATATAATCAATTTAAACTCTTTTGTTAATTAATTAAAATTTTGGTTCAGTGTTTCCTTACATTCTTCGGATATGTGGTCCGTAAGTTTCTTGGCCCATAAATAAGGTTGTCGACTTATTGTGACTAGCACACTTGGAGAATTGTGGGGAAGTGTTGTCGAAAGTTTTACTAACATCAAAGTTTCGGAGATTCGGCAGCTTAGCTTACTTATTATGTTGGTACCCTTACTCGCACGTATGCACCGATGGCTACATCCTCTCGGGCTAAAGTTCTCTAAGATTTGAAAGACCTCATCAAAAATCGTTGCCTGATAATAAGCTACATCCCAAGAAACTAAGTATAAAATGTTAATTTAAAACTATTTTATATTTATACTAATTGTTTATAACTTTTGAAAGGACGAGTTTGAGCTTAACTTTGGCCGACGAGAGGATCGACTAACAGTTGAGGAACTGATGTCGAATGCATTCCGGAGATACAAAGGTCGATGCCATGCACACTATCAGAAGTTCAGTACTACAACAGAGGCGTGCCAAAACCCATTCCAAGCAATGCCATCAAACGAATAAGAGAAGGTTTGTGATATGTTTGAAAATCTTGCTTATTAGGTAATTTCGCTGCTATCTTTTTTTTATAATATATGATAGATGTATTAAACATACACTTATAATATTTTTTTTAGCAACGGAGTACTGTGAACAAAACAAATAGATCAACTTTAATGATACACCATCATAAGGGTTCTCGATCTTTTCATCATTTGTCTAAACAAATGGTAACTTATTCTAGTCCCCCTTAAATTTAACATATAATACACTTTTCTGATTTAAATTCTAATATAGATTTTCCTTTTGCAGGAAGAAGAAAGTTCTGCTAACTATGATCTGACCCAATTGTATGCTAAAGCATATAAAAATCGTGATGGTGTTTGGACCAATCTCGAAGCAGAGGCAAATTATGTAAGTTTAAGTTTTTTTAATTTCACTGTCTAATAATATTTTTGTTACTTATGCTAACTTTAATTTTTTTTTGTAGGACAAGATGATATATCTTAAGGAAACTTGTGAGATCCTTAGTTTTATGTGTTTTTATTTATTATTATTATTGATTGTGTTATTTTATTTTATTCTTGTTATGGTTGATGTGTATTTTACTCTATTTATTTATTTACCTTATATTTTTAATTTTGGTTGGGCCTTTGTTGTGTAGTGGATTGTGTGTAGTGTTTTTGTGTGGGTTTTCCATTTCGAGCCCAGCCCGTCTAAGTGAACTAAGTTGCAAACAAGGGGCCCAACCCCTTTATCCTATGCTATGCATTTTGACCACAAGTAAGACAACCCTAGTTCTTTCTATTTTTCCCCCTTCCCAGTGCCGCACAGCCCCCCAACCTCTCTTTCTTCCCTTTCTTCTTCCTACTGCAGAGAACCCCGCACGTCGTTCACTGCCTTGCGCCGCTGCCGCCGCACCTCCCACCCTACCTTGTCGTCTTTCATCTCTCTCTCTCTTTCTCTCTCTCTCTCTCTTTCTCACGCCGCCATAGCTAGCCCACGTAGATGGCGTCACCAACTTCCCTCGCCGGCCTCCTCCCTTTCCCCCAGCCACCAGAGCCTTCCTCTTTCTCCTTTCTCCCTGAGCCGCACCTCCCTCTCACGGGTTCTCCATATCTCGGCCTAGAACCACCACCTCCAGCAGTGCATTGCTACCCACGAGCATGCAGGACCTCCACGCCTTGGCCATGCCTTCCTCTACTAGCAACCATCTAGCCCAGTCGAGCCTCCCTCTCCCTTTCTCAGTTCAAAGCCCACGGTCAAGCCCCTTGAAACCCACGGCGCCTCTGTGCTCCACCCAACACCACTACCAAAGGACCACCGTGAGCCCCTCTACACCCAGATAAACCCAACCCAGCACCTAGAGAGGCCACCCAACCTAAGCCTAGATCTCTCTGTTAGGGTTTTGCCCCACTGTGCTCCGCCATGTCCAGCCACAGCAAGCTTGTCCTCCACTCACCATCACCCCAGATCCACCATCCCATTCGCGAGAAACGCATCCCTATCGCTGCTTTGTCGTTTTTGGTGCCACCTCGATGAGTCAAGTCTGCCTTGTCCTCCACTCACCATCACCCCAGATCCACCATCCCATTCACGAGAAACGCATCCCTATCGCTGCTTTGTTGCTTTTGGTGCCACCTCGATGAGTCAAGTCTGCCTTGCGTTGCATTTAATCTTCGTTTTCCATTTGTACAATAATCTAACAGTTTCATGTTCGTCCAAGCAGCGGCGCGCGCACTTGTCTAATCGCAGGACACCGTAGACCATCACGTGTACAATCATCCAGAAATTTGCCTGCCCACGCTGTAAGTAATCTTCCAATGCGACTGCTTTGAGGTGAAAATAATATTTTTACACTAACGCTTCTATAGTCTGATTGGTTGGGCTGAGCCTTGGGCCTAGTGGAGCGTTGGAAAAATTAAACTGTAGTTGAGGTTGATTTGGGCCTTGTGCTAGAAACGGAGGATGGGAAAACCCGTGTAGTTGTGATTGTGAATTGTGAAACTGGATGATTGGATGATTGAGATTGTTGTGGTTGTATGTGTTTGTTGAGTGATCTGCCATGTCATCCAATATTATGCTTATCATGCATCTGTGCATTTTATGTTATTGCTATCCGAGCTATTTATATAACTGTGTTGTGTTATGTCATATTGTGTGAACTTGAATTTGGGTTTGATGTGCTGGTTATAACGTGTGAGTGCGTGCATATCACAACCCTAAGCCGAGATGGCGCATTATCTTGGTGGAGCTCCTCTGGTCACTTGGGAGCATAATAAACTGATGTGACGTCCCCTGGGCTGTCATCAGGGGACAGTGAAGCCGGTCAAGACAATAACACTCTTGGCACTACCCGTGGCCCCTTGCTGGTGGGGCTAAAGGATGCCTGGTCATGGTAGGCGCCGGGCGTAGAGCTGGGCATCGCTCGTTACGAAATCACATGCACGGTCGTTACCCGTGGTATGATAAAAGGAGTTGGGGTGTGTGGATGGTCCCTAGGGGAGACCATGGTGCATGCGTAACTAAAATGATTGTATGGACTTTATATGGATCACGACCCCAAGCCACAATGGGGCATTATCTCGGTGAAGCTCTTCTAGTCACTCGGGAGCATAAGAAACTGATGTGACGTCCCCTGGACTGTCGTCGGGCAACACTGGGGTTGGTCAAAGGGTAACGCTCATGGCACTACCCGTGGCCGGGCGCGGAGCTGGGCATCTCTCGTTACGAAGTCACATGCACAGTCGTTACCTGTGGTGTGGCAAAGGGAACTAAGATGTACGGATGGTCCCGAGGGGAGACCATGGTATACATGTTAATAAACAATTTGTGCCATGGGCCAAAATGGAGTTTTTGGCGTGTGACTAAAATGTGCCTTTTTGGGGAAAGGGTGGATTTGTTCTTGCATGTTCTACTTTGTGGCTATGGATGTGTTGGTTGCATTAATATGTTTTAATCTTGAGGGCGCCACAATGCTGCTGTGGATCCATCTGTCAGCGATGCTCAGATCCTTTCTCAAGTACTTAGATCACGTTCTGGATATTTGAGAGGCTTAGGTTGCGTGAAGCCATCCTCAACATCATCATGCTCTTCTAAAACCAAATCGAATGACGACAAGACTAAGGAATTAGATGAAGCAACACTTGAAATAGAACGATTGAGATCCAAGAAAAAAGAGTTGTTGACCCGATTAGATCAAACAACGGATTTAGAGGCAAGATTAGAAGAAAACATGCAAAAGAGACTGGAGTTGAATAACCAAAAAATGTTTGAATGGTGGCAGTTAATGATGTCCCAAAACTTTATACCACCAACATAATGTTAAAATTTATTTTTTCTTTATTTGTCTTTCTATTATGATGCTCCAAAACATTTGAACAATTGTGATGTTTGAATTACAATTTGTGTAATATTAGTATGGTATTTTTAATTAAATTTTGTTCTGTATGATTAATATCGTTTGAATGGTAACTAACCAGTTCAAACGGTAAATTACCATTTATAAATTCATTCGAACAAAAAACTACCCATTCGAACAAGAACTTACGCATTCGAACGACAACCAAGAAATACAATTCATACGGCCATTTGAACAATAAATTATTTGTTCGAACACCATTCATATGCAAAACCCCGTTCGAACGTACAGAATTTGAAAAATAAATAGTCTGTTCGAACGGACATAATTTATGTTCAAACACAAGTCATTTGAAAAATTTATTGGTTCGAACGCATAAAATATGTTCGAACATTCCGGCCGTTCGAACATGATCAAATATAGTCATTTGTTCGAATGAAAATTTCTTATAGTTTGAATGGTAAGTGTCGATTCGAACTGATAGGATTCCATTCGAACATATTTTTTAGACGAAAATTGTTCATCCTAAAAAAAAAAACCGGTTCGAACAAGTTCGATTGGTTCCCCCCAATTTCATCCCTAAAAATTATATTTTGAGACAAACTTTTTGAGACAAAATAGATATGGAATTTTTTTGTCTCTAAAACCATTTTGGCACGAAAATTGGGTTTTTTGAGAGAAAATTATTCGTCTAAAAATACCCAATCTCTTGTAGTGTATATGCATATCATGTATCACATGTCTATATCGCGCATCATAACTCAAGCGATATCGATCTATTACATTAGAAACAGGATTCCTTCTATGCGAGCATATAATATATAAGACTAACAGTTAATAATATATTCTACGTACAACAAGGTTTACTTAATGGTATAACATTGTTTCAAAGTATATTTCACAAGATTTTCCAACTCGGCCTCGCTGATACGATCATCTCCATTACTGTCAGCATGGCAAAGTGCTCGAAAAGCTCGCCAGAATGGGACGGACGAACCAATGCTAGAGAAGGCATTTTCAAGCTCTTTCCTGCTTAGATACCCATCTTTGTCTTTGTCAAAACGTTTGAACATACCTTTCAACTGAAGTTCAGTGTATGGCACCTCCACCAGCTTCCTGACCTTTATCCTAGGGTAGTGGTCGTCAATGCTTGTCGTGGCAATACATGGACGAGACATAATTTTTGGTGTAATTTGGGGTTTGATTGATAAAGGGGTTCGCAAGGAAGAAGAGGTATGAGCTTCTACTTGGCTATGGTATGAACATAGGGAAGTATAGTGTATATATAGAACCTAATTAACCAGCCCATAATTCAAACCCAGCTAGAGTTAAAATTAGCAAATTAGGAAAGAGAAGAATCTAAGATATCTTACCGGCCAAAGATCTGATCTTCTTAGTCTCACGACTCCCAATGTGGGTAAAGATGCATTTTTGTAGAGGCGGCACTTTTAGTCGATCAATGGATCAAATCCAGCATCTATTGTTTGAGCAGATTGATTAGGATCCAAGCACGAAGAAAAGAAATGAATTATTGTAGAAAAGTATGAATCTAGTACTAGTCATGATCTTCCATTTGAAACAAGGTTGTAAAAAGATCATGTATAAATTAAAGATCAAGTTGTTATTTTTATATAAAATATAATAAACAATTCAATTTTTTCAAATCTCTAAACAATAATAATATTATTAAAAAGTAATATTTTTCTAATAAAACCATATATTCTCATCTTACTATCCAAATTAGCCCTAGACAATGAAAGAGACAAAAAAAATATATACAAATTAATGAGTTTTTATAATTGGTAACTCCATCGACATATATATATATATATAGTAGTTTTCATGCGGGCGGGACTTAAACAACATTCTTTTGTATAACAATATATATCGTTACGCTAATATTTACTGATCTCTCATCAGCAAACATACGTCTATATATATGCTAATATTACGTACTGCATGGTACTGGCCGGCCACAAGATCAGATCGATGCGGATAGCAAGGCTTATCAACCCTTGCTATATAATATAGGAATTTGATGCTGCTTGTTTCACATGCGTGATGATAATAAACTTTAATTTGAGGGGTCTACGTACTACCACATGAATTATTCACTCTTTATGTTGTTTTCCTTCTTCCAAAGCTAGAATCGCTGAACGTTGAAGAGTGATTAACACGACTAATGGGTAAAAGAATATGGCATGCAAATGATCATCGAGAATCTAATCTTTGATAGACCCACAGAAATTAAAAGCTTCAATTAAATCTTAACTTATACATAGTTGCTTTTTCTTTCTTTTTTCTTTTTCCTTTTAATAAGCAGTACCGACGAAATTATGGCATGCACCCATTATAAAGAGACTGAATGGAGAACAAAGGACTATTATTGGGAGTATCCAGAGACTGGATCTCTCTGTCCCTCTATATTCTAGCAATTCATCATGATCATCGTATTATTGCTCGATCGATCGGTCTTATATGTTATATGCTCCGAGCATCAGGGGGATTCCTAGCTATAGATCGATTGCTACGAATTGGAACCAATAACATACTTTCTATTTATTTATTTCATATTTGTAGTACTTGGCCGGGTGAGTTAGTACCACTGCTTGGTCGATCAAGCTCATATCTTTTTTCTTTTCTTTTTTTTCTTTTTCTTTTTTAATACAGAAGAGAAGAGGACGATATCCAATTTTATTGATAACTAGCCCTCACTTATTGCGGAGAAAAACCGTGATTATAATATGACACCTAGGGGTAACAAATAATAAAAAAATCAAATCCAGACATTGAAAAAAAAAAAAAAAAAAAAAAACCCAAACTCAATACCTTTTTTTTATTTATGAACGAAAATAGAATAGACTCTAGAAACCAACAAACGCAGGGCCAAAAAAATAAAACGAAGCATCAAATCAAAACTCTAGTAGATACGCAATGAAGGCAGCCACAAACTCTAGTAGTCAAGGTCATATCAAGTAAAAGTATACTAAAGCAAAGTAAAACAAGCAAATAATCATAAGACACAAACATTTACGAGATTCGGCGATGTGCCTAGGTCTACAGAATTGCAAAGGATTTTATTATCTTAAGAAATGATAAAATTTACTTTGGGGCGAAATACATAGTTCCAGACCGGTCATATTGTTCATAATTACATATTTAAAGACTTGTACAGTGAAAACCATAATTTCACAATTAATGCAATATTCATTCTAGCGAGGTGTTGAGCAAGCCTCGAACGAGATTTCTATCTAATCTTCGCTCTAGAGACATGTCGAGCGAGTGCCGAACAAACTTTACCTCTTGTGTTTCGCTTCTGCTTGGGCCTATCTGCCTAAGCCTACACTCTGTGACCCAAGCTACATTGAAAATCCACCAAAACAATTGTGAAGATTCCTTGTCAGGTCGGTTCATCAAATTGGGCCGCCACAAGACTAAACCATGCTCCACTAACCCAACACACTTTGTAGGATTTGAATTGGGCTTCGAAGTTCAAACAACATGAAAATGCAATGAGTTTGATCGGGAACGGTCAATTGCTTATCGGGGGAGTTCTATTAATAAATATGTAGTTATATATATATATATTTATAAAATGGGTGTATTTTGTAAAAACTTTTAGAATTATTTTATAATTTATTTTAAAAAAAGTATCCTTAATTTAAAACAGGATCGTAAAAAGGTTATATGCTTATCATTCCTTTATAAATATATGCATGTATAGATGCTAGAGCTGTTAAGGAAGAAATGGAAAGTGCAAATCTAGTGTCCAAGAATCATGCTACTACTAATATGCCCATGATTCAAGCTATTGCAAATCAGTCATCATTCAAGTCTTGAGGTCATAGTTCAGTGCAGACAACACAATCCAAGATATTAGCTCCATCATAGCTGCACTTTGAACATCCGAGCGGATAGGTATTCAATGTTGATTCGTTACCATGTATATATTAGGAGATTACTGCCTATAGATTTTATATATACTTGTACAAATCATGTAATGAAAGTGTGGAAAATTTCTTCATTCTATACTTTGTTCTGACATGGTATTATAGCCCCATGGTTAGCTTTGATCATTTCAAATTACTTGTTATGGTTGTCACAATTCCTTCCTGTTTTAACGAGTCATGAGTTTTTTGGCAATGTTGATGGCACTGAGCTATGCCCTTCATGAAACCATCCTGATTCTTAGAGTATAAATCCATATTATATCATCTGGAATAAGAAGCATCAATACCTTCTCAGTTGGATTAACACTTGAAGGCAAGTGTAGCAATCCTTAGCCTCAAGATTTTCCTCTCAATCTTTTTCCAGAATTTCCCATCTCAAAAGGCCTTTTCATAGTCTTTATCTTGACGCAGAGTCTTGCCAAGAATTTCTTTCCATAGCCAAGGCACTGGCTAATCAAGTAGTAGTAGCGGGGAAATGAGTAGATGATGACGATATCATCTCGTACATCACTCGAGGACTCAACCCCTCTTACACCTCCTTTGTCAGTGCCTTTAACTTTGCTACATGCAATACTCCCATGACCGTTGAAGAATTCCAAGAAGAATTATTAAATCATGAACTGTTACTAGCTACACAAACACCCTCCATTGAAGCCATGGGGTTTGCTCTCTACTTTCATTAACCTACATTCACCCTCCCCACTCAAAGTCTAAATACTCTGGCTCATCTAAAAAATATCAGCAATACAAGAACAAAAAAAAATTAGCCCCACATATGAACTTCAAGTCCAGCAACTCATCTTCCACACCTACACTAGTTCCATGTCAAATCTATGGATGAACAAATCACCAAACTTTGGATTGCTCTCATAGGATGGATCATGCTTACCAGGGTCATTATCTTCCCATACAATTAGCTGCCACAGTTTCCACCAAAAAATAAAAGCTCGAAGACCAAGCATGATATGTTAGACCAAACCAACAAGCAGATCCCGTAAGTCAAGCACAAAGTAATGATACAAATATGATCCCTGAAATCAAGCATACATTGATGAGCTCTTCAAAGCAGCTGTTACAGTTGGAGATTCCATAAATCAAGGATACGTTGACAATTGTTCTTGATATGCAGCCCAACTGATTTAGTTTCCTAGTTTTGCTCTGTTTCAGTAAATTCCCTTGTATACGTTTGCTGTAAATTTATTCTTATTCCTTTTAAAGCTGTAACCAACAGATTCTTGTGTATTATATATAGAAAGAATAAAATCAGAGAAAGGCAAGTTGGCCTTTACACGTTTCTTCCATATTTGTGTATTTTTCTTACATGGTATCAGAGCCTCTCAGGCTAACGCCAAACATCAATATCCTGCAACTACAGCTTCCGCATTATCACTCACAATGGCCTCTTCCCAAACCACTCCCCAATTCCCAAAATTGGATGGCCCCAATTATCTAACATGGAGGATCCAATTTCTTGTTTTTCTGAAGAGTCATGACATGGTTGGTCTGGTTGATGGATCAAACCCTACTCCAGATAAGACTCTCCCAGATAACTCCCCAAATCTGGAGTACAAGCACTGGTCTAAGCAAGATAACAGCGTCCTCAGTTGGCTATATGCCTCTATTGTGAAAAAACTAGTTTCCACCGTCCTTAATTTGGAGACCTCGAAACAAGTCTGGGACTCCCTTCAAGCTCGGTTCTCTTCAACTTCGAGTTCAAGGATTGTTTTCCTCAAATGGCAACTTCAAACAATTTCTCAAGGAAATCGACCCTGTCTGGCGTATATTGAAGAAGCTAAAACTCATCTCCGATCAACTCGCTGCTGCTGGTAAACCAGTAGATGAACAAAATTTGATCACGTACCTCTTGAGTGGACTCAAACCACATTTTATGCCCTTTGTTACTGCCTATACGTTTGCAACAAGGGACAAGGACCTTCCCATTGATGATTTCCAAACCGAGATGCTCAACTATGAAACATTGATGGAGTCGCCCAATTCCTCTGCACCTGTTGAAACCAACTTTGCATTTGCAGCATCACATCTGAAGGTGGGCAACATAAAAACATCAAAAGGGCTGGGCTTCTCTCCTCAGACCCGTTCCCCAAGTCGTCCTCAACAGAACGTGGGCTCTTCTACAAACCGGCCCAATACTACACAAGGCAGTGATAATAGGCCTATTTGTCAAATCTGTTAAAAGAAAGGCCACAAAGCACTTGATTGTTATCACAGATTGGATTTTAGTTACCAAGGATGACTCCCACCATCAGACCTTGCTGCTATGGCTACTGAAGGAAACAATTCTTATGCTCAACAGGTGTGGTACGCCGATAGTGGAGCCAACGCCCACATCACCAGTAACACAGCAAATCTCACCACCTCGCAGCCTTATGAAGGAGGAGAAACTATAACGGTTGGAAATGGCTCAGGTTTGGTGATTAAAAACATGGGTACCTCGTCTCTCAAAACACAAAATTCAGATTTCAACCTAACCAATGTTCTTCATTGCCCAAATACGTCCTCTAATTTAATTTCTATCAATCATTTTTGCTTAGATAATGATTATCATGTCATACTCATTGGAAGTGATTTTTTTGTGAAGGAGAACAACACGGGGCGACTTCTACTCCAAGGGCAGGTTGAGAATGTACTCTATCCCATCCCAGGCACCACATCTTCTACGAATAAAATTTCATGTTTTGTGGCCAATCTTAGTGTGTCCACCACTTTCGACATATGGCATGATTGATTAGGCCATCCGTCTCAAGCTAGTTTAAATCATTTGTCTCGTTCAAAATATTTAGACATTTCAATCTCGAATAAATCTGGATTTTGCTCATTTTGTCCTTTAGGGAAATCAAAACAATTACCTTTTAGTGACTCAACTCGCCAATCTTCTCGACCTTTAGCTCTTATTCATTCAGATGTATGGACATCTCCTATGTATTTGGTTGGTGGAGCAAAGTATTATGTCCTTTTAGTTGATGATTTTTCACGAGTTACTTGGTTATATATCCCATTAAATCAAAACATGAGGTGTTTGCTATTTTCACAAAATTTAAATCCCTTGTGGAAAATGTCTTCTCTTGTAAAATTCAACAACTACAAACGGACAATGGTGGCGAATTTCTTTCCACTTCTTTTAAATCTTTTCTACAAGAAAATGGCATCTTTCATCGCTTAACATGTCCTCACACGTCTCAACAAAATGATATTGCTGAGCGAAAGCATCGCCATATTGTCGAGACTGGACTAACTCTTCTAGCCCGCTCTCACATACCCAACACATATTGGGCCGATGCTTTTCTTACCTCTGTTTATCTCATTAACCGACTCCCAACAAAAGTGCTAAATAATTTAACTCCTTTTTACATGCTTCATAAACAAATTCCAAAATATTCTCATTTGAAAATTTTTGGCTTTGCATGTAAAGAGTTCATTTTTATTGGCTATGCCAGCCAACAAAGGGGGTATAGATGTCTAGACTATACGTCGGGACGTGTGTATATTTCCCTCAATATGGTCTTCAACGAAACTCATTTTCCAGGGAAAAGTGGAGTCCTTTCACCACGTGCCTCAACGAGGGAAGAAACCCCAGGTATGACTCTTCCAGAATTTTCTATTTCAGCCCCATCCCTTTTTGAAACTCAAACTCCCGAAAATGAAGCCAACCCATCTGGAATCAACTCAAATCAACCTCAGCCTTATCTCTCGGCCGATCCTGATACCGAAAACACCCAAACCCACCCACACCAATCCGTGCAAAATCACAACCCAGATTCCTGTAATTCTCTCTTTCAAAATCCAGAAACCCACTCCAATCCACATCATGTAGCATCACCAAATCCCACTGCATCCACTCACACCGAAAATTCCATCATTGAACCCAATCAAGTAACCACTCGATCGATGATCGGAACCTGACAATCACCGAACCTGAACCAACAACTTACGCACAAGCAATAACTTCTCTCGAATGGCGTGCTGCGATGGATCGTGAGTTTGATGCTTTAATGGTGAATGGAACTTGGTCACTCTGTCCTCGCCCATCTGGTAAGAATGTTGTTCAAAATAAATGGGTCTTTAAAATTAAACGACTCTCTGATGGCAGTATTGAGCGCTATAAAGCGTGTTTGGTTGCAAAAGGATTTAATCAACACTATGGACTTGATTATGGAGAAACCTTTTCTCCAGTGGTGAAACACACCGCAGTGCGCATGATTATTGCTTTAGCTGTGTCCTTTAATTGGAATATTCATCAAATCGACATCTCAAATGCTTTTCTGCATGGGCTACTAGATGAAGAAGTTTTCATGGAGCAACCTAAGGGATTTGTTGATGAAAATTACCCTGACCATGTTTGTCGATTACACAAGTCCCTTTATGGACTTAAACAAGCACCACATGCTTGGTTTCGTCGTCTCTCTCAATGCCTTTTGGAATATGGTTTCATTGAGTCTAATGCTGATTATTCTCTTTTTATCTATGCAAATGATTCTCTGAAATTGTATGTACTGATTTATGTGGACGACATACTTGTCACGGCTCAAGCAATAGTGCCATTGATTCCTTCATTTTGTCACTCAAAGAATCATTTCTTGTTAAAGATTTGGGTGAGCTGAGTTTCTTCCTAGGTGTCCAAGCAACCCGTGACAAAGACGGCCTTCATCTACGTCAGATAAGATACATCACTGACTTCCTAGATAGCACTAAAATGGGTGGTGCCAAACCTCTATATTGTCCAACAACATCAGGACCAAAACTATCATCTGAAGAATGTGAACTCTTGATGGACCCGACTGAGTATCGTCGTGTAGTTGGAGCCCTTCAGTATTGCACAATATCACGACTTGATATAGCCTATGCAGTAAATCAACTGTGTCAATTTATGCACAATCCCCATGAGCCACATTGGGTTGCTGCAAAACGTGTGCTTCGATACCTCAAAGGTACACTCAATTATGGTCTTTATTTTTCACCCAGTGATATTAACCTACATGCTTATTGTGATTCCGACTGGGCGGGAAATCCCGATGATCGACGAAGCACAACTGGTTATGGCATATTTCTTGGTCCTAATCTTATCACTTGGACAGCAAAGAAACAGCCTATAGTGTCCAAAAGTAGCACCGAATTAGAGTACCGTAGCATAGCAATTGCAACGGCTGAATTATTGTAAAAGGATGCTAATGAAGCAAAATTCGAGTTCAACTTTCATCTACACCAACAATTTGGTGCGATAACATTGGAGCCATTGCTTTGGCCTCCAATCCGGTGTTTCATGCAAGAACGAAACATGTTGAAGTCGATTACCATTTCATCCGCGAAAAAGTACTCAACAAAGACATCCAAGTCAACCATATATCAACATTTGATCAGATTGGTGACATGTTTCCAAAAGGACACACGACTCCAAGATTTGCATTCCTTCGAGACAAATTAATGGTAATATTGATTCCCATTAATTTGAGGGGAGGTGTTAGACCAAACCAACAAGCAGATCCTGTAAGTCAAGCACAAAGTAATGATACAAATATGATCCCTGAAATCAAGCATACATTGATGAGCTCTTCAAAGCAGCTATTACAGTTGAAGATTCCATAAATAAAGGATACGTTGACAATTGTTCCTGATATGCAGCCCAACTGATTTAGTTTCCTAGTTTTGCTCTGTTTCAGTAAATTCCCTTGTATACGTTTACTGTAAATTTATTCTTATTCCTTTTAAAGCTGTAACTGACAGATTCTTGTGTATTATATATAGAAAGAATAAAATCATAGAAAGGCAAGTTGGCCTTTACACTTTTCTTTCATATTTGTTTACTTTTCTTACAATGTTGACAGTGGGGCAATCACTCATATTACAACTGTCTGCATAATCTCTCAAATCAACACCCATATCAAGGTTCTGAGTCAGTTGCAATTGACAATGGTTCCTCTCTACCTATACTACATTCTGGTTCTAGCATAGCTCATACTCCAACCTCCTTATTTAAATTAAATAATGTATTTTATTGTCCTAACTAAAGCTCCAGTCAATCATCGAAGCATCCAGAAACTGTGTGCAAACAATAAATGTTTTTTTTTTTTAACTCACTGTATCTGATGATTTATCAAGGACATGACCAAGAAGCTACTACATCCGAGGTACAGTAAGGATGGGCTATACCCCCATCCACCTATGAAGAGTATTTCTAAAACATAACATGAGGTTCACTTGCATGTTGAGAGTCAAAGCATCAAAGTCTCTGTGGAATCTCAGTCTTGGACACCCAGCCCAACTAATAACTGATCATGTTCTCAGGCACTTTGAACTTCTAGTGTCCCCACAAAATGTATCTTCCTTTGTATATGAACCTTGTCAACTTGTAAAATTAAAACAACTACCCTTTAATAGTTCTTCAAAATTCAGCTTAAATCCTTTAAAAACATTCATTTTTGTGTTTAATAATATCTTATTTCATCTATTGGAGGTTGTAACCATTATTTTATTTTTATTGATGAATTCTCCATGTTTAAGCTGTTATTTTCAATGACTAAAAATATGAAGTTTTCTCATGCTTTGTCAAGTTTAAGTGCTTTGTTGAAAATCAGTTCAATACTAGCATCAAGTCTTTACAAATTAAAGGAGGTGGTGAGCTCACCTGACATCAGTTCAAGCAGCTCTTAGACACACATGAAATCCTTCATTGATGTCTTGTTTTGGACATGTGTTCCGATGCATGCATGTGAGGATACATGATTGCTTATGTGAAGAGAGATGTTAGATATTAAGAAGCTACCCATGAATATATAGTTCATACAACGATAATTTCTTTATATCAAAGAAAATTGCAGTAGTACTACTACAGTACCTAAGGGTGGGCAGCGGGTCCCAACCACCCGTCCCATACCCCCATGGTCCAACCCCTGTCGTAGACAAAGTGTAGGCATCTGCCCACAAGCTAAAGCCTTGCATGGATCAGGCCCACCCGGGATATCCCCCATTCAAGCCCCTGCCACCCACACACACACACACACACACACACATATATATAATTAGATTTATAATGAAACAAAGTCGTTTTGGGTATCCACAAAATGATGTCGCTTCATTATCAGGTTAATTAAACCATCTCTAGTTTCCCCCCACCCCGTGTGTCAAATACTTAGTCACTCTCAGATCCACTCACTCTTAGCTCTATGTGAATCTCACGAATCAGATCCTTCTCACTCTACTCTCAACCAGTCTCTCATGCTCTCGTTGCCACAGCCATCGTCTGCAACTCATGTTGTCACCGCGGTTCGAAACTCCTTCTCTCTTCTTTGTAAGTATCAATCTGAAATGCCTTTTCATTTGTTTTTTCTTTTTTTGCAATGGAGTCATGAATTATGAAGGATGGGATTTTTATTGGTTTTGGAGGATGGAATTGTGTTTTGGATGTTGTGGAGGATGGGATTGATTGGTATTTCATGTTTGTATGTTGATTGTGACTAATTAGGTTTTCAATCCAAAACCCTAACTTGTGTTAGGGCTTTAGCTTGTAATCCTAACATAAATTAGGGTTTGGATTGATCCCTTAAATAAATTTATTACTTGTTTGATGGGTTTCAATTCGAAATCATAATTTATCTTAAGGTCTTCTCTAATTGAAACCCTAAATTAAGTTAGGGCTCATTATGAAATCCTAACCTAATTTTATTTGGAGTTTCAAAATCGAAACCCCAAATAATTTTGAAGTTTCAGTTTTGAAACCCCAAACTGTTTTGGTGGGGTTTCAAAACTGAAACACTAGTCAATTTTGGGTTTCACTTTTGACATGCCAATTTGTTTCAAGGTTTCAAAACTGAAAGCCCAAACTATTTGTGAGATTTGAGCTTGTGTGATTTGTATGACTTTAATTGTTATGTGGTTTTTGTATCATATCATATATTTGTGAGTTTGTAACTCCATAGATAGTGGATCAAGTCTGAATACTAGCACTATTTCTAGTATAACCATTGTGGAAAGGTTTATGGATGTTATTATAAACAACATGGAACATTCCAATTTAAGGTCTATTTAGAAGAACAATATAAGAAAAGTCCGGTAAGACGTTCTTTTTTTTTAAAGAGTTAATCGAGATTGGAGATTGGACTTAAAAAGATGGAGGATTGGAGTAGTGGAGAAAGTACGTTGAAAATGTTTATGAAGTATGATCCGGAGGGGCGCATGAGTCATTTAGCTCTTATGGTCATAATGGATGAGGTACTCCTTCGGTTTATGAAAGGTGAAGGGTTCCAAGTATATTCTAAGTTCTTGGAACCTAGGTTTAACATTGCTTCTCGTAATATGGTGGTGAAGGATATTCTTAAATTATATAGTGTATAAAAAGTCTTATCGTCAAAATTATTGAAGGGTCAAAATGTTTGCCTCACCACTAAAACATGGAAATCGGTCCAAAACTTGAATTGCATGTCTTTGACTGCCCATTTTGTAGATTGTGATTGGAAATTCTACAAAAAGATTCTCAAGTTTTGTTTAATTGCCAATCACAAAGGCGAGCCCATTGAGAATGCTTTGGAGGCTGCAATAAACAAGTGGGATTTGGAGCGGGTTGTGACAATAACGGTTAACAATGTCTAGTCTAACGATACCGCACTTGAGTATCTTAAAAATAAGGTTAGAGATAACAATTTGATAATTTTGGGTGATGAGTTTTGGCACATTTGATGTGTTGAATATTCTTCAATCTTATAGTGACCAACAATTTGAAAGATATTCATGAGTTGGTTGCAGAAGTAAGAATTGCAATTAGGTTTGTGAGATCCTCATCAGCTAGGCTTGAGAAATTTAAGGTGTTTGTTCATGCTGCAGGCATACAATACAAGAAGATGTGTTATAATGTTTCTACAAGATGAAACTTAACCTTCTTGATGTTAGAGATGGTCGAGAAGTATAGATTGGCATTTGATGTCATGGGTGAGGAGGACAACATATCTATTTGTCACTTTGAGGAGGAGGACGAGAGATCGGGGTGACCTACCGATTATGATTAGGATAATGTGTGAACTTTTGTAGAATTCTTGAGGATTTTCTATGATCGAGGTGACATACATCATTTCCAAGTCTCTGTATGTTACATTCAATGAATGCTCTCAACAAGTTTGTCAGGTAAAAGAGCAGTTGGATGAAATGTGCAATTAGTGATGCTACTTTACGGATTATGGCAGAGCATGAGGCTCAAGTATGAGAAATGAGATTTAAGTCGGACCAACATTTTTCTATATGTAGCTATTGCTCTTGACCCTAGGTATAAAATTGATACCATGACATTTGGCAAAGAAAGCACTAACAGGAAGGCATGGACAAATCAACTTGTGGTAAGGGTTAAGTACACATTTGGTCAATTGCATGATGAGTTTGCCACATTAAAAGGTGCTACCACATCTACTCCTCCCAAAGTTGCAATACTGAAAAAGTGTAGGTGGGGCGAAAGGTATGGTGAGAACCTCGAGCTTCAGAAGACTTCAGACGACCAATCAAACTTGGATAGATACTTGTTAACAGACATACACCCAGTTTGATATCTTATCTTGGTGGAATGTCAATGTCGTCAAGTATCCCACTGTTGGAAATAGTTCGCAGTATTTTGGCCATCCCTATTTCTATCGTAGCGTCAGAGTCTGCCTTTAGCACCAAGGGTGCATGTAACACCCCGTATTTTAGTGTATTTTAATGAAGGATTATTTTAATTAATTTAAGGATTTATTCTCTTGTTTTAAAATTAAGAGAGTTTTGAAATATTATTTTATATTATTTTATGTTGTGAAAATTATTTATTTTATATGTTTTTTTGTATCAAATAAAATTCTGGTACTTAGTAGATTTATTTATTTTAACCGCTGTGACTCTTTGGTGCTCTGGTTGCACGTTGCACACACTTGAGCACTTATCGTTGGGATGTGTGACCCGTGTTGTCATCATCCTGACGTCACGACTCTTGTTTTGTTTTGTACGTGGGAGTCGGGGCGTCACAGGTGGTATCAGAGCAGTTCGGCTCTGGGTAAAACCACATGTCCCTTAGGTGCAGTACCAGAAAGTTTTAAAGTCGTAATTTGAAATTATTTGATTTGAAATATGTTATTTCGATCATTTTAATTTATTGTAAGTTATTATATTTCGTTGGTTTTATTCTACTTTAATTTTTATGTTGTGTTATTTTATTTTATTTGGGTGTTCCTTTTGCTCTTATCTGAAATTTTTGTCTGGAGACTTAAGTGGGGTTATGGAATTACGCTATGGCAAGAAGATGGTACGACCGAGGAGGCCATTGTTAGGTATTAATATTTAGTGTGGTAGGCTTGAAATTTTATTAATCTGGTTCGCTTGGGTATTATCGAGGCTTGTAAGGAACGTTATGGTCTGGGTGATCTCTTTCGTAGGATAATTGTGGTTTTAGATTTTATAGAAATTTGATATGAGGCTTTAGAATTGGAGGTTGTAAGTTCAACGAATTTAAGGATGGGTTTATGAAAATATCACTAAAGGTTTAAGGTTCTGCAGACTACAAGAAATGATTGGTTATTATTTAATGTCTTAGATTTGAAAGGCTTTGGGAGTTGATTGATTTATTACTGAATATAGGTTCTTCGATTTTACAGATTTCGGAAAGTGATTCTATTTTTTTTTTTAATTTGAGGTTTTAAAATTTCAGATTTGAGGACTAATTAAAATAAGATTTAAGTTTTAATTATGCAGGCTTGGGGTGCTAGCTTGATTTATTTTAGAGACCGAATAGGCTATAATCATTAAAATAGGTTTGACCAGAGTTGAGTATTGATATAGGAATTTTAAGGAGGATTTTTCTTTGGGGATTGAAGGTATTGATTTAGTTTGTGTCTTTATTTGAGAATTGTAGATTTGGATTGGATCCAGGAAAATAATTGTTATTAATTCAAGGTTATAGTGACAGGTTTCAAGATTGATCGATATTAATTTAAGGATAATAGTTGGTGCAGATTCAAAAAGGAATTCTGAATGAGTTTGAGGAAAGTGTATTAATTCATAGTTTTGGGAAATCAAGAATTTTCTACCAATTGTGGTGAGAGTTTTCTGGTTAGTAAGTGTTGAGCTGCCTTGTACTCAATGGTGTTTTGTGATATGATTAAGGATTCAAATCTTGTGTTGATTTTAAGGAACTATTGGTGATTTGAAAATTTGAGTCGATACTTATAAGTAGAGATTAATCTTTTGGTTGTGCAAATTATGCTTATGAATGGTTGACTTTGGGAGTGGTCATTAGGTTACCAAAGGTATAGAACTCAAGGAAGGTTTGGGAAGTTATAGCATAAGAGTTAGTTGAGGTTAGCAGTTTATTGCGTGAAGAAAATCATTGGAATCTTCTAGGTGTTGTATTAAGGTTCTTGTGGAATGTAGATTTCAGATTTCATAGCCACCCTAGGAGTACTGGGAGACTAATGTGAGTATTATGGAATCGCCTATGGGAGTAGACTTAGGAGAGGATTACTCATGCTTGTTAAGAGTTGTTGATGGCTTGGTCTTCTTTAGCGTGTTCGGAGTTGTAGCTGTAACTGCTTTAGTGTTGATGTTTGACCCCGCAAATTTCGAGGATAAAATTTTATTTAAGGGGGGGAGAATGTAACACCCCGTATTTTAGTGTATTTTAATGAAGAATTATTTTAATTAATTTAAGGATTTATTCTCTTGTTTTAAAATTAAAAGAGTTTTGAAATATTATTTTATGTTGTGAAAATTATTTATTTTATATGTTTTTTTGTATTAAATAAAATTCTGGTACTTAGTAGATTTATTTATTTTAACCGCTACGACTCTTTGGTGCTCTAGTTGCACGTTGCACACACTTGAACACTTATCGTTGGGATGTGTGACCCGTGTTGTCATCATCCTGACGTCACGACTCCTGTATTTTTTTGTACGTGGGAGTCGGGGCGTCACAGTGCATATTGGATCCATTTCAGAGTTCATTATCTCCTAACACTCTGGAGGCTTTAATTTACACCTAGAATCAGATTAAATGGAAAGCAATTCATATTACGAATGTGGTAGACTATGTGGAGGCCTATGAGAAGGATGATGTTGATTAGCTTGGAAGTGAGAATCACTCTTAATTCATTATTTTGCTTTTACTTATAATAGATTGTGTTATATTTATTTGAAAATTTTAATTTCAAATTCAATTGTTGTGAAGACAATTTCGGGAAATGAGGCTCCATCTCAATCTACATCGGCCTCAAGTTGCCTAATCCACCGTGGTTATTGGTTTGTTCACTTCATTAGTTATTTATTTGGAAAGTTTTTACATATGTATATAACGTTATTAATTCATAATTTCATATTATCATTTTTTTTCTTCAGATTTTCTAATGTCACAGCTTGCCACTTCACTTGGAGTAAATCATCTTGCTACAAGCCTTGAAGCCTATGTTCATGTTGTTATATTTGTTTACCTTTTTTGAATATTTATTTCAATTCTTGAAACATTATTATTCATATTCTCATTTTTTTCGTATTTTTTCTCAAGTTTTATAATATCTCGTCACTTGGAGTAACCATCTCAATGATCTCATCTTGCTACAACTACAAGCTTATGTTTATGTTGTTACTTTTGTAGTTTTGTTTTCTATTTTTTTAAGATGTATTTAAATTCTTGAAACATTTTTATTCATTCAATTTATTTGAAAATTTGTAATATCTTTACACTAATTTGAAATAGTTTTTTTTATTAATGTGTAATAGTCTATAGTACTTGTAATAACTTAGAAATATTTGTTACAACTTAGAACTTAGTAACTTTATTTGGGATAATTTAATTTTATGTTTTATGCATTTAAGTTTAATTTTTATTTTATGTATTTAATTGGTTTTCAAATTTTTTTTTGTTGAATTATGAAAAGAAAAAAATGCAATTTGGATTTAAGAAACATTTTTGAGTCTAGAAAGAGGTTTTGGACCCAATGGAAAGATTGGCCCAATGAGATTCACGAGAGGCCAATCCGCCACCCAGCTGCCTGACGGGGGGGCCCACCCTCGAGGGGCGGGGCCAGGGCCACATTATAGATTTATATAGAGATGCGAGTAAATAGAGATGCAAGTAGCTACCTTCTTTATCATGTTAGCTTTATTCTAACTTCATCTCTATATAATAACTTTATTCTCCAAAATAAACATAGATTGATACTCATCCTCTTAATTTGATGCATGATATAAAAATATGTATCATATAAAATTGATATCAATGCAGATAAGGGTGATTACTTTCGAGGTCCTGTATATATACCATCGATCGATTCCATTATCCATTCAGTCAATATATATCACGAGAAAGAATTAGAACAAGGTATTAATATTGGAAAAACAATTCTTTGAAAACTTCATCAACCAGAGAGCATAAAAACCAAAATCATATTTTAATTACTTAAAATTAGTACAAAACTAACGCCACATGACTCGATTATTTCCAACGGCCACGCATGGCATGGGTACACCACTTATGTGTACACAGCGACAGCTTCCGGTCACAAGTAATGCTATACTTCATATTTCTATTCTATTCTTATCCCACTATGTAAGATGTGACACATTTATCATTATTGGATGATAAAGAATCATCTAATAAAAAATTATTCAACGGTGATAAATGTATCACATCTTATATAGTAGAATGAGAATCGAATGGTAGTGTGGTGTATAAAATTTTCATATCCATAATATTAAGTATTGTTCATGGCCTGGCCGGCCTATTCATTTCATTTTTATTCTAACATAAGCTAAGAGCCTGATTTTATCTACCAACTTAAACGTACGAAAAATAAAGTTTTGAGTTTATATATACTGTATTATATACATCTTATCACATATCTATGTCGTCATAGCGATGATCTATGACATTAGAAACACGATTCCTTCTCTGCAAGTATATATTAAATAAGACTAACAATCGATAATTTTAAGTACAAGATTTTCCAACTTGGCCTCAGCGCTGATGCGTCAATCTCCATTACTATCAGCATGCCAAAGTAGTCGAAGAGCTCGCCAGAGAGAGGGAGACGAACCAAGGAAACATGAGTCATTTCCAAGCTCTTTCCTGCTTAGATATGCATCTTTGAATGCGTCACAGTGTTTAAGCTTACCTTTCAATTGCGATTCAGTACCGTATGACACCTCCACCTTCTTGTCCTTTATCCTGGGACAGTGGTTGTCGATGTTTTTCGGGACAATATATGGAAGAGACATAATTTTTGGTGAAATTTGGGGTTTGTTTAATAAAGGGGTTGGCAAGTAAGAAGAGATATAAGCTTCTACTTGGCTATGGTGTGAACATAAGGAAGTAGTATAGTCGTGTATATATAGAACAAAATTAACCAGCCAAAAGGACTTCAAACCCAGCTAGAGTTTAAATTAAATTAGCAAATTAGGAAAGAGAAAAATCTAAGATATCCTACCCATGATCTCTATGAGTCTGATCATGACTCCCAATGTGGGTAAAGATGCATTCTTGTAGAGGTGGCACTTTAGATCAATGGAACAAATGCAGCATCTATTTCTTTACCATATTGATTAGTATCCACCAAAAAAGAAATGCATTATTGTAGAAAAGTAAGAATAAGCTGATCTTCCATTTAAAATAAATTTGTAAAACGCTACAAGAAAGTTGCTTATCTGTGGCTAGTTATTTTCTGTAAAAACGATTATTTTATATTAAAATGAGTCTGTTTTCGTCACAAATCGTCATTCTCGTCGCTAATCTATCATAAATGCTCGTTTGTTTTGCCGTGAAAAGATGTACAAATTAACGATCAAGTTGTCTTTAGCTCGTTAGAGGGGTATGCACATATAGATCAAAGACAAAGACAACGAAAGAGAAAACAAAATACAAATTAATGCGTTTTTAAAATTGGTAACTCCATTGGCCTCCTAATTTTCATGCAGGACTTAAACAACATTATATTTTATAACAATATAATTATGAAAAATTCTACTTATCATGTCTAATACAATCTATGATTTGTCATTTTTAAAGAATTTTACATCATGATAATTATAAAGTTTAATTTGTGGGGTCTAAGTACTACCGTATNTTTTTTTTATTTTTTTTTTTTTTTTTTTTTTTTTTTTTTTTTTTTTTTTTTGAGCAAAGAATCATTGAGCGTTGAAGAGTGATTAACACGACTAATATTGCATGGGTAAAAGAATATGGCAAATGATCATCGAGATCAATCTAATCTTTAACAGATCCACAGAAACATATACATGCATGCATTGCACTCCCATTATAAAATTTATGGTTCGAGGTGCTTGACAGGAATCAACTTTGAATTTTCTAAAGAGATTGGGTTGAGATGAAAGTTATAAGTTGATGAATAAAATATTATTCGAATATAATTTTTTAATATTATTATTATTTTGATATTTAAAAAAATTAAATTATTTATTATATTTTATGTGAGAATTTAAAAAAAATATAATAATAAAATAAAATAAATTGAGATGAATTAAGAAATTTCTTAATCCAAACCGGGCCACCCATGAACAGAAAAGAACTATTAATGGGAGCATCCCGAGAATGGATCTCCCTGTCCCTCTGTATTCTATTGCCACGTTCTAGCAAATGATCATCGCATTGTTGCTCGATCGGTCTTGTATATTATATTCTCCGAACTGCATGCATGTGGGATTCTTATTTATTTATTTGTTTCATACTTGTTGTTAGGTTGACCCGATTCCAAAACGGCATTCCCCAACCATAGGTGTTGTAACTGTTTAAAAGGTCATTACCAATCATACATATTTTCTTCAAATATACCAATCATAAATTGAGTTGACCCGAAAGTATTACTATCTCGTTTGAACCCGTTGTCACCCATCAATAATTCAGACGTCACTCAGCTTACCAGAATTTTAATAACAAGTAAACAAATATAATGCCAACAAACATGCAACAATTTCTCAGTGAATGACATAGCAACAGTGTAAACATGTAATACAACCACTCATTTATATCAGCAAACAATATTAAACATCATAACCAACTACATACTTCATTCTCAATGCTTCGCGGGGCCCTTGGCCACAGATTCACAAACTACTACTAAACTATTCCCAACACTCCACGTGGAACTCGAGCACATTACAAATCCACAACCAATACTACAGTCCAATCCCAGCGCTTCTCATTGTTTATTCAATCACCATTCACAACCAAACTGTACAAATCACAGATAGACAATTTTTCGACCACGAGTATTTTAATTTTAGTTTGAGAACCACTTACAATTGCAAAGGTAAATTTTCAGGATGAACAAAGCTCCTGAGCTTTGCATACTAGTCACGTTTGTTCTCGTGGGTGGGTGTCATGGTGGCTCTCCAAGCAGTCTCTGGAGTTTCGAACAGAGGGGCAAAAAGTGTGTGTTTGTGTGTGTGTGCGCGCGAGCGCGCATAGCGTGTACGGGTTGTTGCACAAAGGGGAAAGGTTAGAGAATCATATATGAATATGAGCAGAAAATAAAATGACAAGGTGAGAGGCGGAGGAGCTTACTATGGTAGCTGGAGTTAAGGCTTTACTCGGTAGTAGGGGTAGAGGCAGTGTGTGAAGATTGGGAGGGAAGCTCGGAGTGTTTGAGTGGAGGTGGCAGACGTTGGTGGTCGTACGACCTACGATGGGTGTCTGTGGATGCAGATCATGGATCACAATGATGGCTGTAGAACCCTAAGAGGGAGAAAATCAAAAAAGAAAGAAAGAGGAATCAGAGAGGGTGAGAGAGTTGGGTCTTGGCGTGGAGGTTAAGATCAAGAGGGAAAGGCGATGTTGATTGCTAAGGGTAGGGTTGTACAACGGCCGGTTCGGCGTCGGTTTTGGTGCAAAACCGAGACACCACCGACTTGCTGAAAGTGGGATCATCTCGACCGAAACCGGCCGGTGAAGGCAAAGAAACCATCGAAGTTGGTTAGTCGGCGTCATTGGTGGCAATGAGCGAGAGAAAAACACAATGATTCACAACAAAAAACTAGAAATCTTACAACAAAAACACAGTGATTCACAATAAAATCAACAATATACAAAACAATGGGAGACTCTGAGAGAGAAAGAGAGAGAGGGAGAGAGAACGACGCCGAGGACTTCAATGATGGAACTGGGAACGGTGGAGAGGGATGGCTGGAGGCTGGGCTCGCTACCGCTGGAGGCTGGGCTTGCTGCCACTGGAGGCTGGACTTGGAGGTCTCAAGAATGCGCTGCTGCCGTCATAAAGAATGTCTGAGAGAGAGAGAGAGAGAGAGAGAGAGAGAGAGATGAAGAATGAAGACGACGAGGGGGGTGTGGGCGATTAAACCTAAGTCTGAAACATCATCGTTTCATCGTTTCAGACTTACGTTTAATATTTCTTTACCGTTTCTATGAAACGACGTCGTTTCACTTAAATATATATATTATTATATCAGTTGGTTCACCTGTTTGAATCTGGTTCAAATCGATATCGAACCAGATCGATGTCGGTTTCTTCAAATTCCAACCGCATCCCGACCGGTTCTCCACCGGTTCCTGCCGGTTTGATCGGTTTTTGTATAGCCCTAATTGAGGGTGCTTCGAAGAGGAGGGGGGCCTGGGCCTATATATAGGCCGAGTCACCCTGTCATGGGTGACACAAAGCTTGGAGTGTGTGAGCAGTAGTCAGACACGGCAGAGGGAAGATTGATCCCAACGACGCGTGGCTATGTCGGACGGGGTGCGCATGGGTGGTGAGCAGTCACACGGCTAAGAATCACGAGGAGGCAGAGAAAGGACGGTGCGAATTTTTGGGAGTAAAGACGGTGGTCAGAAGGTGCAAAGAGGGCCGAGCATCTCTTGACATGAGCTCAAGGTGGGCATGGGTAGCGGGGTTGAGTCATGGGTTGCAGAGGGAGATGATGTAGTGCGCGGGAGAAGAAGGTAGGGGGAAAGGAGAAAAGAAAACAAAGGATGGAAAAACTTTGGGTTTTAACCCTCAGACCATCCAACGACGCCGTATTAAGGGGTGAGGGGCTGGGCTTTTGTTTCTTATACAGGCTGGGCCTGAAGCGAACACACTTCAAAAAAATCCAAATAAAAATTTTAGACTCGGGGCTTCACATATCCTCTTCATTTGATGCATGATAAAATATGTATCATATAAAATTGATATCAGTGCATATAGTGATGTTTATTTTCCAGAAAATGCTAGTGTGCTGAGCCCTGGGTTTGACTGCCATTTAATTTTTATTTTTTTAAATAGTTAAAAAAATTACCACTAATTTATGTGTTTTAGGGCAGGTTTGGAAGTGAGACAAAATACAAAATTCTTATATCATCGTTATACTTTTTTTAAAATTTTCATGTAAAATATAATAAACAATTTAACTTTTTTCAAATTTCAATTTAAACTTTTTCAAATCTCAAAACAATAATAATATTAAAAAATAATATTTTAAACTTTTATCTAAAATAAAAAACTTTCATCTCACACCCCAAACGTGCCCTTGTTTCAAAAAATTTCATAAAAAATAAAAAAGCAAAAATGAACTAGCGGAGTCTAGCATTCGCCTATGGGTTTCATAGTAGCACGATCCCAAGGAATTAATGAAAGAAAATCTTTCAGAAAGAACATGAGATCATGCAGCTTTTCTGCGTTCTTTCTTTTATATATAATTTATAATATTTTTTTTTAACAAATTTTCGTTAAATTAAAACAGAGGTACGTACAAGAGGACGGGTGGGAGGAGCCCTCCCCACCGGTGATGGATCGAAGATGATGTTTTTGATTTAGAGAGGAGGAATGTTTTAATGAATGAGAGAGAGAGAGCATAAAAACCAAAATCATATTTTAATTACTGATAATTAGTACAAAACAAATGCCACACCCAATTATTTCCAAAAGCATCAATACATGGGTACACAATTGATGTGGTACCAGGCAAGGTCGTCCCTGCCTCCCGGAAGGGAAGGGGGGGTGGGGTTGAAACCCTCCCCTCAACATGGTGTGGGACAAGGGGCGAGAATTATCTAAACCGATATTTGTAATTTTACCAGTTTCGGTTTGGTTCAATTTTTCAATTTTAATAAAATGCAAATTTGTTAAGCCATAAAATGTTATTAATATATATTTCATGTTTCAAACATATGATCAAATAAATTTTCAAGTTTAAGATTAAAATTTTTTGTTATAAACTATAATAACATTATCTTATATATAATTATAATTTATATTATTATATATATTATATATATAAATTATATATAATATTAAAAAGAATTCATTTAAAATAGTGAAGCAGTCCGGTCTAGTCCTAAAAAGTATAGAACCGGTACTGACCGGTTTTTGAACTAAGTAAACCAGTCCCGAACCGGACTGGCTCCACCGGTTCGAGCCGACCTGCTCCTATTTTTCGATTAAATTTTTCACTCCTAGTTGAGCGTAGTTGTGAAACAAACGAAGCTAAATTTTTACTTTTGTTGTAATAAATGAACAATTGACAGCAACATATCAATATGCAATAAAATTTAGTGATTAAAATGGTTGTGGAGATATATAATATGATAAAGCGCGCACGTGGAAAATAAATCAAAGAATTAAAGCATGTTTGGGATGATAAGTTTGTGGTGTATTAATAATAAGTAGAACAATTTAATTAGTTTAAAAAGAATAAAATAAAATAAAATAATGATAAAAATAAAAAATAATTTAAAAATATGTAAAGTATGTGGTGTGGGATGACGCGTAGCATCCCTCTTAAATTATTTGGCTTCCATTTACATCATTGAACCAAAAGATTTAAAAATAAGAATCATTGACCATTAATCTAGATATTTTTGGGTCCTACAAACATTCAGGCGCTGATTATAGAAAAGGTTTGATGACAATTTTATTAATAGTAATGAAATTTGAAAAAGTAGTTTGTAGTTTTTTTGTTTTTTTAAGTACGAAAGAGTTATGATAATTAGATAATAATTATATGAAAATGTTAACTATTTAAAACCAAAAAATGTTTTAAATTTTAGTGATGTTTAAGAAAAAGAATTATAAAAAATTAAAATATCAATTAATCTTATCTAGATCTCGATTGGATACAAAAATAGTTTCATCTCATCTCATCTCATAATTATAAATTTTTTAAATTATAATATAAAATATAATAAATAATTTTATTTTTTTAAATCTTAAAATAATAATAATATTCTAATAATAATTTATTATACTTTCAACTTTTATTTAAAATGATTTCATCCCATTTTATTATTGAAACCGAACCTAATTGTCGAAACAAGGAAGATGAAGTTAAACGAAGGAAAAATAATGGATGGTTCCGCCTTCACACGAGGTGGAGGTCTCTATGACGTAAGCAATGAGTCTAACCCCGTTTACCACAAAAAAAAAAAAAAAAAAAAAAAGGGAAATGATGTATCCCCGCTGCCAATCCCGCTGAGATTTTTTTTTTTTTTTTTTAATTTCTTGATTAAGAAAATAATTTTTAATAAAAATGTGATTTTTTTTTATTTTTTAAAAATATTAAAAAATATTAAAAAAATATATGTTGAAAATGAAAAAAAAAAAAAAACACACATAGCGGGACACCGAGCGGGAGCCGCAACGGTGTCCCTAGCACTGCTCCAAAAAAAAACCTTCCAAAAAAGGAACGACAAAAACAAATTATCATTCACACGTTTGAAAGGAGCTTAACCGGATGTGCTGGCCAGTTAAAAGCGGTTATTTCAAATCTTTCCTCCACAAACTCATATATTCGGAATTGGCCCATATTCAAGCAATATCCCACAATATCTCTTAACATTTTCGTTTAAATTTTAGATTTTAAAAAGAAAAAGAAAAAGACAGATTGAGGAGATCTTATACTATTTACTAAATATTTGATATGAAAAATGAAAAGTACACAGATAAAATGTACCGATATATATATTTTTAAAGCATTTGTGTGTTTATTTTTTAATATTTTAAAAAAATAATACACAAAAAAATACTTTTAAAAAACAAAAACAAAATTTAAAAATGATCGATCCTCGGTGCATGTAGCACCGTTCAATTGATATTGTCCAAATAATTTAATTTTACTTTACAATAAGGGTGTTCAACCGGGCCGGATTTTTACCCGACCCGGTCCGGAACCCAGAAAACCAGATTTCGATTTCGAGTTTTGACCCGGATCAAATCCGGGCCAGAACCCGGGTTGAAAAACCCGGACCAACCCGGTCCGGGTACGGGTATCAAACCCGGGTACCGGATTTAAGACTCGGTACCCGGGTCTTTTAAAAAAAAAAACCCTAAAGTCCCCCTCATCGCCCCCGAGTCTCTCTCGCTCTCTCTCTATCTCTTTAAGCTGCGGCTACTAAAGAAACCCTAAGTCCCTCCATCTTCGTGACCCCGTGAGACTTGACCCCATCGCCGTCGCAGCATCATCGTCGCATCTTCGTCGCCGTCGGCCTTTCCCTCTAGGGCGTTGTTCATTTGTTCGGGTACTCTCCCTCTCTCTCTCTCTCCCTGTTCCTATAACTATGATTCTGTGCGTGAGGAATGGATGGGGTAGTCAATTGGTTGATAATGGTTTGAGTTGTTTATGGATTCTGTATTGGTTAATAATCGGAGTTAATGGGTGTTGGTTTCCGTGGCTTGTGGGCTCTAAGCCTCTGCTTTTCCTTTTGGATTTGTGTAGTTTCCGTGGTTTGGCTTTACTTGTTCGGATTTCTGCACCTCCATATGGCTTTCAACAAACTGGAAGGAAACTTAGATTTCATATCATATAATCAATAGTCTGTCTAGTGGCCAATGATCTCTAGCATATGGTTCACTATTATAGAATAAGGCTGAAGTTGTTTCATGTTTGTCTCACCAACTTTCGATCTATCTAACTGACTTGAATGTCTTCACCAAATTTTTTCTTTTTTCTTTTTCCTTTTCTTGCACTTCATGTACTTGAAGGAAATTTGAAAGAAACCTCCATGCACCCATAGTTTTATGCTTTTATACATCTGTGATTTATGAGTGTACTGTAGAGTAGTAATAATTAATGGAAGACTACAAGTGTCTTTGTGTCTAGCTTAAATTGCCATTTAATTTCCAAAAGAAGCTTGGGAAAATGGGTTTCTTTCAGATCTCATGTGTAATTCATGTGGAGACTACAATGACCCTTTGACAAAGAAACAAATGATAAAAGGACAAACAAGATTACCTCCCGAGGTTGAACTGGTGATATTATAAACTTATTTCTCCATTAGTAGCAGCAGCACCTGTACATGAAGCTTTTGAAGGCTCATTCATCTTGCTTATCAAAGGAAAATGGTGCTTTAGATTTTTTCCTACTGGTGTCCTGAAAAGTATAAACATAGAACTGCTTTTTCTTCGACTGTTTGTGTAAGTAATTGGTCCATTCATCTCAGAGGCAGTGAGGTTTGCCGAACTGATCTATTGCATGCTGTAAAAGTGGACATTCTTGTGCTTTCTTACCATATAAAAAAGTGAGATTTTTTCATGGGCTAGTGCATTTAAACTCTCTGATCGTGCATGTGGAGGAGACAGTCTTTATAATTCATGGATCAAAAAGTCTCTAAAAGATCAACTTTATTGGTATGAGATCTTCAGACTATACAGAAATTCCCTTTTCAGAAACTCTATTTATGTGTTCCTTTCTCCTTCATATTTTGAAGGAAGTTCTTGAATTGCTTATATATATATGATATCTATCTTGCAGAGGAAGAGATAGAACATAACCCAGCTAGGATGAAGTAATTTTGTAGGCAAGCTTAGAAAAGCTCCTGATGAAATAAGGAATGTAATTGAAAACACAAAACTAGATGGTATTACATCATCTAGATGGGAAGACCGTGCTGCTGGCTTTGTAAATCTATTTCTTGTAATTTTGTGTTTGGTAATATAATTTATAAATACCAATAATGTAATATGTAGTGGATTACATTATGATGCATGCATAGATGAATATTGGATTTGTTTTTTATTTTTTTTACATGCATTTAGTATTTTTAGAATACAAAAATTATGCCTTTCATGAACTTGACTTCTTAGAAAAAAATTAATTAAAAAAAAGGCTTTCACTTAAAAAAAAAAAGAAAAAAAAATCCAGGTTGAACCCGGAACCCAGGTTTCCGGGTTTCAAAAACCCGGGTTCCGACCCGGGTTGAAACCTGGGTTCCGGTCCGGGTATGTTGGAACCCGGATGAACACCCCTAGTTTACAAATGTGGCATATGCAAATTTAAAAGAATTGGCGTGATTGGGGTTAAAAGTAAACTTGAAGTAGGCATTTTATATAAATTTGCCAAAGAATTGGGGTGAACATGTGCAAATATGTTGAGATATCGAACTCCTACTATATTATAAATGAGAAATATGGATAACACAAAAATAATCATATAAATTGATGTGACTCTATATGGTTCGTCATATTGATAAAGTTATTTTTATTATAAAATAGATCTAATGGATTACATGAAATTACGTCGATTTGCAGAATTACTTTTTTTGTATAATCTCATTACTGTTACAACAATTTTATTATAAATAAAAAATTCTTCTCATCAGTCACAATTCACCACCTCACATTTTACTCTATCTGAACACCTTCATACCCTATAAATAACACCCCCAAGAAACAAGAAGAAAAATCCATCCATCTTTGTTTTAGATAGAGAAGCTCTCTCTTCTCTCTAAGAAAAAAAAACCCAATCCATACCAGTGTCGTTGCTGGAGAGGAAAGGGTGAGCTTCGGCTCCATCTTCCTCTCCATTTCCTTTTCGTTTTCGTTTTCTTCTCCACTTCGTATTTGTGAACATGTTTTTAGGGTAGTGTTTTTCCACCGGCAAGAATTTTCTCAGATCTGTTGCACTCCGGCCATGAACAGTAGACATGCTCCCCACCATGACGTTCCCCTCACGTGCGGTTTGTTTCCGCACGTGGTCTTCACGCCCAGTCGCACTCCGGCAGCTCCGCCGGCTACACACCCCGCACCAGCAAACTCCCTACCCTCCAATCCTTCAAATCGTCTAGACGCCTCCTCCATTCCATCGGCGCGTGGCCCTCACGCACCACTCCAGATGCCTGAATTGACTGTTCCTTCACTGCAGATCTGCTCTTCTCCTGCTGGTATATCCAAGTTATTGCTTTCTCTAACCGGTGATCTTGTGAGAGAGACTAAGGACCTCACCAATAAATACTTCAAGACTTTCAACTACAGTGCATCCACTTACACCGCCTCCAGCGGTGACTTACTTTCAAAGCGTCTTTTAAGACGTTTCCCTCTTAGTAAGGATTGGGTAGAGACCAAGAAATTAGTCTCAAAACTCTTTTTTTTTTTTTTTTTCATTATTATTTTTAATTTTTATTTAATTCCAATCAAGCAACTTCATTAAAATAAAAGATGATACACATTAGATGGGGAGTAGTTCCCTAACAAATCACCCCAAAACAACAAATACAGTGCAAATGCGATGAAAAAAAAAAAAAAAAAAAAAAAAAAAAAAAAACACCCCAAACACCCTCGTTATGCTGCCCTTGCTTTCATTCTTCTTCCTCCCCAGAAGATCAAAACCCGAAAAACGATCTCTACCTTCCCCCAGTACCATTACTACCCAGCTCCCAAAATCCTACCCTTTAATTGGTTCTTTCTTTGCAGTTTACGCCAACCAAAAACGACGTATGCAATGGATGACTGACATTCTGAAAAGCTCACCCTCCGCCACCTTCGTTCTCCGCCAATCCTTTGCCAGCTACCAGGTCATCACAGCCAACCCTGTCGTCGTCCAGCATATCTTCAAGATCGAATTTCATAACTACGGCAAGGGAGGCAATTTCCACAGTGTCCTCAAGGACTTGCTCGATCGGCTTCGGCATCTTCAGCGTAGACGGTGAGTCCTGGAAGTTTCAGAGACAAGTATCCAGCCATGAGTTCAACACCAAGTCTCTACGTAAGTTCGTCGAGACCGAACTTTCTGACCGCCTCATCCCCATCCTATCCTGGGCTGTCGCCAAAACCGAAACTTTCCTAGACTTCCAAGATATACTTCAGCGGTTCGCCTTCGACAACATATGCAAAATCGCTTTTGGGTTTGACCCTGCCTACTTGTTGTCCTCTCTTCCAAAAGCCAAGTTCGCGGAAGCTTTTGAGGAAGGCGTCAAGATCAGCACCGAGAGGTTCATTGCGTTAATCCCCCTCATCTAGAAAATCAAGAAGCTGTTAAATATTGGGTCCGACAAACGTCTGAGAATCACAGTATCAGAAGTCCGAGAATTTGCCACAAAGATTATAAGAGAAAAGAAGCACGAGCTCAGTGAGAAGGCCTCGCTCGATTCCGTTGACCTCTTGTCAAGATTCTTGAGCTCCGGCCTTCTGACGAGAACTTCGTGACGGACATGGTGATAAGCTTCATACGTGCCGGGTGTGACACTACCTCTTCGCCTTTGACATGGTATTTCTGGCTACTGTCCGAGAACCCACGTGTTGAGGCTATGGTTCTGAAGGAAATCAGAGAAAAATCCGAATCTCCTATTTATGATGAAGTCGAAGACACGGTGTACGCCCACGCTTCTTTGTGCGAAAGCATGCGACTATACCCGCCCGTCACTGCAGACACGAAGGAGGCCGCCATTGACGACATTTTGTCGGACGGGACGATGGTGAAGAAGGGAATGAGAGTGACGTACCATCAGTACGCCATGGGAAGGATGGAGAAGCTGTGGGGTTCGGACTGGGCAGAGTTTAAGCCGAAGCGATGGCTGGTGAAGAGCGATCGAGGAGGTGGAGAAGCATTGGAGGTTCGTAGGGAGGGACGCATACACATACACAGTGTTCCAGGCGGGAACCGATCGAGGATTTGTTTGGGGAAGGAGATGGCATTCCTGCAGATGAAGATGTTGGTTGGGGGGATTCTAAGGAGGTTCAAGGTGGTGCCGGTAATGGAAGAAGGATTTGAGCCAGAGTTTGTACCGTACTTGACTTCCAAAATGAAAGGCGGGCTTCCGGTGAAGATTGTTGAAAGGAATGATGCAAAAGAGTGACATGCATGCATCCAAACATGCATTAATAATCTATGTAGATGTACTACAAATATTTTAGCGTGTTTTTTAATATCCATATGTTTAGGTCTTAGTGTTAATTAGGCAATGGTTACTGCAATACCAGAAAGAGCACAAAATCAAGAAGGTTCGGCTCTATAAGACAAAATGAAAGTAAGACCTTAAACATGCTTGACAAAAGGCCAGAAAGAGAATGAAAGTTCTCAAGTGTATTACTCTATATTGAAAATCTCTCTAATACAATGGTGCTCGAATACAGAGCATTTATAGGCAGTATTACAATACCAAATCGTAACAAACTTAATACAAAATTGGATCTCCATCGTACACATCATCACATTCTGTTATGCGTGAGAATTCCAGAGCATTCCATAGTATAGCTGTCAAGAGGATGCTCTGCATGTTGATGCGGCGTTGGCAAGGCCTTTTTGTAATTCTGAGGATTCTGCAGCCTTAATAGCCCCCCTCGATTCAAACAACACTGGAGAGATAGTGAGAGCTGAACGAAGCAGAATGAATCGAACTAGAGATAAGGGTTTTGTGAGGATGTCAGCCACCTGATCCTTACTCGAGACAAACGCAACTTTGAGTGTTTTAGATGCAACCCTTTCTCTTACAAAATGAAAGTTAAGTTCAACATGCTTAGTTCTTGAATATAAAACAGGATTAACAGACAAATAAGTGGCCCCTAAATTGTCACACCACAAAGTTGGTGGATCAACTAAGGAAATAGCTAACTCCTTTAATAGGGACTTAATCCAAAGCATTTCACATGTAGTATTAGCCAAAGCTTTGTATTCAGCCTATGTGGACAAGCGGGCTATAATGGGCTGTTTCTTAGAGCCCCAAGAGATTAAGTTAGACCCAAAATATATGCAGAAACCATCAGTTGATTTGCGGTCATCTGGACACCCCACCCAATCGGCATATGAGAAGGTAGTAAGCTTAAAAGAAGAGGATGGTGAAAAATACAGACCAAAGGTAGGGGTGAGACGAAGATAACGTAAAATTCGCTTGACAGCCTGCCAATGAGAGACACGAGGGGAATGCATGAGTTGACACACTTTATTGACAGCAAAGGAAAGGTCAGGCCGTGTAAAGGAAAGGTATTGGAGACTCCCTATGACATTGCGATACAGTTGAGGATCTTCAAAGGAAGGCCCATCAATAGCCGAAGGTTTAAGAGTTGCACACATAGGGGTAGACACAGGTTTAGACTTGTGCATGTTGGTTTTATGTAAAAGATCAGAAATGTAACGGGTCTGTGACATAAAGAAGCCAGAGGTCGTACGAGATATCTCAACACCCAAAAAAACATGTAACATGCCAAGATCCTTAACAGGAAAGTCACTATGAAGAGAAGTAATAAAATCATGAATCAGTGAGATATTAGAAGCAGTCACTATAATGTCATCGACATAAATGAGAATATAAATCGAATTAGAACTAGCAGAGAGAATAAACAAGGAAGAATCTGAGACAGAAGCATGAAAACCTAAAGAAAATAATTTGGAGCTCAGTTTGGAGAACCAAGCCCGAGGGGCTTGCTTCAAACCGTAAATGGACTTCCTTAACTTACAGATGTGATGAGGAAAATCAGGATTCACGAACCCAACAGGTTGATGCATATATACATCCTCCTCCAAATCGCCGTGCAAGAAGGCATTTTGTATATCAAGCTGATGGATGGGCCATTTTCGGGTGACAGCAATGGAGAGGAGAAGTCGAATGGTAACCGGCTTGACAACGGGACTGAAGGTCTCTGAGTAATCAAGACCTCGTAGTTGATGAAACCCCTTAGCAACGAGACAGGCTTTCTATTGCTCGAGGGTGCAATCAACTTTTCTTTTGGTCTTGAGAACCCATTTGGAACCAAGAATATTGAGGTTAGGAGAGAAAGGAACAAGATCCCAGGTACGGGTTTGAAGAAGTGCCTAAAATTCGGTGGCCATAGCATCACGCCACTCAGGGTATTTGGCTGCTTCTGTATAGCAAGAGGGTTCTTCAGGAATGGGGAACAATTCAGAGATGGTGAGGGATGCCGATTTAGGGTTCGTCCAAGAAATGGTGCCATCGGTGCGTACAAGGGGGCGGTGTGTGTTGGTTTTAGATCGGGTGATAATTTGATAGGAAGAGGAGACAGTAGTAGGTAGGAGTGCCGATGGAGAGGTGGAGGACAGCGGAAGAACAGTAGGGTTTGGGTTTGAGGAGAAGGTCGAGGAAGAGGAAGGAGAACATCTTTTGGGAGATGAGAGAAGGGGTCTAGTGGAATGCGTTGGAGAAAGGATGAGTTGGGTTTGTGTATTTGTTGGGTTAATGGATTGGATGGTGGTATGAGTGGGCTAGGTATTTGTGGAGTGAGTGGGCTGAGTGAGTGAGGCCATAAGTGAGGGAGGGGAAGGTGAGGGAATAATTTGCATTACGGGTAAGGAAATGGATTGTGGAGGAGTGGGCTGAATTGGCCCAGAATTGGAAGGTGTGGTCTAAGAGCAAATGGGAACTGTGATTCATCAAACCGGACGTCCCGAGAAAAATACACTCGACCAGAAGGAACATGGAGACAACTATATGATTTGTGATCAGGAGTGTAACCCACTAAGACGCAGAGTTGGGAGCGAAGGTCAATTTTGTGTTTGTTATAGGGCCTTAGGTTCGGCCAGCAAGCACAACCAAAGACACGTAAGAATGAGTAATCTGGTATTTTTTTGAATAAAGCCTAAAATGGAGAAACATTATTTAAGAGAGAGGATGGCATTCTGTTAATGAGGAATGTTGCTGTTTGGAAGGCCTCAACCCAGTATTTAGTGGACATTGATGAATGTGCAACAAGGGAAAGTCCCGTCTCGACAATATGTCGATGACGATGCTCTACACTCCCATTTTGAGGATGAGAGTAAGGACATGTAATTCGATGGGATATGCCAAATTGTTTGAGTATAGTATTAAGGGGTGAAATTCTCCCCCCAATCCGATTGAATTGATATCACATTGGAAGAGAAAGTATTACTGACATATCGTAGAAAGGCAAGAAAAATTGCAACAACATCAGATTTAACATGTAAAGGAAAAAGCCATATATATTTAGTAAAGTCGTCTACAACTGAAAGATAGTATCTGAAACCTCTTGTGGACAGTATAGGAGATGGTCCCCATACATCTAAAAATAAAAGTTGAAATGGAGAAGATGATCGGGAAAGAGAAGGAGGGTGAGGGAGAACATGGGATTTCACTTGTAAACACGTAGGACACACGAAAGACGACTTAATTGTAGACACAGGTAAATGAAACTTGTTGATGGTGAGTGAGGTGAGACGTGGATTGGGATGACCCCAACGGTAATGCCAATTTTGAGATGTTGTGCGTTCTCCAAGCAGTGCATAAGGTTGAGTAGGAATGGCGCAGTTGAGAGGTGGCTGAGGTGGTTTCGGTAGACCCTCTGCGTTAGCTTGAAGTACATAGAGCCCATCTTTAACATGGCCTTGAAGAAGTACCTCTCGGGTAAGTAGATCCTTCACAAAGAAACCACAAGAGTGAAATTCAATAAACACAGCATTATCAACACAAAACTGTCTAACTGAAAGTAGATTTAGAGTAATTAAAGGCACATGTAATAAATGTTTAAGAAAAAATTTGCGAGAAGATGAAGAAAACTCAGCCATGCCAGTGTTTTGAATGGAAAGTTCAGATCCATCACCAATGCTAACTTGATCTGGTCCAGTGTAAGGAGTGGAGCTGAGATTCAAATTAGCAAAGTTAGGAGTAAAATGATTAGTAGCAGCTATATCTGGAAACCAGTTAGATACTGAGTGAGGAATAGAGGGAAAGGCAGTATAGTTGGCATGGATAGAGGAAGGATGAGGAGTTTGATAAGCATGATCAAACCTATGGTAACAAGACATGGCTGTGTGACCTGATTTGTTACAGACCTAGAATGTTGGGCGTTGAGATGTATTAGGAGGAAAGAAATTTGAATGAGTAGGAGGACCATGACCTCGACCACGGCCTCTCCATCCACGACCACGTCCTCGATTAGAGGTTGGAGAGGAAGTTGAGGTCTGAGTGACAGTCAAGTTGGCAGAAACAGGACTGGCAGAGAGTAGAGAACGTGTTTGATGTGCTAGTCGGGACTCATGGTTGAAAAGATAGCTAAAATCCTGGGTAGACGAGAGTGGGTCGAGTCTGGTTATAATGGAGGTGACAATTGATTCATAATCAGAACCGAGGCCAGCTAACAGATAGATATTGAATTCTGAAGGGGAGAAAGGATGACCCATAGCACTAAGAGAGGAAGAAAGTGCCGTAGCTTTGGTAAAGTACTCGGAAATTGATTCAAAGCCTTTCTTTAAGGTGGCCAATTGAAATTTCGTCTGCATCACATGAGCAGTTGAGCGAGCAGCGAACAAAGAAGAGAGTGTGTTCCAAACAGCACTCGAGGTGGTGCATTCAAGCACTTGGGCAAGAACATTATCAGTCAAGGAAGAGTTGATTGCCGAGAGAATTAGTTGGTCTTGCAGAGACCATTGAGTAAAAGCTGGGTTTGGTTGGCCATCCACAGTGGGTGGAGGTGATGGTATAGAGCCATCAATGTAACCGAAGAGACGATGACCTTTGAGAAAGGGTAGGATTTGAGCTTTCCAGAGCAGAAAGTTGTCGATGCCGAGCTTAATAGTTACTAAATTTGTGGCGAGATTAGTAATGGTGGAGGGGTGAGAAGAAGAGGAGGAGGAATTGGATTTATCAGGAGCCATAACAGGTCAGGAAGACTGGACGTGAGTCCTTGATGAGACTACTGATACCATATAAGATAAAATGAAAGTAAGACCTTAGACATGCTTGACAAAAGGCCAGAAAGAGAATGAAAGTTCTCAAGTGTATTACTATATATTGAAAATCTCTCTAATACAATGGTGCTCAAATACAGAGCATTTATAGGTAGTATTACAATAATAAATTGTAACAAACTTAATACAAGATTGGATCTCCATCGTACACATCATCACATTCTGTTATGCGTGAGAATTCCAGAGCATTCCATAGTATAGCTGTCAAGAGGATGCTCTGCATGTTGATGTGGCATTGGCAAGGCCTTTTTGTAATTCTAAGGATTTTGCAACCTTAATAGGCTCCTGCACAAGAATATTCTACTAAGCCTGGAAGAGTCTAGAATGATTCCAAATAACAGAATTGTTGAGGTGTAATTATGTGGTCCCAAGTATGTAAAATGCTTACTGTAGCTGTTGATCAAACTGTATATATAGAGGCGTAAAAGGTCACTGTAAAATGTAAGAAGAAAAACTATTGGAAGAAACGAAAAATTCCTTTTAAGACATTTCTTCTAGGATAATGCTTATTGGACCGATGGTATAAGGATGCTTCTTTTTTTTTAATTTTTATTTTTCCTTAATAATTAAGAAAGTGAATATTATTTAATTTATGTATTTTTTTTATAAAAAAAAAATATTTAAAAATGTAAAAAGAATACTTGAAGAAAATGAAAAAAAAAAATCTTAAAATACACTGCATCGGTTCACCATCGGTTAAAACCATCGGTCTCTGTAGCAGTATCCTTTCTTCTAACACTTGCCCTGCATTCTCTGCATTTTCTTCCTTATTGTATCAGAGCTGCCAAGGCTCACGCCACCTCCTTCTGCCCAACAGTACAAATGGAAACTCCTCAAAAATCTCCAGAAACAACATAACCACCAATTTTCAACTCCTCAATCATCAACTTCTTCTCACACTTCATTACTCTCAAACTTATGATTAACAATTACCTTCTATGGAAGGCTCAAATCATTCCCTTCCTCAAGGAACATCATCTTTTCAATTTCGTGGATAAGGCTGTGCTTCCACCTCATTCTTCTATGCCTGATGGCAATATCAATTCTGATTATACGCGATGGGTCTTACAAGACCAACTCATCATCTCCACCATTAATTCCTCCCTATCTCACACTGATTTGGCCCAAGTCCTTGAATGCACTACCTCTCGTGAGGTGTGGACTACTCTACAAAATCTCTACTCTACTGAATCTTCAGCACATGTTATCCAAACTCAATACCAACTTGCAACCCTCAAGAAGGGATTTGAGTCGATTTCTAAGGACTATCACAAAGCAAAATCCCTAGCTGCCTCTCTTGGAGCCTTCGGTCACCCATTATCAACCTCACAATTTTTCGTCTATCTTTTGGCTGGACTTGGTTCAGACTATGAATCCATAGTGACTGCCATTACCACACGCCCAGAACCTTTATCATCTCACCAAATCTATATTTACTTGCTTAATCATGAATCTTGTTTGGCTCACTAAACTCAATCACTACTTTCAAGTACTAATCTTGCAACTCATGTGACCAGCACAAGGGCACCATCATCATCTGGTTACCCAAACAGAGGAATAACTACCATGCAAAGAGGTGGTCATAGGGGCCGTGGGTGTGGACTCATTTATTTCTTCAATCGGTTTGATGGTCGCCCCTTATGTCAAGTCTGCCACAAGCCTGGGCATACAGCCCTCTCTTGTTACCATCGGTTCAATCAGTCCTACCAAAGTCCAGCCCCCAGCCTACCTCTCTTACAGCAAATTTTACAGCTTTACCTCCCACTGTGCCTCACACAAACCATTGTATCCCTGATAGAGCAGCCACTAATCACTTCACAGTAGATTTTTCAAACCTAAATTTGGAGTCTATACCTTATCATGGCACTGATCAAGTCAGCATTGGAGATGGCTCCACTCTGCCCATACAAAACACTGGTTTAGCTCATCTAAATACTTCATCTGGCAAATTTCTTCTTCATAAACTTCTTCATGTTCCTTCAATCACAAAAAATTTATTATCTGTTTGTTAGCTTTGCCTAGATAACTTTGTCTATTTTAAATTTCTTCCTATTTTCTTGTGAAGGATTTATGTACCCAGGAGGCACTTCTTCAAGGACCCATTGAAAATGGTACGTATGTCCTACCCATGCAATCGGCTACTTTGGAAGCTTTACCAACTCATCATTCTGCCCCTTTCACTTTTCTTGATGAATGGACTTCATAACAAATTTGGCATGCACATCTTGGTCACCCTTCATCTCAAGTTACCTCTTTCACTCTTCGTCAGTTTCAACTCCCTGTCACCAATAACACTACATTGTCTTTATGTTCCGCATGCTCTCAAGCAAAGTCTCATGCTTTGCCACATATCCCCCCTCTTCCTCTAGATCTCAAAAACCTTTTCAATTGCTTTTTCTTGATGTTTGGGGACCAGCGCCTGTGCTGTCCCCCATTGGATGTTGGTTTTATTTTCAATTGTAGATGATTTTTCTAAATATATATGGATAATTCCTATTCAGTCTAGTGTTTCTTCTATATTCTTAACCTTTTTACGTTATGGGGGCGCCGGGGGGGGGGGGGAATTTCTCCCACTTCAATCTTTACTTAAATATTTTGGTATCTCACATCGTGTTACATGTCCATATTCTCCTGCTCAGAACGATAATGTTGAGCGTCGCCATCGCCAAATTGTTAAAATTGGCTTATCCCTTTTGGCTCATGCTTTTGTTCCTCAAATCTATTGGGCTTAGGCATTTCAAACTGCTGTATTTTTAATTAATTGCATGCCCGCACCAGTTCTTCACAAATTTTCCCCATTTCGAATACTATTTAATCATCCACCCGACTTCAAATTTTTGCGTATTTTTGGTGCAGCCTGTTGGCCTAATTTAAGACCCTTTAATCTTCATAAAATGGATTTTAGATCCCAACTCTGTGTGTTCATGGGCTATACACTAGATCACAAAGGCTATAATTGTCTACATCTTCCCACGGGCCATACCTAGATATCCAAGGATGTTTTGTTTGATGAAACTGTGTTTCCCTTTTCTCAACCCAATTCATCTTCATCTCCAATGAACACCTCTAGATCCACTCCCTTATATTTTCCTGTGTCTTCCTCAAGCCCGTCTCCCCTTACTGATCAGTTGAGCCCATCTCTAGCCCATCTTCTCCTAACACCATAAGCCCATGTCCCACATACACCTCATCTACTCACACTCCCCCTTCGTCAAACTTAGTACTCGAGCCCTCCTCTTAAAAACATAACTCTCCCATTTTCTCTCCAATGGCGCCGCTTTCCCCTGCAGCTCTATCTCCTATGACCCATCCCATGGTTACCCATTCAAAATCTCATGTTCATTGCCCTCTCACTCGATCCGATGATATCATTCCCTGGCCACCTTCAAAAACTTCAGCCTCCCTCACTATTTCTTCCTCAGATCCCATTCTAAAAGAACCCTCATGCTATACCGAGGCCTCGCAGTTTCCTGAGTGGCGAATGGCCCTGGATTCTGAGTTTCAAGCTTTACTCTAAAACCATACCTAGGATCTCATCTCTGCCTCTTCCGATCTTAATGTTCTTGGTGCTAAATGGGTCCTTAAGACCAAATGAATGGCTGATGGAACCTTTGAACGTTGCAAGACTCATCTTGTGGCCAAGGGGTTCCATCAACAACCTGGTCTTGACTACACTGAGACCTTCAATCCCGTAGTCAAGCCAGTAACCATTCTTCTTCTCACCTCTCTTGCAGTTGCTTCGAAGTGGCCATTGCATCATCTGGGCATCCAGAATGCATTTTTGCATGGAGACCTTGAAAAGGTTGTCTACATGCAGCAACCTCCAGGGTTTGTAAATTCTGACTTTCCCTCTCATATTTGCAAATTAAAAAAAAAAAAAAATCAATTTATGGCTTAAAACAAGCCCCTAGGGCATGGTTTTCAAAGTTGACTTATAAATTACTCTCTTTAGGATTTCATGGCTCTCAGTCAGATTCATCATTATTTACCTTGAGGAATTCCTCTGATTTTCTTTCTATTTTAATATATGTTGATGACATTGTACTTACAGGTTCTAATGCATTGCTCATTTCAGATTTCATTATTGCTCTTAGCACATTCTTTCCTGTTAAGGATCTTGGTTTTTTACACTATTTTTTGGGCATTGAAGTCTCTTGATACTTCGCTAGCTTGTTTCTTTCACAATCTAAATATATATCTAATCTGTTGCTTCGTACTAATATTTACAAATCCACAACTGTTTCCACTCCTATGTCTTCTTCTGTTAAACTCTCTGCACTTGAAGGTTCTTCTTCTAAAGATCCTTAGCTTTATCATAGTATAGTTGATAGTCTTCAGTATCTTGCCTTTACTTGACCAGATATTTTATTTGCGATCAACAAGGTGTGTCAGTTCATGCACTTTCCAAGACTTTCTCATTGGCAAGCTGTGAAAATAATCATTCACTACTTAAACCTTACACGAAACCTTGGTATGTTTTTCGGTCAATCTTCTTCCTTGAAACTATTTGCTTTCTTCGATGCTGACTAGGCTGGTTGCCCTGATGATCGCAAATCCATAGGAGGTTTTTATGTGTATTTTGGCTCTCATCTCATTCCCTGGAGTTCTGAGAAACAACCCACTATTGCTTGGTCTTCCACTGAAGCTGAGTATAAGGCAGTAGCAAACATTGCTTGTGAACTTCTCTGGGTAAAATCACTTTTTAAAGAACTAGGTGTATTTCTCACTGATCCACCAACTTTATGGTGTGACAATTTGGGTGCCATTTATTTGACACTCAACCCTATTTCACATGCTTACACTAAGCATGTTGAATTGGATTATCACTTTGTTAGAGACCATGTGGCAGCTAAAGCTCTTCAAGTTTCATCTCTAGTAAAGATCCACTTGCAGATATCTTCACCAAACCACTGTCTTCAGCACGATTTTCTCAACTTCGATCAAGCCTATCAATTTGTCTTGTGGTGCTTGACTCGCGGGGGGTGGTTAAGGCAATGGTTACTGCCATACCAGAAAGAGCACAAAATCATGAAGGTTCGGCTCCTACACAAGAATATTCTAATAAGCCTAGGAGAGTCTAGAATGATTCCAAATAACAGAATTGGTGAGGTGTAATTGTGTGGTCCCAATTATGTAAAATGCTTACCGTAGCTGTTGATCAAACTGTATATATAGAGGTGTAAAAGGTCACTATAAAATGTAAGAAGAAAAACTATTATACCAATTGTGAGAAACGAAAAATTCCTTCAAGACATTTCTTCAAACACTTGCCCTGCATGCTCTGCATTTTCTTCATTACTTAGTATATTACTTTTTTTTTATTTAATTAGATAATCTTTCCATTTGAACCAGTCTTCTTTTATATGAATCATTCGAATGTATTATGATTAATTTAGAAACATAGACATTATCAAAAAATGAGATGAGGTGTAGGTAACTTGTCCACAATCCACATGCTCTCTTTTCCCATCGTGGTTTTTTATTCTGCTGCTTCACTAGGTGATGGAAGACTGACATGAATCGTGGGGGTTGTCGGTAGACTATGTACCTTACAGCATTCACCATTATATTATATAAAAGAGAAATGATTTTTCCGAACCCAAAAGAGATAAATCTTATTTGTGTAAGTCCTCATAAAAATGTAGATTTCACTTTAAAAAGGTATAAAAAATCTCTTTTATTAGTAACCCACACTTAAACACTATATTTCCATTTTCATTTTTGCTCGAGCTAGTAGATTTTTCCCCTCGAGGCAATTTCGCATTGGTTGTTGTTTTGGCATCAAGTTTAAAGTTTATTGATTGTAACCCACACTTCAATGGTCAAGGAGCCCATCAAGTCTCATTGTCCATGTCCTATTGTTGTCGAATCCATTAACTCGTTAACGAAAACAACTCGCACAAGGAAGGTATGGAGCTCGAAGGCCCATTCTTGATGGTAATTTGCTGGTGACCGTTTTGGTTAGTGCTCACTACTTAAAAAGATGAATATCTAGCCTTTTGTGCTGTGGTTGTACATAAATTTTTTATTTTATTTTATAGGAAATAGACATCATTTCATTCATAAAGAAGTTACATATGTGACTTAAGTTACAAGTCAAACTAACTCCTGTTGTAAGCTTTCCCGTACACAAATATTATGCGATGACATTGTCTAAACTTCATAAAAACTCTCAAAATAGAGTATCAATATCTGTATAAAATAGAGATAACAACCCCGCATTCAAACTCCATTCTCCAAAAGAGGAGAAGTGAACAAAGCACCCATCCTTCTAACCAGAGGAGAGAGGAACCCACACTGTTATGGACATAAGTCCAATAACCTATTTCACTTTATTTTTCCTACAAACAAAATCCAACAAAAACACCGACATTAAGTCGGAAATATAGAAATCGGAAACAACAAACAACCACTAACAAACAGAAATGGAAAAGTAGATGAAGGAATCGGTGGTGGCACGTGAATGACACGTGCCACTCTGGGAAGAAGCCAATTGGTCGATCGAGACAGTGCTAGTGTACTGGGCCCTGAGTTACTGCGCATGGTACCGACGAAGAATGATACACGGTGGCACGAGTGCGCCACGCATTCTCTGTAACCCTCGCGTGGGTGCAACACGCCACTCCAAATGGCGCCCAAATCAAACGACTGCAAGATCGGCAGGTGAGGAGTCTCCTAGTGGTGCGCATGTAGGAAGATGGTCACTGGAGAAACTCAGATCGACTACCCTCCCTTATTTGGCCAAAAAATTTGAAAGAAAAATATAAAAAAAACAAAAGAACCCATCGAAGATTCAGGACCGACGGTAGAGAGGGAAGAGAGGAAGGGGAAGAGGAAGTCGAAACTCCCCCTTTCCCAGCTGTGTCCAGACGAGAGAGTCTGGTTTCTAAAGAGAGAACAAGAGCCTAATTTATCGTACATAACAACTTTTTTATTTTAAGGTACGATGGAATATTATTTGCCTCGCGAGAAAAACATTTAAGTTGGTACGTAGCACCGTAATGTAAGAAATGCTAATTAATTGCATGCCTAATTGGAGTATCTTTCTTTTATTCGTAACTTTTATCTCTTCTTTTCACCCACATCTATTTTTAATGTTAGTGATTGATTAACGTTTTGAGGAGCACTTCACAAATTTCACGCAATAAATTAGTTTGATGCGAGATCCTCCACTTTGGAGATGACTCAAGAGCCTATGCGTCACTTCTAAAGTCCCTTATGACGTAAGAATACAAGAAAATCGTTAAAACTTTAGGCCTGGTTTGGATATAAAAATGTTTCGATTTCATCTCATATTATCTTATCTCATCTCAATATTCAAATACCACAATCACAAACACTTTTCAATTTCAAATGTTCAATTTTTACATCTAATTATTACCTAATTATTATAATTTTTCCAAACTTCCAAACAAAATATAAAAAACAATTCAACTTTTTTAAATTTTAAAACAAAAATTATATTAAAAAAATTATATTCTAACAATATTTTTATTCAACTTTTTCTCTCATTTTTTTAAAATCCCATAAAACTTTTTAACTTAAACTATTTCACTACTATTTACAAACTATTTCATTAATATTCACAAATAATTTCAGCTCACTATCCAAACAAGGCTTTATTGTTATCCCTAATATTTAATGGCCATGGCGGCCTATTCATTTAATTTTTTATTCGAACATGGGCTAAGGGCCTGAATATTTTATCTACAAATTTTAAACGAAAACCGAAGTTTCGAGTTTATATAAATATTGTATCTATATCATCATGATTCAAGATCTATTACATTAGAAACATGATTCCTTCTATGCCAGTATATATATATATATATATAAGACTAACAATTGATAATTTTAAGTACATGAACAAGGCTTACTCAATGGTATAACCATGTTTCAAAGCATATGTCACAAGATCTCCCAACTCGGCCTCGCTGATGCGTCCATCTTTATTACTGTCAGCATGCCAAAGTGCTCGAAAGGCTCGCCAGCGAGGGGCAGACGAACCAAGGCTAGAGAAGGCATTTCTAAGTTCTTTCCTGCTTAGATATCCATCTCCGTCTGTGTCAAACCTTTTAAATATACCTTTCAACTGCAGTTCAGTGTATGGCACCTCCAACTTCTTGCCCTTTATTCTAGGGCAGAGGTTGTCGATGTTTTTCGGGGCAATATATGGAAGAGACATAGTTTTTGGTGCAGTTTGGAGCTCGATTAATAAAGTGGTTTGCAAGGAAGAAGATATATAAACGTCTATTTGGATATGGTATGAACATAAGGAAGTATAGTGTATATATAGAACCTAATTAATTAACCAGCCTATAATTCAAACCTAGCTAACTAGAGTTTAAATTAGCAAATTAGGAAAGAGAAGAATCTAGGTTCATTTGGATAGTGAAAGTGTTTATCTCATTTTATTTCATCTCATCTAATCATTATATTTTTAAAAATTTTCATACAAAATATAATAAACAATTCAACTTTTTCAAATTATAAAATAATAATAATATTAAAAAATAATATTTTAATAATATTTTATTTAATTTTTATTTAAAATTACTTCATCTCATCTCGTTATTCAAAATGTATTATAAGAGATCTTACCGAAGTCTATCTGCAGGGAAAAAAATCAAAGATCTTTTCCGAGCCTCCCGATTCCCAATGTGGATAAAGATGCATTTTTGAGGTGGCACTTTAATTTAGACCAATGGAACCAACACGGCATCTCCTTCTTTAGCAGATTGATTAGTATCCACGAAGAAAAGAAATGGATTATTGCAAGAAAGTACGAATCAACTGATCTTCCCATTTAAAATAAGAGCAATACTACGTATAATTTCTATTTAGAAATTACATTACAAGCTTAATTAATTTTATTTTTAAATTTTTTTAAAATTATAATAATATCTTTATCAAAATAATATTTTTTTTCTATTTAATGAAGGGCTTGTATATACAATCTCTATTTAGAGATTGCAAATAGAATTTCTCTTAAAACAAAGTTATAAAATATAAATTAAAGATCGAGTTGTGCCTTAATCATTTTCCAATCTTCATCGAGAGAGAGTCATGTCATGTACATGTAACATTGTGATATTTCTTACGTATTTCGATTTACATATGTAATTGATTAGCTCGTTATAGGGGTATGCACATGCAATCTACGAGAAAAAAATTACAAACTAATTCATTTTTAAAAGCATCGGAAACTCCACTCTCTTAATTTTCATATATGACTTTAAAAATATTATATTCTTAAGTCAGTGTGTAGAGCAAATTTAGTAAAGTAGTTATATGACATAATCTGATTTAGAAAATAAATTTTAAAATTTGAATCTTACAATTTTTGTGATATATATAGATAGTGTGTTCTACATACCGACTTGAGAGTAAAATAACTTATGCCTTAAATAATATGAAAATTTCTACTCATCGTCCCTATACAACATATATACCTGCTTTTATGTTTTATTTTTTTTAGTTTTTTCCCTTAGAAAGTATGTGGTATAAGAATGATGAGTAGAATAACTCCAACAATATTATTATATTTGATAACAATATATATATATATAATTTTAGGAATTTGATGCTTGTTTCACATGATCGGAAAGTTTTGAGGGGTCTACTACCACAATTATTGATCACTCTTTGTTGTTTTGCTTCTTCCAAAGCTAGCTAGAATCCTTGAACGTTGAAGAGTGATTAAAACGTTAGACTAATGGAGAATCTAATCTTTAACAGATCCACAGAAAACTATATATGCATGCATGGAATTCCCATTATAAAATTTGTGGTTCGAGGTGCTTGACACGTATCAACTTTGGGTTCTCTAAAGAGATTGAATGAAGAACAAAGGGCTATTAATGGGAATATCCAGAGACTGGATCTCCCTAGCTATGTCCCTTATATTCTGTTATCAGTTTCTAGCGAATGGCCATCGCATTTTTGCTCGATGGGTCTTTTATATATATATATATATATATATATATATATATTGTTGGTTCCAATTCGAAGCAATCGATCTATAGGAATATTCCCGGCCCCGTGCTTGGAGAATATATATAATATATATATATATGTGTGAAAAATTCTATTCATCATCCTTACACCACATTTAATTTTTTAATTTTTTTTCTTTTACCAAATGTGTGATGTATAGATGATGAGTAGAAAAACTCAACTAGTTTAGGAATAATAAAATTAAAAAAAAATAAATATAAATAAAAAAATAAAATAGATGTGGTGTGTGATGTATAGAGATAATGATTGAGTAGCAAAACTCATATAAATATATATATACTTTCTATTTATTTTATTTTTTTCATCTTTGTTGTTGACCGGGTCATTAGTTCCGTACTTCTCGATCTAGTCAAGGTTATCATTTTCAGTTTTGTAAGTCTTTGTTTTTTAATTTTATTAATTACTTTAAAGTTTTATAATATATTTTATTTTATTAATCCTGAAATTGATTGATTTGTCCAAAAGCAGGCACACGGGACTATTTTAACATTTAATCAGATTTTAAGAATATCTTTCTTTCCACACTTTGTGAAGTTTAAGTTAGGTTTGGATGTTGAGATAAGATGAGAATTTTTGAAAATTTTATGAATAGTGTTAAGATGAAAGTTTAAAATATTATTTTTTAATATTATTATTGTTTTGGGATTTGAAAAAGTTAAATTAAAATTTAAAAAAGTTGAATTGTTTATTATATTTTATATGAGAATTTGAAAAAGATGTAATGATGAGATAGAGATGAGAAATCTCAACTTTCCCCCCAAACATAACCTAAATTGGGCTTTGAAGTTCAAACAGCATGAAGATGCAATGAGTTTGATGGGGAATGGTCAATTGCTTCTCTCGGCGGAGTTCTATTAGTAAATATATATGGATTGATGCGAATTTATAAAAATGTGGGTATTTTTGTAAGAACTTCTTAGAATTATTTTATAAGTTGTTTTATAAAATAATCCTTTAGCTAAAACATGGTCGTAAAAATTATTGTTAAAAAGTTATGTGGTTATCATTCCTTTAATAAATGTATGCATGTATAATGCTAGAGCAATATTTGTTCCTTCTCCATCATATTGTTCTTTCTCCACACAATGGTTAATAGGGTTGAACAAAAATCTGAAAATTTAACTTTGAATCAACTCATCTCTGACTCCACTTGGAATTTAACAAAATAGAGCTGAAGTTGGATTTTTCTTTAATTTTTCAATTGGAGTTGGAGGTGTCTTTGGACCGACTTCGACTCCGATCCACTTCGACTCCAACTTTGCCCGCCGACTCTGACTCTGACTTCGATATTGTTCATATGTTATAAAAATATATATTTATCTATAAATTTATTATATATAGTAGTATAGTTATATAGTTAAATTTAATAATTAATATATTAGTTTGAACTAATTATTATAAAATAATATAATGATACTTTATAAAAAAATAGTCTAATAATAGTTTAGTATATACAAACATCCTAGTAGTACAACCATATATAATCAAGTATATAAATAAGTTAGAGACTGGTATTGAAATAAGTCTAGCATAATAAGTTAATAACACATAACACTAATTTACTAAAATATAATAACATGTAATTATCTACTAGAAATAAGTCTAGTGTAAAAATACATTATAAATAAGTTAGATACTAATAAAATCTAATTAATAACATGTAATACTATAGTATAGAAATAAGTCATGTAAAATAATAAGTTAATAACAAATAATAATATAGTATAATAATATGCAATTTAGAAATAATATGTAATATTATAGTATGATAACATGTAATTAGAACTATAGTACTAAAGTCTAATATAAAAATAAGTTAGATATTAGTATAGAAGTAAATCAATAGTGAATGATTTATATTTAGTTTTTTAAAATTTTAAAAAAATTATAATTTGAAGGCAAACTCTTTTTTTTTTTTTTTTTTTTTATTTGTTAAAAATAGGCTAACTATGGTTAAAAAAAGTGTCAAATCCGCCTCCGCTTCGACAATTCAGAATGTAAGTCAGAGTCAAAGTTTACACAAGTCATAGAAAGAAAAGAGATAAAGAGACTTTCAAAGCAACATTTTTTTTCTCAATTATTATTGAATAAAAAGTATTTGTCTCTATTACTTTAGGTGAACAAGGCCATAGAATAACTATAATACATAACATATGTCCGTATTCCTTTATGCATGGTACGTACGGCCTACAAACTTCGGAATATATACGTACCCTAGATAGTTTTTGAGCTCGCGTCCAGGAGTAGTACTGAAAATCCACGTACATACGTACGTACCTACATATACAGTGAGATTTATTTCTTATAACCGAGCGTCAAAACATAGTTCACAAACTCGGCCTCAGAGATTCGTCCATCAACCAAGGCTGCGGAAGGCGTTTCTAAGCTCCTGGCGGTTCAGAAACTGATCTCCGTTTATGTCAGCGCCCCCTAAATATATCTCGCACCTCTGCTTCAGTGTACGGCACATGCTGGTTTGTAGGTGAAAAGGTAGTACCACTACCACTGCACGCGCTTGTTCATAATTTCCACAGGGAATCATGTAGTGGCCTTGGGCACAGTTTTTTGGTGAAGCTAGTATTATAGGCCGGCAATCTGGGGACACTTTTTTTTTCTAATTTCTTTTTTTTTTTTTGTAAATTATCGCAGTGCTAATTGCGGACATGATTGTTGCTGGATTGTTAAGATTATTGTAAAGAACGTATCTCGTTACCGATCGTGATCGTTATCCTGTAAAAAAAATAATAATAATAATATAATAACTTTTACCTCTTTCAATGCATTTTTTAAAAAAAGTAAACTTAAAACTTAAAAAGGAAAGGCACGAAAGTAGGTGAAAATAGTTATCAAGGAAGTGAATTAAAATAAGAAGGGAATTAGGGCATGATAGTCAGTTAAGGAATCAATTACCAATGATTGAAACAGAACAGAAGGGACTGTTTAAGAACGAGGGTGGGGGTGGGGTGACTAGTTTGTTCGCAGGTGGGTGTTCCACACAGCTCATGACGTGGCACGACCGATCAACATGATTGGCTTCCCACGTTAGGCCAACCTCAACTCGACATGTGGCCCACACCACCTTACCTCGCGTGAGCTGTCACAACGTGCGGGGCTGATTATGATGGGAAGAAAGAAACAGAGAGAGAAAGAGCCACCGGATCATACATCCTGGACAATCGTGCTCGTCCATTTTTTGTCTGGTTGGGCGTAGGGGGCTCCATGCACCGAGGTGCAGAGAAATTTTATGTTTCTATTTGGGGGTCGGGATTAAGTGGATGCTACGTTGCATTCAAAGGCTGGCTTCGTAACCGTCAGCCTTCATTCAAACTTTGTGATACATCTTATTCTAAAATTAATTGTTTTAATTGTAAAATAGATCTAACGTATAACATAAAATCATGTCATTTAATTACAAGTATATTTTTATAAAATCTCTTTGTAGATATAACACTTGTCATGTAAAATTTCTCACATGACAAGTGTAATTATATCTACGTCTTTTATATATATATATATATGTGACGTACTTGGGTTTACTACATGTTCTTATATCTACATATTCTTTGTTCTACATACATGTTAAAGCATATTATATGTGACGTACTTTGGTTTCCGACATGTTCTTATTATATTGAATGTATCTTGCCTCACCCGAAAAGAAATAAAGAACCACCATGAGTAGACAACACTTGCATGCAGATTTTATACAAAGTTTATACATTACACTTAGCATATAATCCGAAAAGTGAAGGAAGTGCACGTAGGATGGAATAGCTAGCTAGCTCCGACAGCACTCTCATCAATTTCACGCAGCTTAATTGATGCGATACTTTCATTAGTCGATAAATATATATAGCACTTCATGAGGTATTGATCATGACGCAGGTAGCCTATCCGTCAGGTATCGATCAAGCCATGACAACCTATAAAGCGGATCAGAAGAGTATCTAAACATGCAGTGGTCTGCCACATACCCAAGCTGGAGATATCTAAGCACCCTTTTGTGTATTTATTTTGTGACTCGTTCCCACGTACGGATCATCAGAGTAGTACTCTTTGTAACTCTTTTTCTTTACTATAAGGTTAGTGTTGTCTCATACAACAAAGAGATTGTTCAGTAAGGAAAGTGGAAGCGGTGAACAGAGGGCGACATAATGCTGGTTATGGAAGGCGAGGCTAAAAAAGAACAATCTAAACTTCCAATTATGGAAGAAAAATGAATATTAATATAAGAGTTATTCTATTATCAAGTTAGTGTGTAGAGTACATCATTTAGTATGTGACTTAAATAATAAGATTTAATTTGTAAGAATTAAATTTTAAAATTTATCTTCAAATTTTGACATGTAAACACGTTATTAATTAGGTGTGCTCTACATGACATGCACCAACTTGAAAATATAATTTTTCTTAATATAGACCCTAGCTAAATAATTACTTTGTAAGAAAAAACTTAGGCTTAGATGCCTAAAAATGATCCAATATGGAATAGTCTTTGTGAATTAGAAAGATTGAGTGTGGAATTACATAATTAACCTCCATGATGTACAATTATCCCAATTTTGTGCACTACGAACATGTTCGATCAAGATGATCTCAACTTGTCCAATGCTATCCCACTTATGTTTATGGTATCATATCCCTTTCACATCTTTTGTTAGCAAACAGACGAGTATATCTCCCATGAATATATTATATTATCCAAAGGAATAACTACCCGGCCAGCCACATACACTACAATAGAAGTGGTTTTCTTGGACAACATTTTCATCCCAAAAGATTGCAATTTCATCCCAAAATGCTTTTTGGGACGAAAAAAAATCTTCCCAAGATCGTTCCAATAACAGTATTCCAAAAGGTATTTTGAGACGAAAATATCAATTTTATCTAAAAAAATATATTTTGGGACGAACTTGAGCAAAACTGATTGATCGCGTTCAAATGGAACATTTTCTTTTGGGACGATTGAACTTCGTCCCAAAACCACGTTCGATCGGTATAAACATGACGTTCGATCGTCAATTATCTTTGAACGCGTCCTTCATGAGTGGTCGATCGATACCTGGTCGTTCGACCAAATTGGCATGGGAAAACATTCGAACAAAAAATTTGATGGTCAAACAGTAAAATATGTTTGAACATATTGAGTAAAACTTTCGATTGGACTATGATATGATCGAACGATTTGCTATGAGATGACGTTCAAATGTTGATTTCATGTTTGATGTTTTCATTTGAACAGTTCTCAGTATTGTTCAAATGTTTAATAACAATTACATTTGAATGTTCTGTATCAATGTTCGAATGGTTTTATTTATTTTATTCGAACGATTTTAGGTCGTTCAAACCGTAACTATTTTATTTTACCCAATAATGAAAAATCAAATAGACATACATAATATTAAAAAAAATATATTACAATTTGTTTAGTACTCATAAAAGTAGTCTCATAAGTGCAAACTAAGTAAATAAATAGTAATACTAGCGTTCTTTGTATAGATATAGATCCCAAAATTTGTACGTATAATGTAAATCAGTTGCTTGGAGGCCTAAACAGTTGGATAAGCATATGCATTTGGAGTTGCATCTTTCTCCTAAACTCTTCTTGTTGTTGTTCTTATTATTTCATGCGCATCTCCATGTCTCTTTGTTTTACCAATTGAGCCTCTAACTAATGTTGCCTTGTACTCAATTTCTTGATCTTAGAATTCGCTTCCTCTTATGTTCTAGAGGTGTTGGAGGCATACCCAGACGATGGGGAAGTGCTACAAGGCCTCACACGATGACCTAAACCCCTCAAATATCTTGAACCTTTGCCCAGAACTTGTGTAAAAACTTTAACATCACTTGTTGAGAAATTTTGATCTGATGCAGATTCAGTACATAGGACAACCTTTTTTTCCAACATACAAGTGAAAGAATTAATATAGCTACAAATATTTAAATATGTTTAATTAAAATAGATAATAATACTTATATAATTTTCACAGGCATCGTGATGAGTCCATTCTTCATTATGATCAGTATGTGATGCAGCATATAATTTTGTCATATAAAGTCACTAAAATACATCCAAATAACAAATTATATACAATTAAAAAATAGCATTACCAATTTCTTAGAGAGACGATGGAAAGATCTTGAGGTTTCATGATGATGAATCTTCAATTTTGATCTATTTGTTTTATTTATAAAACTTCGCTCCTACATAGAAGTTGTAAATATTATGAAGCAAAAATTATAAATAGGACACATAAAACAATTCATTTAATTTATCTTATATGATGGATTCTCAAATATGTCACAAAGTTTTTTCTAATCGGAAGATCGGACATCCTGAAAAGGATGTTGGCCTATCTCTTCTTAAAACCTACTATAATGCTCAAGATACCTCACCTTATACTTGTTGAATGCATTACACGTAAGCTCATTGACAGTCTTACGCTCATCTCTTCGATCAAAACTTAGTTCGAAGTTATTCTTGAAAAAATATATACACAGAGAAATTATCACTTGCATAGCTTATATTTTGCATACATATTAAATCATATTATAAATAAATTATTTAAAAATTACCAAACATCGCTTCTTAATAAGCTCTTTCACATCTTGGGAGATTTTCTGGCACGAACGCGTAATCAAAGATGCATAAGTTAGTGTAAGAGCACCCATATGCGATATAAGCCAAGTTGCTGGTTGTCCTTCAGTTCCAGTATGTTCGTCAGGAATGTTAACTTTAATCTTATCCACTTTATGATATTTGTCTAATGTCACGCCTCTAGTAGTGTCTCGACCTTGACGAAGTTGTACTGTTAACTCTAAAGACTATAATATTCATGGTAGAAACGAAGTGAATGATGACTAGAAATGATGTAATAGGTATGAATTACTTTAAATGAAACAAAATGACTATCAAATGTTTACCTTCTTCTGTAGAGTTAATCTCTAATGGTGAGTCAAATGGAGAGCAAGGAATAGGTGTAGATGGGCTGCGAACTTCCTTCTTCTTCGGTAGTATAATTTCAAACACTGTTACATTCATTATGCAAAAGATTTGTCATAAAGTGTCATCGTTTGTACAACCTACATATTGAATAAAACATAAACATACAAAAATAAACAATCATAATATTGTTTTGGTAATTCAAACTTGCATGTGTAATGTCATTATCCATTGTTCAAACCATTTCAAGAACTCCTCTTCATATTTCTGGTTTATATCATTTACTCCTAGTTCTTTGAGCAAGTTAATATGATCACTAAAATTGAAGATTACAAAATAATTCATAATCTTATAATTTTTTTTTAAAAATAAATTACAATATTAATTAACAAATAATGAAAACTTACTTCAAGTATCTCTTTATCTCAGGGAAATTGTTTAGCACGTATTACAAAGCTTTCTCAAACTCTCTTCCATACAAATCATAATCACGCACTGCACCAAGTGGACGTGCGTGTTGGGAAAACACAGGAAACCCATTTTGTTGTCTTGCTTTTTCAACATCAAATTTCTCTCTGGCCGATCAAACCTTGTGTCCACTCCATGGAAATATTTGGAACAGAATGTATGACACTCATCGTCAATATATGTTTCTGCAATTGACCCTTATAGGCGGGCATTGTTACCCACTATGCGTTTCAACTTCCTAATGAACCGTTCAATGGGATACATCCATCTATATTAGACTGGTTCTACAAGTCGAGTCTCACATGGCAAATGAACAGCTAAGTGAACCATGACGTTGAAGAAAGACGTTAGGTAAATACTCTCCAGTTTAAACAATATTATAGCAATTTCTCATTCCATACGATCCAAAGCTTCTAGCACATAAGTTATTAAAAAATGCACCTAATTCAGTCAAAGTGTGACCAACCACTCATTTTTTTCTCGATTGATCATGAATCTCGCCTTTGCGTTTGAATCTTGAATTAGTGTTTTAAATTTAGTTGATGATTTTTAAATGGAGCCCAGTGTTTTAAAGTCTTTGAACTACTTTCATAAGTCCAAAATTATTTTAAATGGGGTATTTCTAGTGTTGTTTGACTAAGCCTAATTTTTAAAGTAAGTCTCTTTATATTTTTGGAGTCCCGAAAATAATATAGTTTTAAAACATCTTTGTATTTAAATGATTTTATTTCCCTAGAAATATTATTTAATTTTATATTAAAAAATCTATTTATTTCGATGCTTTTATTTCTCTTAGAAATATTTATTAAACTCATTATTTTATTTTATGATGAAGAATATTATTATTATCTGATCAAGAATAAATAGTTTGGTTTTAACACTCAGAATATTTACCTTCCATTTATTTTATAGTCTTTATTTCCTATTTAGTTAGTATGTTCCTCTTGGTTTAATCTCCACCGTTGGATCTAGGTTAGGGACCACTAGATGTAGGGCTAGGATTAAAACCCTAGATCCCTTCCCTTTTCCTCCTTCTCTCTCTCTCTCTCTCGCCCACCCTCTAAGCCGTAACCCCCTGCCTCCCCTTGACTCTCTCATCTCCCCAACTCGCCTCCACCGCCCCGCCTTACATCGCCGACACCACCTCTGTAACACCTCGGTCCTGGAGGTCCAGAGAGTTAACTCATATTACATAAAATCATCTCCAATAACACATTTACAAATAACCCAGAGACTCCATAAAATATTAACTTATTTGTTCAACACAAATATCCATATTCCTCCATATGAACATGAAAGAAATACCTCAAAAAAAATAAATTAAAATATCCACAAAGACTCGGAAATATCCATTACTCAAAATACCAAAGCAACATAAAATAATAACACTACCAAATAAGACTCTCCAATAAGTCTTTGTACCTTATGACACTTATTCTTCTACGATCGTCAAAACTTGCTAGTACTCCCTATTCTTGACTTCCAGCTGATGCAATTATCTGAAAAATGTTGTGGAGATAAGGAGTGAGTTATCAACAACTCAATAAGCAGAGAACATATGCTAGTATGTAAATATGAGCAGTTACAAAACTCAGAATTTAGAATAGAACATTTACTTTCAGCATGCAAAATTAGAATGTAGAATCAAAACAAGTTATCAAAAATATCAGAGTGAAAATATTTAAAAACACTTTTATTCAAAAATAAAATCCTTTGGCATATCATAATCTGAGACATTATCTTCATATCATATCAGACCGCCACATCGAGACAGAGATCATGTTTAACCCCCGTGGTAGGATTTTTTTTTTTTTCAAAGAGAAACCTGATCTCATTTAAATAAGAAGATGTTTACAATAATGTGAAACAAACCAAAAACATAAAGTTAGAGGCTTATAACATCTCTCTTGAAACAAATGTCAAAATACAATTGGGCACTGGTCGATATCATAGATATCTTCCCTGCCTTCCAGTCCGACTTTAGCCAGCATGTGGGTTGCCATGTTTGCTTCCCGCTTGACATGTGTTGCTATCCAGGAGGTGCAAGAATCCAAGACATTGCGAGAGTCTCCTATGATGCAGCCTCCTATAGTTAGGTTAGGGGCACTGGTTAGTAATCCATCAACCACTTGTTTGGAATCCCCTTCAAGACAAACCCGAGAGAGGCCTAACTCCTTGCAAAAAACGGCTGCTAGTAGGAGGCCATAAGCCTCTGCATCGAAAGGGGTCCCTCTAAGGGGTCTTTTAGCACTGAGGGTGACTAATACTTGACCTTGGTGATCTCAAGCTATAACCCCAATGCCTATTTTCCCCTCATTAGTCCTCACAACCGCATCCCAATTCACCTTAAACCAATCCACAACAGGCTTCAACCATTTCTGCTTCACAATAGTGTTTGTGACAGTAATCTCCCTTGAAACTTTTAGTGCCTCTTTGAATGATAGCAACTCATTCTTGGCTTGTTGATAGAGGCTAGTAGGGTGTTTGAATGCTTTGTTATGAATGAAGTCATTCCTCCGTGCCCATAGTCCTCTCAAGAGGGTGGCCACCTCTTCTAGTTCTGAAGTGTCAAGATGGTCCACTTGGGTTGCCCAAACGTCCAAAAACAGGTCATTGTGGTTATTCATCTTTTGCACTCTCTTCCCAGCTTGATTCCAAACATCCTGGGCTACTATACATCCCCATAGAACGTGTCCAGAGGTTTCAGGCCACTGCTTTCAAATGGGACACAAGTTGTTCTCTACTACTTTCCTCCTGTGTAGATTAGCCAGAGTTGGGAGAGCCTTACTACAAGCTCTCCATATGAACATCTTTGTTGCAGGAGGTAAGTCCATCTTCCACAGGTTCTTCCATATTAGTTTTTCTCTGGCAGTTTTAGATGACTCTCCTTCCGAAGATCTCTCCATGTCTTTGCTGAAATGGTAGCAGCTTTTTACTATAAATAACCCCTTATTGGTCCAAGGCCAAACCAGCACATCCTCCCTTCCACTCAAGCTAATTGGAATAGCTGTGATGGGTTCTATTTCCTGGTGGGAAAACATTTCCATTTGGAAGGGTTCCTTCCATTCTTTTGTTGAGGATTAATGAGGTCACTAACTTTCTCACACCAACAATCTGCACCTCGAGGGGATATTACCTTGCCTGCCTGAAAACCAGGAATCCAGCTGTCTTCCCATATGTTTACCTTGGAACCATTGCCAATCCTCCACATGAGACCATTCCTTAGTGAAGTCAGACTTGCTTGCATACCTCTTCACGCAAAGGAAGGTCCTGGTCCCAGACTTGACTCTAGCAGCCCCACTTGGCTGAAATACTTCTGTTTAAAAACCATAGATACCAAAGATGATGGATTCTGTAGTATCCTCCACCCTTGCCTAGAAAGTAAAGCTAGGTTGAACCTTCCAAAATCCTTGATTCCCAGGCCTACTGACTCTTTGTTGGTATGGAGTTTGTCCCAACTCACCCACTAAATTTTAGAAGTTTCCTCATTATACCCCCACCAGAATTTTTTCAGCAATTGGTTCAGTTTTCTGATGATAGAAGCAAGAAGTAGAAACATCCCCATTGCATATATAGGTATGGCTTGGAGTACAGCTTTAAGAAGTGTTTCTTTCCCTGCTGCTGACAAGAACTTTGTCTTCCAATTTGCTATTTGAGTCCATGTTCTATCCACCAGAGAATGGAATGCTGAGACTTTAGCTCTTCCCACCAATGCAGGCAGTCCCAAGTATTTTTCAAAGGCCCCAGTAGATTTCACTCCTATTAAAGTCAGTACCTCTTGTTTGGTCTCAAGCTTGGTATTCTTGCTAAAAAAGATTGGGGATTTTTCTTTGTTCAAAGTCTGTCCCGAGGCCTTCTCATATATATTAAGGATGTTAATCACACACTCGAGCTCCTTAATGCTAGCTTGGCAGAACATAAGACTATCATTAGCAAAAAAGAGGTGGCTAACTGTGACTGGTCCTCTACCAATTCGGATAGGTGTCAAGGCCCTATTACTTTCAGCTCTATTTAGAAAGGATGTCAAGATCTCAACACATAGAATGAAAATGTATGGGGATATAGGGTCCCCTTGTCTGAGACCCCTTGAGGGCCTAAACTTCTGCTGAGGTTCACCATTAACCAGAATTGAGTAATGCACAGAACTAAGACAATTCTGAATGGAGTTAATCCATTTCTGAGGGAATTCCATCTTGGACATAATTGTAGCCACAAAGCTCCATTCTACTTTATTATAGGCCTTGCTCATGTCAAGTTTAAGAGCCATGAACCATCTTTTACCTTTCATCCTTATGTTCATTGAGTGCAAAACCTCATAAGCAACCAGTGTCTTGTCTGTGATTAGCCTACCCGGTACAAAAGTACTCTGGTTCAGCGATATGATCTTGGGAAGGATAGTTTTTAGTCTATTAGCAAGGGTTTTAGAGACAATCTTATACAAAACATTGCACAAACTGATGGGTCTATAATCACCTACTGTCTTTGGATTCTTCACCTTAGGAATAAGGGATATGAATGTGTCATTCATCTCAGATAGACTGCCACCATGGTTTAGGATTTGAAGGGCAAAATTACAAACATCCCCCCCCCCACCAACTCCTAATGTCTTTGGTAAAACTGGGTTGGGAACCCATCAAGGCTAGGGGACCCCAATGGGTTCATATGAAAAAATGTGTTTTAATATCCTCCCGAGTGAATGGAGACATGAGCCAGCTTTTCATCTCCCCATTCAACTTTGTTTCTAGCCCAAGCAGACATTTCTCAATATTAGAAGGGCTAGATGAAGTAAAAAGGTGTGAGAAGAAACCAGTAAAGGTGTTACCAATATCCTCCTGCTCAATTACAGTCCTTCCTTGAGAGTTTTCAATCATTTGGATGGAGTTTGTCTTCCTTCTTTGACTAGCCTGCAAATGAAAAAAGTGAGTATTTCTGTCTCCATGTTTGAACCAGTGTTGTTTTGCTCTTTACCTCCACTTTAGGTCCCTTTCTGCAAGAGAGTTCTCCACTTCATTTTGTAATTGTTGCATTTGTTCCAAATGCTGGCCATTACCCACGTTTTGCAGTTAACTAATTTTAGCCAATTTCTGCATAACTCCCTAATGATACTTCTAATACTTAGACTTATTCTAGTGAGCCAACTCCTTTTGGCATGACTCTAATTTCCCTCGAATAGACTGAGTCTCCTCATTCCCTGTACTGCCCGTCTTCCATGCCTTAGTTACTATGGTTAGGCTTTCTTCTGCTAACTCCCATGCAGCTTCATATCTGAATACTATCCCTTTTCTGGAAATGCCTTTCATGGTGATCTATTTGTTAATATGAATGGAGAGTGGTCTGATTTTAGTGCAACAAGGGTAGTGCATGATGCAGATTGGAAAGTGTCCTCCCATTCTTTATTGACTAGTGCCCTATTAATTCTTTCCTTGGTGAATGCACTCCCCTTTCTATTATTCGACCATGTGAACCTTTGTCCCTGAGCATGCATATCCCTGAGGCCACATAACTCCACCACTTGTCTGAAATCCTCAATTTGTTTGTAGGGTCTACTGGCTACACCCCATTTCTCCTTTTGATGAAGAATTTCATTGAAATCCCCTGCACAAAGCCATGCCATTGGTGTTAAGGGCCTTAACATCCTAAGAAGTTGCCAGCTACTACTTCTCTTGGCAGTTTCTGGGTGGCCATAAAAACCTGTGAACTGCCAGGTAGTTCCAGAATCCTCTTGTATCAGTGCACTAATGTGCCACCGTGTGTAATTACTTACTCTAACATGCCAATGTTCTTTCCACATTAGAGCAATGCCACCACTCCACCCCACACTATCAACTGCAAAGCAGCAGTCCATCTTTAGTTTCCTTCTAATCTCCTCCATCCTTTTATTTCTACACTTAGTTTCCACTAGGAAAACTAGGTAGGGGCACTTTTCCTTAGTCAGGTTCCTAACGATATTAACTGATCGAGGGTTCCCAACCCCTCAGTAGTTCCACACCATGATGCTCATTGATGATGGCAGGGCTGGGACCTAGCCTTTGCCATTGAAATTGTGTTCTTCTTATTTTCATCATTAAGTTTAAGCCTGTTTTCACCATGTTTCTCAGCATCATTGTTTCGCTTACAACCCCTCTTATAATACTCTTGCCTTGTCCCTATGGATTTGTCCACCAAGGATACATTGCCATCCCCACTAATCTGTTTTATCCCCCCACGTGCCAGCCTTTTCCATTTTCTGGGAGATATTGTCTTGGTGGCCCCTTCATACTTCATCTCAGAATCTGTTGCCTGGGCCAAACCTCCCAGGTTGCATTGTGAATTACCTTGTTTGGTGAGCCCATTCCATTCTTTTAGCAGATCCCTTTCACCTCTCTTAAGATCAACATGCATCCCTACTGGTGGCCTTAGCAACATAGGTTGGTCCTCAGTGGGCCATGGTGGTTGTCTTGTTACTGCATCCAAGCTCAAGTCTTCCCCCTGTGAGTGGTGTCCACGCTGGTCACCATTAACTGTAGAAGCTTCTGACAAACCTTGTGATAGTTTGGTATTTGGGGGTTGACTTTCATGTTGTACTTTATGGGGGAAACTGAGAGATATAGAGGTGGGTTTACCTGTACCAAGATCTACTTCTGTTGACTGGTTGCCCATAACCCCTTTTTGACAACTTTCCTGAGTCTCCTTTACCAACTCCTCCAGAAATTCCGCTGACCAAGACAGATCTTCTACAGATACACTGGACTTTTCCCCCTTCCGAGTTTCAGTTCCTCTTTCTTCTGGTTTCATCTCGCACTGGTGCTTGTCACCATAGGATCCACCGTATTTACGGCCATCAAAGATACTGGTATTCCTTGTTTGTCCTCTGAGCCATGAACCAAACTGATGGGAAACTTGATCCTCCGCATGTTGATCATAATGAGGGCGAATGCAGCTTTTCCCTTTATGGAAGAGAATACCACATTGGAAATAAAAATTCTGTAGTCTCTCATATTTAAACGATATCCAGTGTTTCTTCACCCCTAACATGAGCCATTTACCTCTTAGGAGAGGTTTGTGTATATCAATGGCCACACGTACCCATAAAAACCTTCCCCATGCACGTCCATCTGACTTTGCGTCCACCCTAATAACATGTCCAATCGAGGCTGCGAACTGTTCCCCAAACTCCTCCGCCATGGTGGCCAATGGGAGATTGTGTAGTTGTGCCCAAAAAGGCTCAAAATCAAACTGAAGACTATTTATAGCTGCTCCACCATCAACCTCAAGAAGAGTAAGCAGGTTTCTATCAAAACACCAAGGTCGTCCACTTAGGACCTTCTCTTTGTCTACCAGGGTCTGAAATTCTATGGGGAAACTCTGGTCCCCTAACTCCTTGAAACGAACCCAACCTTCTAACCTCCATATTTGAGACATAGTAGAGCGGAAAACTTCACTGTTAACCACCTTCTCTGTTAATACCCTCCCCACTATGCAGTGAGCCCCATGTCTTTCAGCATCCCTCTTATCAATTTCTTTGGCATGGAATAAAGAATTTTCTTCCAAAGATAGGCGTAGCCATTCCAATCGATTTACCAGATCCTCAGTCTCCATTCGAAACAAAACAAAGGAAAAAACATACTAAGAACTAACTCACAAGTAGTGAGAATTGAACCTTTGAATTTCTTCAAAGGCACTAAAACCTCACTCCGTCTCCCGAGAGAGAAAAGAGGAAGCACTCATTATAAACCACCATTATAAACCATTATACCTGTGGCGGGATTGTATACCGCTATTACCACCTATGGTAGGGCCGTATAACGCTAATATCACCCATGGTAAGGTCATATACCACTATTATCACTCGTGGCGGGACCTTAATTGAACAAAACTGGAAACAGAATCAGAGAGTCATGCCAAAAGTTTTCAGACGCCATATCATATCACAACAGAATACTCAAATAGATTCAGGTCATTTCACATATTCAAAAAAAAAAAAAAAAAGATTTAGAACATCTTCGCATCACATGCACAAATTTTCATAGATTTTATAATCGCTCTTTTTGCATAGTTCAGAAACAGAATGCCAAAAATTTACTCATATCTACACCAGTCATGACAAAAATACTTTTTGTTTCATATATATTTCATGAGTAATGCAGAACAAATAACTGAGGTTGTTTCATATTTTTTTTCATAACAAAACATGCATATTTTTCAAAATCAACCTCAATCACTTTCTTTTATGCAAGGTCTAGTATAGGAACCCCACTTAGTTAGACTTTTTAACTTTCAAAACTTTGCCACAACTTTGCTAAGAAAAAATTAATCGCTACCTATAAAATTGTCACATAATTTTTGTAAATTTCCGATCAAACATGTATCCCGATATTTAAACTTTAAATGCTAAAAATTGTCCTATTTTAATTCCTCAAAACCTAAAATTCTCATGAGCCTAAAATGTCGTCATTTTTCAAATCCATCAATATCCACTTCATATACTTAATATAATTTCAACTCAAACACCAGTCTATTTAAGAAATCAAAGCCCAACCCACTTAAAATAATAAAAAGTCACTGTAATAAAGATATTACTCGGCCCAAAATTATTTAGAACCTGAGTCCAACCCAATAACATACATGTTTAACTTCATAATAATTTAACATAACCCAAATCCAAAAAGAAACTAGTACGTAAACAAGCCCATGATCTAAGATAAGCCCAACCAAAATAATTTTTACAGAACAAAATTCGTATCTATTGTAAATTTTTTAAGAAAACATGACCAAAATACTCGGATGAAGATAACAGTCAACATGGGTGCATCGCAACAAACTCACAATGAGGGAAGAGCCGCGACGGAGCTGGAGTGGAAGGTGGCTGTCTCGATGGTGGAGCACGTGAGGAGGGTGACAGACTTGAGGTGGCAATGGTCGGTGGTTTCTATGGTTGACTAGGTGGTTTCCGGTGCAACAGATGGTGGGTTAACCGGTTTAAGTGTATGGGACCTCTCCTTGGTTCTCAGCATGCGAGGTGTCGCGGGGTGGAAGAGATGTGGCTGGCCGATGGCTTACAGTGGCTCTCCAGGTCGTCGGTAGACTTTTGGACATGGTGGTGCTCCGAACAAGGTGATCTAATCAAGTTTGGACCTCACAAGGTTGTTGCTCTATTTTTTACTAGGAAGAACAAATATTGCAACACTCATGTTCTTCATGTAGATGGTTGCCGTGTAGCTGTGCAATGGCTGAGCAAAGGGCGCTATGGTTTTGCGTGGGCTGGGTAGGGGCTGGTGTCTCCCGTCATGCAAGAGGATCTCATTCGTGGTTGTGGCTGGTGGCAAGGGGTCCTTTCGCATCCCAGCGACTTGCTACTGATCCGAGCAACAGGAGCGGAGGGGTAGAGGCTGCAGGTGGTTGACGAGGCTTCGGTTGTTTGCCTGGACGTGGACTGGAGGCTATGGGGGTTATTGCAACTTTGAAAACCCTAGGATGCGTGAATGACAGTATGTGCAAGAGTCTATGCATGAAGTGTATAAATACATGTAGAGACGTGCATGTTGTGACTAACAGAAAGAGATGTGCAAGGTGGGGAGTTTTAAGAAACAAAATGCACGTTGGGCTTCCCAGTTTATAGCAAACGGGCATGGGCGCTAGGGTGATCGGGTAGAGCCCATTTCAAATATTTGGGCCCACATTTTGGGTAGTATATAAAATTAATAAAAATGGACTTTTCCCTGAATTTAGGCCTTGATACAAACTCTACAATATTCCAACTTGTCCCATAAATTTCTCGACCTTGAAAAAATTTCCATCTACTCCTAAAATATTTAATGAATTTAACTAAACTGGCGAGCCCACAAAAATTCACTATCTACCAAAACTAAAAATATTAGGACCGTAGTCTATTCTAAAAATTTACTCGAAATCTCAAATGGGATTTTCATACATATAAACCCTAAAATAAAATGGGCCGGGTGTTACATCTCCCCAGCTCACCTCCACCATGCCGCTGCATGTTGCAGACACCACCTCCACCATCACCTCATGTCGGTGACCCTCCACTTCCGACCCTCCCTCTCCCTTTTCCCCCATGCCATCGCTCCCCCTCAAGCCGAAACCCGGCCTTGACTCTCCCTTCTCCCCCGGCTTTTCTCCACCCAATGCCACCACGCACTGCCACCGTGAGTAGCCGTTAAAGCCTCTTCCCAACCAACCCCTCCTCCCTCAGCCTCTCTCTCAACCCCCGTAGCTCTCTCTCCCTCCCAATCTCCCCCACCTTCCACTACGCAAGCAACTGCCCCACCGTGAATGGAAGTAACGGAGCCACACCACAGGCGAGCAACCATGCCCACCACCGCGACCACCCTTCTCGCCCCTCCCCTAACAACCTAGTAGCCAACACCCTAGCCCAACTACTCTCCCCCTGTTTCTCTCGGTTTCACCCCTCCCTACTGTTGTGCGCCGTCGCAACCTCCTAGCCATAAGCGTCCCCTCCATGCCGTGATGCCACCACACACACCCAGCTCTTCTCCTCCCAAACTCAACCCCTCCTACATTGAGCCCAACTGCCTCCTCCTCTCTTAGACTCCTTCATCTTACGGCCAACCACCAATCGGCAGCAATGGGACGGCCTAGCACCACCGTCCTTCACCACGAAGCACCCACCCTCCACACATGGCTCACTGCCAAGCCACCAAAACAGCCCATGTTTTAAGGTCAGGACACTAACCACCAAGCCCCAACCCAACCCCTCCTTGCATGTACGCAGCTGGCACTACGAGACCTTGCCAGACAGCAAGCGATACAACAATTTCAGCCCCAAAATTTATTATATAATTCCTATCTCTTTCCCTCAATGATTTATTATGTTGTGAAGCTGAAATTAAAATGGTCTTGTGAATATGTTGTGGTTGTGGATTGGAAATGTGGAGTTTGTGATGTGGTTGTGTAATTGAAGTGATGGGCATTATTGTGTGTAGTGTGAAGTGATGGGGTTATTGTGTAGTTATGATGTAGTTGGTGAGATGGCAGCATGTTATGAAGTGTTGGGATTGAATGCGAAGTTGTGATGTAAAGTTGTGATGGGGTTGTGATTGTGAAGTAGCAAGACTATTGTGAATGTTCTCTGTGCAGTAAACTGTGAATGTGAGGTTATGGGCTGAATTATGGCTCGCTATGTAGTTTGTAAAATGGTTGGGAACTGTGTGAAGTGATGGGATGTGGTGTAGTTGCGATTTGGTTCTATATGTGTATGTCATGTGAAGCGCTCGGTGACTCACTCAAAAATGAGCAGCACAAAGACTATCCCAAGTGCAGGAGCGTGTCGTGTAACAATTAGGAATAAATTCCTAGATCGTCTTCACAGGGAAAGTGCTAAAAATAAACTCGTATAAAATGATGGAAATATTTACAATGAGAAAATAAAAATAAAAAGTGGTGATATATATAATGGATGGAAGAGTGCAATGGAAGTGAAACTTTTACTGGTCGTGAACCAGATTCATTTTGTTGGATTAGTGTTTGAGATGCAGTGATGAAAAGTAAGGAATTAAAGTGCAAGACATTAAATTGAAATTGCTAAAGATTAAATGACTGAAATTTAAAGTGCAAAAATTAAAGTGCGGAAAAGATAAAAGACAATAATTTAAATTGCAAAGACTTAAAAGTGCATGGAAAATAAATGACAGTAATTAAAAGTGCAGGAAATTAAATGACATAAATTTAAATGACAGAAATTAAAAGTGCAGGAAAATAACTGACATAAGTTTAAATGAACTGAAATTTAAAGTGCAGGAAAACTAAAGGGTAGTAATTTAAATGAACAATAATTAAAGTGAACACTTAAAGATTGCAATGATTCATCATAAACTTCAAACTGAAATAAAATAAAAATAAAACTAAAAATAGAGGCTACAGGTGAAGGAGGAAAGCTCGATAACATCAGTTGGTCCATTAGGCTCTCAACTGTATTACCGGACTCCCTCTCTTCACCCGAGCTTTATTCAAAAACTGAAAACAAAGCATGCTAAATTACACTACTCCTACTCCTACTCTTTAAATCTACCTAGTTTCTCCGTCCGTTTACAGGCTCTTAGATAGGCATCAAAAGCCTTTGCATACGTCTGTGCTTAGCTGCCGATGTCCCCTACTCATTTTTCACGCCAAAAGCTTCCCTAGCTGTATTCGGCACTGTATTCCGCATGACATTCTTTTCGTCCGTGAGGTCTCATGTTTTTATTTCTTCCTCCAGCTGAAACTACAGCATGTGCTTTATTCCACTAAGCAACCCCACCAACCACAATTTTAATTCAAAAGACATCCTAGGAATCATGCCACTAGCCGACCGAACGGCTCTGGTTCCCACAAACTCTCTTCTTTTCTTTGTTTTTCAGCTTGTGTCCTTGAAGTTTTGCCCAGTGTGCGTCTGTCAGTCACCCAACGTTCTTTCTTTTAATTTCCTGGTAGCCTCCTCACTTAAGCATCCATGGTTTGTGCAGCACTAAAGTTTCAGTGCATACATACTCCGAGAATCAGTTTGGTGGAGCTTAACGTTGATGACTCACGATAGTCCAGCTTGGCTATTGGCATTGGTGCAACTTCAGTGCTCTGTTTTAGGGTGCTGCAAACAGAGGAGGATGGTGCTGCTGTCTTGCCCGCGGGAGGTGGTTCACGGTGGTGTTGAGCTGGTTGTGACTGGTGCATGCATGGTTGTACGTGTGTGTGGGTGCTGCTGAATGTGTGCTGGAGGAGGCTGGGCACGGTTGGAGGTTAAAGATGATCCAAACGACATGTAGTGTTTGTCTATGGACAAAACTACATATCGTTTAGGAGGGAGCTGTAAAACAAAAACAAATACAAAATAAAAATAAAAATAGACAAACAACAACAACAAACATAAATAAAGAAAAGCAAAACATAAATAAAATAAAACAAAACTAGAAGAAGAATAAAATGAAGAATAACATAATAAAAGTGTGTTGTGCATGGAAGAATTATTGCCCAATTAAATCACAAGTTATAAAATTAAGCATAAACTATGCTTTTAATCAATTTAAATCACAACTTGGATTTATACATTTTAACCATTTTTTCATCTAAAACCAATGATAAAATAATAAAACAATTAAAAATATATTGATTTTAAATGTATAAAATATGCAATAATGCAGCTCAATCACTGGGATAAGTTGTGTAGTTGGACGTATTGTATGAAGTGTTATGTTGATTGAGTTTGAGTTAGATGTCATTGTCAGTATGTATGAAGCTTGTTTACACAAGCGGACGTTTTAGTAGACTATATGTTAATCTTATGTGATAAAAGGGTAGGGTACATGTGTAAACTACTTGGACGCATGTGGCAGATAGATTTACCATATATAATGGATAGTCTGTCCTGAACATGAGTGTACGATGTTTAAGTCTCAATGTTGGTTTAAAGTTGTGTATTATGCTTGGTTTGGATTATGATGAAGTGTTGATTAGATTATGCATGAATGGAAGAAGGAATGCATGTATTGACTAGTTGGAAGCGACACATCCCTTCCTTCATGTATCCTAACCCACACTTCATCCTAATTTCCATTCATGCATAACACACAACTTTAAGCCAATTTTGAGACTTAAACATTGTGTACCCATGTTTAAGATAGATTATCCATTAAATATGGTAAATCTGCCCGGCACATGTGTCCAACCACATTACACATGTACTCTACTCCTTTTATCACCTAAGAGCAACATATAAACAAACTCCATACTCTGATACAAACATTCTCTTAAACTCGACTAGCATTACTCTTCATGTTACCCATCAAATTACCTAACTCATCCCAACACTTAACAGGACATAATCCCATTCACAACTACACCTCCCGTCACATCACGTACCTCAAACTACTTCCAAGCTACACCAATTTTCATCACTTCACCTGGCATCCCGCCACTTCACAACTACACGATCTCTTCACTCATCATGTGCACAACTCCACATGCATTCCCCTTCACTTCATGACATCCCGTCATACACCCTCTACGTCACTATTACACCACTTTATCACTTTACACATACTTCCAGCCACAACACTACTACACAGTGACACCCGTCATTTTGACCACACGGTCACATCACAACTACTCCAGGACACTATTTCACAGTTTCCGACACTTTACAACAAACTCCACACTACATCACAACCCATCACTTCAAACTACACTTCACATAGCACAGTCCACAATACGACACATCACACATCACAACTACGTCCATCACTTCACTTACACAACCACAACACACACGTCCATCACTTCACTTATACCAATGGTCGGGGTGACCCATTGCTTTGCTCATTGTTCGACATGATCCTGTGGCGTCAGAAACCACTAGCTTGGACGGCGACCGTTCCATCGTGGTCACTACCACGACCTTGAAAAAGGACAATTTTGGATGGACAGATATAGGGTTTGGTGGCTAAGAGGGGTTTGTCGTGGCTTTCCAAGGCAGGGGAAAGAGTGTTAACTGGTCATGGACGGTGGTATGGGGCAAGGGTAGACATGGGTGGCGGTGGAAAGGCCGTGGGTAGGGGTGTAAGAAAAAATCGGTGAACCGGTAAACCGGACCAAACCAGACCGAACCAGTGGGTTTGGTCCGGTACTGAGTTTGGTTCGGTCTGGAATCAATTTTATTTTTTTTTTAAACCGGTCATAATTGGTCCGGTTCTGGTTTTTCTTTTTCTAAAACCGAACCGGACCAAACCAGACCGGTTTATACATATATTATAATTTTTTATACTGTATATAATTTTTATATACAAAATAGTTTTGTATTATATGATAAATTACAGATTAATATAATATTAAATTTTAAAATCTTATATCACTATAGTCTATTGTATTAATAGTTATACTAATACTATATCACTATATATTATAATCTGCTATAATATATCACTATATTATATATTATAAAATATTACTATAGTATTATATACTATAATATACTATTATATAATATATAATATAGTATATTAAAACTGAAAAATCGGATCAAACCAGACCGGAACAGGCAAAACTGGAAGTACCGGTTTAGGAGAGTAATCGGTGCTGAATCGGTTCTTGAAAATGTAAAACTGGTGCATACCGGTTCAGTCCTAAATTTTGTCTAAAACAGGACTAAATTGGACTGATTACACCCTTAGCCATGGGTGGTGGCTGGCTACTGTGTATGATGGCTAGAAGGGCTATTGGGAGGTGTGGATCTTAGGTGGTTTCGAGGCTAGGTTGCGATGGAGCTCATTAGTGGGGCTATGGTGCCACAACTAAGTTGGGAGGAGAAAGGGGTTATGGCTGTGGGTTACAAAATAGAGTAAGGGAAAGGGAGGACTCAACTAAGCATGGAGAAGCAAGGGAGGAGCTCTGGTGGCCGGCTGTGGTGTCGTTGGGGTGGATAGGGATGGCGTGCAGCGGCCCTATGGCTGCGAATCTGAAATCCCAAGAGATAGAGAGAACGTGTGAGGGAGGGAGTACTTGAGGGGATCTACATCGAGTGGGGGAGGAGGTGGGCTTCGAAGCTCATGGGAGGGGCTGGTCATGGTGGCGCGGTGGAGAGAAATTGAGGGAGAGAGGGCTACAGGTTTTGGAGAGGAAGAGAAATGGGCGTGGAGAAGAGAGCGCTACAACCTCCCCCAGCGTGGGGGCTGGGGGAGGTTGTCGGTGACGGTGTGGGGGTGTTGACGGTGGTGGCGTGGCTAGGCTGCAGAGGGCGGCAATGTGGCTCGCAAGAGAAGAAAGGGAATCAGGGGAGGGGACATGCTGCTGCTGAAGGGGATGAGAGAGAGGGAGAAAGGCATAGTGAGGGAAAAAAGGGAGGGAGCTAGGGTTTTAATCTAGGTCATTCATCTAGAGGTCCTAAATCTGATCTAACGGTGGAGATTTAAACACTTATTTAAACTAACTAAAATATCTGGATAAAATATAAATAAAATATCATAAATTAAAATCAAATTTATATTATAACAATACTATTCTTTCATCATTCATTAAAATGAAGAAGTTTGCTAAATATTTTTAATAGAATAAAACCATCTAATTAAATAGAGTTTTTAACATAATTTAAATCTCATAATATTTTAAATAAATAAAATGATTTAGATAAAATGATTTTTCTACAATTGTAATATTTTTTAGGCTTCCAAAATATAAAAAGGCTTTTTTTTAAAATCAGGCTTGGTTCAATAATACTGAAAATATCCCATTTAAGAATAATTTTGGACATTTAGAATATTTTGAAGGCTTTAAAACACTGGGTCCCATTTAAAAATCATTTGCTAAATTAAAACATGACTTCAAAATTTAAAATGCAAAGGTAAGACTCATGACCAACCAAAAGAAAAAGTTGTGGATGGTCACATATAGTATAGTGTAATATAGTATAGTTTAGTATTGTACAGTATTGCGGTCCTCTCTCTCTGAGGTGGGGTTTCTCTCTATGTTTCTTGTAACGTAGAGTCCGTCTCTCTTGATCTCTGATCGAAAGAGGTACATCCCATTGCCATTCTTCGCAATGGAGGATCTAGCTAACCTCTGTGAAGGACTCAAACTAATCGAGGAAGAGCAACAAGAATTCACCTTCTCGGAGGAAGACATTCTTCAGTCACAACACTTCAGCAATCTGAGTCTCGTCATTCTGGTTGTTGCAGAGAAAGAAGTCAATAAAGGAGCTTTTAAAGCTACGATGGCCAAAGTATGGAAGAGTGAAGGCAGTATTACTTTCAAAGATATTGGTAGAAACAAGTTCCTAATCGAGTGTAGTAACATGGCTGTGAAAAAAAGAATTTTATTAGGCCAACCATGGTCCTTTGACAGGTACTTATTAAGTGTGCAAGAATGTTTCGGTGACTTCTCCCTCAAAGATATAGGATTTTCTCTAGTTCCATTCTGGATACAACTTCACAACCTGCCATTTGCTGGCATGAACAAGAAACTGGGAGATAGTGCAGGAAAAGTTCTACTTGTAGACGTAGATGAAAAAGACAAAGCCTGGGGTAGTTTTTTACGGTCAAAGTGCTCATAGATATCACGAAACCCCTGGCAAGGGGGAGAGTGATCACGATGGGAGATTCATGTCGTTGGATCCCTTTCAAATATGAACGTCTCCCATCCTTCTGCTTCCACTGTGGAATTTTACTACACTCTAACTCCAATTGCTCGGGCAACACCTTAGATGGAAGTTCTCGAATTGGTCATTCTCTACAATATGGGACCTGGCTCAGAGTTTGTCTACCAGTAAAACCTAGCATTCTCATGTTCATCATCGCTCCACATGGAAGGGAGACACAGAAGCACGGCAGGATAGCTCCGAAAGCCCAACGCAAGAAATTGGTGCGAAAAGCAGCATGCATAAAGAAGCTACTGTTCTTCAAACAGTTCCTCGAGTCGAAGGTGGGAAAGTTAACTTTCAAGAGACAGAGAATCAGGATGCTAATTTTCTAGATCCTTCTCCTAGCCTCGATGAAGGAAACTCAATCTACAGAGAGGACCACGAGGCTATGGCTGACATACCTGCTCCTACCAACTTGCAATCTAACCTTCAACAGAGCGAGCATGACTTGTTTGCCTTAGAAGTCAACAATCTGGTATGTCCTTCTCAATCAAATCCTCAACTAAGTCCAGCCAGTCAATACAAAAATCAACTTTTGTCTAACTGGAAACGGAGGGCCAGAGGGGTTCCATCCACTTGTACCTTGGCCACTAAATCTCACTTGCCCAAGATCCTCCCAAAGATTAGAAAAAAAAGGAAACCTAATGCTACCCCAATCCCATCTCCGAGAATGTCCAGAAGACTTAAGAACTTATCAATGGCAAAGGCTGTTAAACAGCCCTGCCAATCCCCATGAAAACCCTCTGCTGGAACTGCCGAGGGCTTGGGAACCCTTGGACAGCTCGGGAGCTCCACCATTTGGTGAGAGAGCAGTCCCCGAACCTTGTCCTTTTAATTGGAACAAAACGTAAAGGGAACAAGATGGAACACATTCGTAACAGGCTAGGTCTCGAGTGCAGTTTCATAGTTGATAGTATAGGGTGTAGTGGTGGACTGGCAGCCCTTTGGAAGCATGACCTTAATGTTGATCTAGGCTCTTATTCCCTCAGTCACATATCCATTAAAGTTCAAGGGAATGATAGTGCTAATGATGTGCCAATCACTGGCTTCTATGGCCAACCAGTAACTCCAAACGAAAGGAAAGCTGGAGTCTACTTAGAGCCCTTAAACCCCCTCTAGACTCCCCATGGTTATGCATGGGAGACTTTAATGAAATAGTGTCCCATTGTGAGAAAATAGGGGGTCCTTCTAAGCCATCAAAGCAAATGGATGACTTCAGGTAGACTATTTTAGATTGCAACTTGGGTGACCTTGGCTATGAAGGTTCTCAATACACTTGGTCTAACAACCGAGAGGGCCCTCACTTCACAAAGGAAAGATTAGACAGAGCTCTTGCTAACTGTGCCTGGCAACAAATTTTCAAATTCAACTCTGTGAATATCCTGCCTGCTCAATCCTCGGACCATAACCGCTTATTGGTCATCAACCAATCTCTTACTCCAGCCTTCACTCCCCATAGAAGAATTTTCAGATACGAAGTAGCATGGACCAATCAGAAAGAGTGTGATGACATTGGCAAGGGGCTCTCCAACATGGATCCAAATCAGAAGTCACTAGAAGAGGACTTGAAAGGTGCAGATTCCAACTAAAGGAATGGAACTGCATATCACGAAGAAGCCATCAAAAGAATCTGCTTCATAAAAGAGAACAACTAAGAGCATTGCAAGATGCTAATATAGGCCAGACAAATAACCAAGTTCAATCTCTTCAAAGGGATATCGATGGCCTTTTTGAGGAAGATGACCTAAAGTGGAAACAAAGAGCTAAACAGAAATGGTTGCAAGAGGGTGACAGAAACACTAGCTACTTTCACAGATGTGCCTCACAAAGGAACAAAGAAATCTCATTTCCAAAATAATTACTGAGGGAGGTCACACGGTGTCTAAGGTAGAGGATATTGGGGTGCAATTTCAAGAATTTTTTAAGAACCTTTTCCTGTCATCTAACCCAAGGGGCATAACTAATCTGCTAGAAAACTTTGAACCATCTGTTACTACTGAGATGAATTCTAAGTTAACCAATACTTACACATCTGAAGAGATTGAGAGGGCTGTTTTTGAAATGAACCCCATTGGATCCCCCGGCTCTGATGGATTCCCTGCACTCTTCTATCAAAACCATTGGCCCATTGTGGGAGAGTCAGTAATAGCTGCAGTCACATAAATGCTCAACTCTAAGATAGGATTCCAGTCCATAAACCATACCTTCATTACCCTCATCCCCAAGAAAAGAATTTCAAGCTCAATAACTAACTTCAGACCCATCAGCCTTTGCAATGTTCTCTATAAAATCATTGCGAAGGTCATTGCCAACAGACTCAAAAAGATTTTGCCCCATCTGATTTCTGAGACTCAAAGTGCTTTTGTAAAAGGTAGACTGATTTCTAATAACACTATTGTGGCCTATGAACTCTTGCACTCTATGCAAAATAGAATGAGGAGAAACAAGGAGGGATTTATGGCTCTCAAACTTGATATGAGTAAAGCCTTTGATAGGTTAGAGTGGAACTTTCTGAAAGCAGAGTTGCTTAAAATGGGTTTTGATAGTGGCTGGGTTGAGCTCATAATGCAATGTGTTACCTCCGTGTCCTACTCTATTCTCATTAATGGATCCCCTCAAAACAGCTTCACTCCTTCAAGAGGGATTAGACAGGGAGACCCACTTTCTCCTTACCTCTTCATCCTTTGTTCTGAAGTACTAAGCTTTGCCTTGAAGCAAGCTGAGCAAAGAAGCATTATCTCAGGATTCCCTCTAACTAGAGGATCTCTTTCTATCACTCACCTCTTTTTTGCAGATGATAGCCTTGTTTTTGCAAGGCTCAGCCTAATGAATGGGAAAGGCTACATAGTATTCTAAGCTCCTATGAACAAGCTTCTGACCAAAGACTCAACCTAGACAAAACCTCAATATTCTTCAGCAAAAATACCAGTCAATCTACTCAGCAAACCATAGTGTCAATGGCAGGCATTCAAGCATCGGGCCCCTTTGACAAGTACTTAGGCCTGCCATCCTACATTGGCAAACAGAAATTCAAAGCCTTCCACCCAATAACCAACAAGATCCAATCCAAGATAGGGAGCTGGAAAACAAACCTGCTGTCACCAACAGGAAAGGAGATCCTCATGAAGTCTGTGATCCAATCTATTCCAACCTACTCGATGGGCATATTCAAGCTACCTAAATGCATCTTGAGGAATCTCAATAAACTCATGCAATCCTTTTGATGGGGGCAAAAAGAGCTGAAAAAAAAATATGAATGTCTAAGCAAGAAGGGGGTCTCAATTTCAGGGACTTTGAAAATTTTAATCTAGCTTTACTAGCCAAACAAGGTTGGAGACTTCTCACCCATCCCTCCTCTCTAGCTGCCCGAGTTCTTCAAGCTAAATACTTTTCCCATTCTGATTTCCATAGTGCAAAAGTCAGGCCTTATGACTCTTTTGTTTGGAAAAGTATCACTGCAGCTTGACCTCTCCTTCTTGAAGGCCTAATCTGGAGAATTGGTAATGGAAGATCAGTCAAAATTTGGCTTGATAAATGGATCCCCACCCCTTCCTCATACAAAATCCAATCCCCTCCCAAAATCCTTGAACCTAAGGCAACTATCTCCAAGCTCATCGACCAAGACACTCTCCAATGGAACACTCATTTCCTTCATCTCATCTTCAATGAAGAAAGGCATCTTCTATCTCAAAACTTTCCATTAGTCCCTGTAATAGCCCTAATCAGTTAGCTTGGAGATGCACCACCAATGGTAAATTCTCTGTTAAATCAGCTTACCACCTTCAAGTTTCTATCTCCTCAAACAGTCTTGGTCAACCATCCACCCCTCCAAATCCTCCAAGTTTATGGAAACTCATTTGGCAACTAGATGTCCCCGATTCAACCAAGATGTTCCTATGGAGGTCTGCCAAAGACATTCTTCCCACAAAGCTGAACTTGCACAAGAAAAAGATAGTTGACACACCCCTTTGCCCAATCTGCCTACTTCAACCTGAGACAACCTCCCATGCTTTACGGACGTGCAAAACTGCCCAAGATGTCTGGAGCTGCAACTCTAGAAGAATCTAGAAATGCAACATCAGTGATGCTCCTTTCAGCTTGATCCTAGACAATCTCCTCTCCTCACTTACTGTGGAAGATCAATCTATTTTGGCAATCACCACAAACCTGCTCTGGCAATCACCTCAACAAGTGACAAACCAGGCTACCTCAAATTTCTCAGAGTACAATTTATCAAAGAAAAGTTCAAGTGCATAGGACCCTCCTGCCTCTCACTCTCCCTACTCAGTGGTGCAAACCCCCTTTAAACCAATTCAAAATCAATTGGGATGCCGCCATTGACAAGATCAACTGCAGAGTAGGTATAGGAGTGATCATCAGGGACTGGAATGGATGTGTCATGGGCACCTTACGATCCTCATGTGCCTCATATCCTGACCCTCTACTGGGAGAAGCAATTGCAGCACTTTGAGCAGTCAAATTCTGCTATGAACTAGGCCTCAACTCCATCATCCTCGAAGGCAACTCTTTGAATGTGGTTAAGGCAATTAATGGACAAGAGGTCAGCTGGAGTCCTGTAGGCATGCTCATAGTCGACATCAAGAAGCTACTTCTACTGGTAGGTGTTAGGAAAGTCTTGTATGTTCCATGCCAGTTAAATCCAGTGGCCCACTGTTTGGCCAAAAGTTCACTAGACCTCCCTTCGGAGTCTATGCATGTAGAGGATTATCCTCATTGTATTCACAACCTCCTTGGTTGATCTATTAATACAAGTGCACCTATTTCTCAAAAAAAAAAAAAAAAGTATTGTATAGTATTAGTTTAAGTTTAGTATAGTATTAGTATATTTTAGTAAAGTATAATAGTAGTATAGTGTAATATAGTATAGTATAATATAGTATAAGTTTACTATAGTATAATATAGTATAGTATAATATAGTATAGTTTAGTATAGTATATCACTATTTTATTTATATACCGTATATTATAGTTTAGTATAGTATAATATATAGACTAATACTATATTATAGTTATAGTGATTTATAAAGTTATTAATTAATATATATAGTATTATAGTATTAGTATTAGTATAAGTATTAGTATAGTATAGTATAGTATATTAATTAAGGTAGTTTTTTAGTACGTAGTAGTATAGTAGTATACTATAAAGTATACTACTATATTACAATATTAGTAGTAGAGTTGTTCTAGACCCACCAAGGGTGCAACACGACTAATTCTACCGATAAGGCATAATGACTTTTTTATTTTATGTTTTATTTTTTACACATTTTTCTTATATCTTTAAACAAATAAGGTGTCGGTAGACACCATCGGGACCCAAGTCTCGATGGGTTTAGCTTTATGGACAATGTTAGGGTGCACACCAAAACTAGTGCAAATAACTTTTATTTTTATTTTGTTTTTATTTTTCTTTAAGTATTTTTTAAACATCCTTAACCATTAAAAAGAATATAAATAAATAAATAAAATAAAAATATATGGATGGCACATTTGAGAGTCATACTATCATTTTCAAAACTTTATTGTTAGTAATATATTAGTATACACGAGGTAACCTTCGAACGGTAAATATTGGTGCTCAAACAGTACCTCGTATGAAACATCGGTTGAACATTTCAATGTTCAAATAGGTACCGTTCGATCACAAAACATACAGTTTAACGGTATAACACATTTAACGTGTGAACTTCCCGATCGATCGCATTCTCTCTCTCTCTCTCTCTCTAAACCCTCCACATATGCCATCAAATGCTCCTCTGCCTTTGAACCATCGTCGTCACTGCCACCGTCAAGTATCACTTCCAGTAAAGAGGTACACAACTTACTAACGTCTAATAGGTTTATTCTATATTATTTTCAATTATTTTTTTTATAGAAAATAGGAAAATGAATAGTTTTCATTGATATACACCGTAGGTGGCTAAAAAACACAAGGTCAAATGCCTCTATGCACATGCCGGCCTTATATGTGTATTATTTGTGGAAGAATGAAAGGAATCAGTGGATTCCTTTCGTTCCAATGCCCACCAAGTTGACTTGACCAATGCCAAGCTCGATCTAGAAACCATTTGAACGATGGTTTATTTATTCAAAAATGATGGTTTATTCGTTTGAATGGATGTGAATCATTTCTCGAATGGTTGAGTGACTGATTGAAAGCATTCGAACACATATGTTTAACGTTTGAACACTTTTATGCTTTCAATAATGTTTGAACGATTGTGTAACCGTTTGAAATTTTTTGTATTGTTCGAACACTTAATTATTTGTTCGAACGGTGTAACACAAAAGAGTTTTAAATTATATTAATTATCACATAATTTATTTAGATTTATGTATGATATTTTATAACTAATTTTCTTAACTTTATTTTTTAAATTTCAAGTTGACAATGTTTTATAGGGGATGAAAGCGTGGTAGACCAAGACAACCTTCCAGCGAAGCAGTTCGAGAGAGGACTTTGACTTTTAGGATCTTCTCTAGGAGGGTCATTCCTTGCTAGCTGTCTTCCTCGAGTGTAGTTGGGAACCAATCCTTGACCAGAAGAACGAAGCATGGCACCTTGTTTCATATATCGACATCGTCTAAGATTTTTATAGAGAGCTCGGTCCACAAAGCCTCAATTACATTATCAATTGACAGACTTGCCAATTTTATTGGTATCCCACAATTGCACACAACGTATTCGAACGTGGTGCCCAGGGAGTCTTTAGCTACGAGTGATGGAGAGACGGCTGAGGACGAGGGCTCTAATAGAGATTATCTCAATAGCCTCTCTAATAATAAGGTGAGGCAGTTGGTTGTTGGTCCCTACAATGGGACAAAGAGCATCAAACAGACAGATCTATATGTTTTCTTCAAGATCATGAACTTGATCATCGCCAACAATATTGATCCTCTGCAGCACAAGACTGAGGTTGGCATGGATTGGGCGAAGTTTATGATACAGTCACTCATGGGGTGCCTATCGACCTAGTGGGTTATATATTCACTAGGATTCGATCAGAGGCCCAGTATATTACGACATATTTACTACCATTTGGGATCCTGATCACAAGATTTCTATTACAGGCCTGAGTCCTACCAAATATTGTAGAGCTTATCTGGGAGTCGATTGGACATATCAACTCCTCCACCCTGTCACAAAGCACGAGTCACTTGAGACTTTGTCTTCGTGGTCCTACTCCAAAGCCGGTTGATACTCAAGGAGATGCACACCCGAGAGATGATGGAGTATCAGCTAGTGAGACATCTATGCAGGCCGAGGCAACACACACATTTACTCGTGTGGAGATGGAAGATATAGAGCGTGTAGAGATCAAACAAATATCAGTCATGATTGATACAGTGTATACGGAGATCCGTAGTGCCATCTCTGACTTACATACAAAGATTAATGCTAGCATCTCTGACTTACGTACAGAAATTGAAACGATGTCTGTAACTCAGGTCACAATTAGTACTCAGCTGACACATCTAGAGACATACTTAGCTGGAGTCGAGGATGTGTTTAGAGAGTTGGGATTGTAATTTAATTATGAATTAAATCATTTTTGTCATTTTTCTAAATTAATTACTAATTTCTATTCTTTCTATTATTCAATTGCTAACTTTTTATATAAATTAAATATTTATCCGTAATTAAGTAAGGTACTGTGTTGCCATAAAAATTTTTAAAAAATTGTGTCACCATTTGAATGGAATATATACCGTTCGAACGTTTCTCCATTCCCTCTAGATATTTCTGCAATAAACTTCATTCGAATTCTTTATTTTACATTCGAACATTGGTTAATGTATTCGTTTGAATGGTGTAATAACCTGTTCGAACGGTAATTTAATGTCTTGCTAAATTTAATGACTTAACCCGTCAATTTCCTATTGGATCATATATTATATCTGTTTGAATATTGATTAACCTTGACATTTGAATTTGTAATATGCTGTTCAAACGGTAAGTCAATGTCCTGCTAAATTTTGTCACTTCACACACCAAATTATCGTTCGACCATATATAATATCTGTTCAAATGTTTATTTTATTTTGTTCAAACGTTTTTGGTCAATGTTCAAACAGTCATTTTATTAGTGACGAAAATTTTTGTCCCTACATATCATGTTCAAACGGTAAACGCCTTCCGTCATTTTTTAGGGATGAAATTTCTAAAATTCATTTCTCCCCAAACAAAAATCATCCCAAAAACAAATTTTTGTTGTAGTGATATCAGAAGAGCTAGAGAGGAAGAGAGACTTAGAGCATCCTCATTGGATTCCCCATAAAATTTCCTATAATTTAGTTAAAAAGTGCATTCCCTAAAACTTTTCCCTAAATTTTACTCATCTTTCAAAAACCTTCTACATCTCATTCCCTATCCATATCTTCATTCTATTAAAATAATATTTCTCTATTCTTTCTTTATTACTTTTTTCTCTCACTTCCATTTACAAATTTAACTACTCAATATTTTTTCTTATGTTTTGAACTATTACTCTAATGAATATTTTAAATAGAATTTAAATTATTTTAATATTTTTTATTTTTTATTTTTATTTTTGGAGTTATTTAAATTATTTTTAAAACTATTATTTAAAATTATAACAAATATGAGTATGAGAGAAAGTGTAGATGATTAGAAGAACAATTAATTTAATTAAAATGAATAAAATATTGATAAAAGTGATTTGGAGAATGAATAGTTATGGGGACACTAAAATAGAAATGACTTTTTGGGACGAAATTTTTCATCCCAAATTATAGTCATTTCGTCCCAAAAAATTTTTTGGGACAAAAAAAATTAGTCCCGAGCTCGTCCCAACAACACTGTCCCAGAAGATATATTGGGACGAAAATCATCATTTCGTCCCAAAAAATATCTTTTGGGATGAATTTGATGGAAACCGTTCGAACACGTTCGAACGGGAAAGCTTATTTGTCACGGTTGAAATTCGTCCCAGAATATCGTTCGAACGGTAATAATTGACGTTTGAACGATTTACATCTACGTTCGAACAACGAAGACATTAGTTATACCCGTTCGAATGGTAAAAATAGCTTTCCGTTCCAACGTCAAACGGATATATCGAACGGCATAAATATAGATTTCCGTTCGAACGTGGTGAAATTTTCGTTCAAACGGGACAAAAAGAATTTGAGTTCGAACGTTAAAGTGGGAGTTCGAACGATAACTATTTTATTTAAACTCAATAATAAAAAACCAAATAGACATTCATAATATTTGAAAAAATACATTAGAAACTGTTTAATAGTCACAAAAGTTTTATAATAAGTGCAAACTAAATAAACAACCATGAAACTAACATTGTTCGTACATAAATAGACAATCCCAAAATGTGTACATAAAAAACCATTAGTTGCTTCGAGGCCTGTACTGTTGCATAAGCTGCTGCATTTGGAGTTGCATCTGTCTCCTGAACTCTTCTTGTTGTTCTTCATGTTGTTTGAAACGCATCTCCATGTCTGCTTGTTTCGCCAATTGAGCCTCTAACTCATGTTGCCTTACAGTCAATTCTTCTATTCTAGAATTCGCATTTTCTAGCGCTATAGAAGCCGTAGAGGCAAACCCGGAAGAAGAGGAAGAAGGTGAAGGCTTTACACAGCGACCCATACCCCTTAAATATCTTGAACGTTGACCCAAGACTTGTGTAAAAATATCAATATCACTTGTTGAGGAATTTTGATCTGATGCAGATTCAGTACGAAGGGCAACCATTTTATCCTAGACATATATAAAATAAAGAATTAATATCGTCATAAATATTTTAATATATTTAATTAATGTTATAATACTTACATAATTTTCACGGGCATCAGGATGAGTCCACTCTCCATTACGATCAGTGTGCGATGCAGCATATAATTTTGTCAGATCATAATTGGTATCTGAATCTTGCTATAATAAATATGTGTTAAGATATAAAGTCATTATGATTCATCCAAACAATTAACTATATCCAATAAAAAAAATAACAATACCAATTTCTTAGAAAGGCGATGGAAAGATCTTGAGCCTGCATGATGATTAATCTTCAATTTTGACCTATTTGTTTTGTTTATAGAACTTCGCTCCTGCAAAGAAATTGAAAAAATTATGAAACAAAATAACAAATAAGACAAGTTAAATAATTAATTTAATTATACCTGATATGATGGATCCTCAAACATGTCACAAAGTTTTTCCCACTCAGAAGGTCGGACATCTTGAAAGGGATGTTGGCGTGCATCTTCCTTGCTCTCAAACTTATTATAATGCTCATGACACCTCGCCTTATATTTACGGAATGAATTACTCATAAGCTCTTCCACAGTCTTACGCTCCTCTCTCCGACCAAAATTTAATTCAAAATCATCCTTGAAAAACATAGTCACAAACATATTATCATTTATAATATTCTAAATTTAAGTAAAATATAGAAATTTATTCTACTAAATCAATGTTAAACATTACCAAACAACGCTTCTTGATAAGCTCTTTAACATCTTGGGGAACTTTCTTCCATGAAGTCGTTGCCAAAGGTGCATAAGTTCGTGTAAGAGCACCCACATGCGATGCAAGCCAAGCTGCTGGTTGTCCTTCGCCTCCGGTATGTTCGTCAGGAATGTTAACCTTGATCTTACCCACCTTGCGATATTTTTCCAACGTCACGCCTCTAGTGGTGCCTCGACCTTGACGAGATTGTACTGTGGACTCTATAAAATATAACATTGTAATCAATCTCTATTATATGTCTATCATACTACCTTAATTAATAACTTTTATGAGTATTAAATTTTTACCTTGTTCTGTAGAGTCAATCTCTAATGGTGAGTCTGAAGGAGAGCTAGGAACAGGTGGAGATGGGTTGCGAACTTCCTTCCTCTTTGGTGGCATAATTTCAAACCACTGATACATTCAATAAGTAAAATATTTGTCATCAAGTGTAATGTTAACACATAATTGGTCAATCGGTTTCTGTATCAATTTCATTTGACAATTCGCTCTCATGATCTGTAGATACTTCAGATGATTCAACATTTTCATCAGTTATCGTATCAACAATTTCAGCTTCAATATCTTCTCTATTTAATGAAATCATCTCGTACTGGCTCAAATCCACAAACAAATTTAAGGCAGGTTGACTTTCTTGGTATGCTTCTTCAGTAGAGGGATTATCTTCTTCTTCATCTTGTCCTTCCGCCTGAGGGATAACATCATATATATTTCTTGGAGAATATTTTTGTACTACTCACCATTGATGTCCTAACTCTGGATCATCTAAGTAGAATACTTGAGATGCTTGAGAAACCAAAATAAAAGGATCATCTTCATACCATTTTTTTGATGTATTAACACTCAAAAAATATTCATCATCACGGATGCCAATTCGAGGATTGCTTAAATCCCACCAATCACACTTAAACACATACACTGCAAGCTCCCCCAAATATTTCATTCCAATTATATCGACAATAACCCCATAGAAATCAATGTTTTCTCCATCATGACTCCCTTCGACTAGGACACCACTATTCTGGGTTTTCCTATAACAATCTCGATTCATTGTGTGATACCTACTTCCCCGAGAAATACATGCAGAATATCGAGCAGCGCGTCTCGATGGGCCACGTGCCAATTTATATAGTTCATCTGATATATCGTTTGGATTATTTGTATGCATTTGTACAACCTATATATTGAATAAAGCATATATTATATCAAAATTTACATCAAGTATTTTTTTATTGGTTATTGAGTAAAGCATATGTAATGTCATTACCCGTTCTTCAAACCACCTCGGGAACTCCTCTTCATGTTTCTGGTTTATATCATTTACTCCCAGTTCCTTTAGCACGTTAATATGATCACTGAAATTGATGATTATCACAAAATCTTTTATATTCTTATAATTTTTTTAAAGTAAATGAGCGAATTTACTTTAAGAAAAAGTTATAACTTACTTCAAGTAGTTCTCTATTTCAGGACAATTGTTGAGCACATACCACTGAGCTTTCTCGAACTCTCTTCCACACAAGTCATAACCACGCACAGCACCAATTGGACGTACTTGCTGAGAAAACACAGAAAATACATTTCGCTGTCTTGCTTGGTCAACGTCAAATTTTCTTTCCGGTCGATCAAACCTAGTGTCAACTCCATGGAAATATTTGGAACAGAATGTATGCCACTCATCGTCAATATATGCTTCTGCAATTGATCCTTCTGGGCGAGGCTTGTTACCCACTGTACGTTTCAATTTTCCAAAAAACCGTTCAATGGGATACATCCATCTATATTGAACTGGTCCTGCAAGTCGAGCCTCACGCGGCAAATGAACGGCTAGATGAACGATGAAGTCGAAGAATGAGGGTGGGTAAATACTTTCTAGCTTACACAATATTATGGCAATTTCTCATTCCATTCGATCCAAAGCTTCCACATTCAACATCCTAGCACATAAGTCTTTAAAAAATGCACCCAACTCAGTCAAAGCCACGCGCACGTCTCTCGTCAAGTACCCACGGATACCAACAGGCAAGATACGCTGTAAGAATACATGACAATCATGACTTTTTAATCCAGTTATTTTCCAATCATTTGTTCTCACACACCTTGCTAGATTCGACGCATAACCATCTGGTAATTTAATCTTCATTAGCCATTCACAAAATGTAGCCCTTTCGTTCCTTGACAATGTATACCACCCAATCGGCATGTAGACAGACGAATCATTTTCTTGCAATTGCATTTCCGGTCTTATTCCCAACCGCTTCAAATCCTTCCTTGAGTTTAATGTATCTTTTGTTTTTCCTTCAATTGACATCAATGTTCCCAATATGGATTCGCATATATTTTTCTCAATATGCATAACATCAAGACTATGCCTCAATTTTAACTTCGACCAGTACGGGAGTTCAAAAAATATACTCTTCTTGGTCCAATTCAACTCATTCGTGGCTCGTTTTCTCTTTCATTGTTTTTTACTAAATTCATTACAACCAACATCTATAAATTGTGCAAGTACATCTTCGCCAGTCAAATATGGTGGAGGTTGGCCCCATTCAACAGTTCCATCAAACATTCTAGAATTTCCACGCCATCTATGGTCACCAGGTAAAAATCGACGATGCCCCATGAAACATAATTTCCTCCCATACGTAAGCCATTCAGATTTGGTATGTTTGTTACAAGTTGGACATGCCATTTTCCCCTTAGTACTCCAACCAGACAAGTTTCCATAAGCGGGAAAATCATTTATTGTCCATAACACCGCAGCATGCATCTTGAACGACTTGCCTGTTGATGAATCAAATGTGACAACCCCATTCTTCCACAAATCTTTCAATTCTGCAATTAATGGCTGTAAGTGTATGTCTATATCATTTCCCGGTGATCTCGGACCTGGAATGAGCAAACTCATCATGAAATATGGATCTTTCATATACTTCCACGGTGGTAGATTATACGGCATAAGTACAACTGGCCAAGTACTATGACCAGTACTCATGTTCCCAAACGGATTAAATCCATCTGTTGCCAACCCAAGTCTCACATTACGCGATTCTTCAGTAAACCATGGATGGTCCTGATCAAATTGCTTCCACACTTGAGAGTCAGCAGGATGTGACAAAATATCATCGTTCCTTACTCTGCCTGATGAGTGCCATGTCATGTCAACAGCCGTTGCGCGTGACATAAATAATCGTTGTAATCTAGGTATTAATGGAAAGTGACGTACGACCTTTTGCCGCACATTTTGCTTGTCCGATGTCCATCTTGATTCGTGGCATATGGGGCACTCGTTCAACTGCTCATTCTCTCGCCAAAATAATATGCAGTCATTCTTACATCCATGTATTACGTTGTAATCAAATCCGAGTCCTCGTTTCAACTTTTTTGCTTCATAGAAGTTACGAGGTCTGTCGGCAGTGCCTCTTTAAACAGCTCAAGTAACATATTCACAGCCTTAATAGATAATCAACACATTGATTTTATGTGAAGCAGTCTTATGGTAAATGACAACTTACTGTGTCTTCTACATCCTGGATATAGCTCACG